>JASFAT010000062.1:0-291721 GCA_031353405.1 Baronia brevicornis
TATGTAATTGAATACTGAGCTGTATCTTAAGAATTGTTTTGCAGTAATTTCATTTCTTTGTCAAAAAAGATATTGTTGCTATGCTGAATCAAATCTATTTTTGAATTCTTTGTTCACTATATATTATATTTGTTTGTCTTCTCGATTTTGTGCATAAAAGCCGAAATTCAGTCGAGGGGGATTCATTCTAATTCGAACCGCCGTCGACGCCTTAATATACTTTCAAATAGTTTTATTTAGTAATTACATGGTTATATATCGCAATAATTGTAATAACACCTAGAGCATTATTTATCAAATTTCGTACATGTGAATAAATGAAAGCAATGATCGAACCTCTCTAAGCGAATGAAGCAAGAGGTATTGCCGTTTTGGTTGCGCTTCAATTTCGCCCAATATGAACGGGAGGAACTCGGGAAGGTTTCCCACTGCGACGGAGCCAAGGGCGTAACTCGCCGCCGATTTAACCTCCTCCGAAGATGGCGTGAACGAATTTAAAAGAGTTTCCTTGAGGTTTGGAATCGAACTCAGATCCCTATAAAAAAATGGAAAATCCAATCACATATATTTTTGTTTCTTGTTTAATAATTTATTTACCCAGAAAAAAAAATATAGAAAGAAAACCTTTATTCCATAATCCACAAAACATATAAATATAAAATAAAAAAAATAAAACTATTATACAGATTGCTTTCGACATATACTATGTATGAAAGTACACACTAAAATTATACAAACAAACAACACTAAAATTATAACAAACAAACGTAATATAAATTAAAAGAAAACAAAAATACAAATCATAATAACAGTATATTGTGTTACTTATACTGCAGTATGGATTATGGAAAGGTCAAAAAGCCGCAGCATGCCATAACGCTGATTTTCAGTATGGCCTAATTGTTATAAAACTGGACAAATTAAATCTAAGTACAAAGTCGCTAATAATTTTTAATAAAATTTCTTCCATCAGACCTGTAATATATATAAATAGTAATAATATGCGTGCTAAGATGACTTCACTTATAAACTATTATATTGTTCGAATAGAATAGAAAAAACTTTATTTATGACACATTTTTTGCAAAAATATTATTAATAATATTAATATATATAAATAAACGACACGAAACGAAAAGTAAATAATTTTATTGCTAACAATTCCCCTGAGCACTATCCATGTAAAAGCAACGCAAAATGCTGAGAGATAAGATATCCCTTCGCATTGATAGAGAATCGACGTTTCGACAATTCAAATCGGCCGACTTTGTATGGGGTCAAACGGAAGAAGTCGACATTTAAATTGTCGGTGAACTTACGACAGGTGTCGCGACATTCGAATTGCAGTTGAACTTACAGGTGTCGCCCGATTTCGGCGAGCGCGAGGAGAGCGAACATGTGGTGAGCATCTGACGGTGGGTGCGCCGCGTCGCGGAGGAACCCGCGCACCACCTCCAGTGCGTCCGAGCCACCTTCTACCACGACCGCAGCCACGCACTTCGCAAGCGAGTGGAACGCCTGCAGACACCGACCAATTAAATTATTCATATAACTTCTTTTCGTGTCAGTGGCATATTTTTCCGGGCCAATTCGCCACTGCAATGGCAGCAGTATTTGCCTCGGTAAGATCAAGATCCATGCGCCGCCATCATACGAGGGCGGTCCGATAAGTACTTAGCCTCACCGCCCGATGACGCCACAATCGCAAGAGAAATTTACTATTGCGTAGTACATTCCCGTAGACGGTTACTGTCAAATGCCGAGTCGGACTTGTAGTTTTGTTACGACCGCGTGTGGAAGAGGGCAACGATCTCGTATTAGCAGACCGCCGACGACGGTGCGTATTTCTCGGAGGAGTTAAAGTTGAAGCATCGCTAGGTCAAGTGTATCGAGCTAAAAGGACACTTATGTTGAGAAATGAAACGATACATTAAAAAAAAATTGTTTTTCTTTGTAGGCTAAGTACGTATCGGACCGCCCTCGTATCAAGACCTTTTCTCAACCAACGAGAGGACACGCAATCAGCGCAACAATTGTATTTCTTAAATCCCTTTAAGTAAACCGACATAATATACAGTCCACTCATAAAGCTTCACCCCAACAGCCACCATTAACAGAGGGACAAAATGAGCGTAAACACCTGTTTGATGTGGTGCGCGGATGCGTTGTGCTCGTGTACTCGGTGCACAGGTGCGACGAGCAACGCCAACAGCTCGCGCCGCGAACAGCCCGCCACGTCCGCTGCGACCAGAGCGCTCAGCACGCCGAGCATTGCCTTCAAAGCTCCGCCTAAAAGGACAGTATCAACTTAGATGAACACAATTGATTATAATTATTATAATCATCACATATTATTAATATTTTTTTAACGCCCATCTGTCCAAGTTAGGTTTAGGTATGTGGTTAAATTCAAAAAGCAGTCATATTGTGCACGGCTAGCGTCGTAAGAAGGTTCCTTTCCTAGGATGCATAATCTTCATGTGTTTAGTTTATGCCGCCACGAAAGATTAATAACCTTGGTAATAATATCATTTTTATAGAGCGGGCGAGCGTGCGTGCGTGCGTGCGTGCGTGGGTGCGTGCGTGCGTGCGTGGGTGCGTGCGTGCGTGTGCGCGTGTGAATGTATGTCTTGATTTATTGTTTCGAAGAGCAGCCTCTCCGTACACTTCTCATTAAAATTCAGCAGCCAGATAATAACCATCTTTTGTATTTTGTTAGTACATATGTTAAGCATTTCATTGACTTTAGTATAGATGTGTGGCCCAATGAAGTACGCGGCTCTCCTCACGACCATCGACTTTATATATGATGTTTGCGATGTTTTGATGGAGTCACGCGTTACTTTGCCATAATAAATAAAAAAGTCCATAATAAAGATGGACAATCAATCTTACTTTGCTAAGGTTCGCCAACAAATCAGATATATAATTAATAAAATATAAAAGTAAAGTATTTACGGTTGTCTTTTGTAATTATTTTTAGACTTGTACCACATCACGCGGATATTAGCAAAGTAAATTTGACTGTCCATCTTTCAAGAACACAGTATATAGTGGTTATTTTTTTTAAACGCCGACACTTAACGGTCCGAAAGTATTTCAAGTATTCTTCCCACCAGGTACGAGCTATTTTTCATACGACGAGAAATTTGACTCAACTTTTTGTACGAGTATAGGAAAAATATATTTTAGTGAAAATTTATTAAATATATAATTCTGGGTTAAAAAATAACAAAATCATTTAAAGTAGATAAGTAAAATAAGCAAATGCCATGCGGCTTATATGGCGGTGATGGTCCGTTAAGGTTTAAAATATGTAATAATAGTCCAATGAAAAACACTCACTCTATACGGTTTTATCCTAGTTAATAATTGAGGAAAGGAGAAGGGGGTGTTTAAATAAAATACCTTGTAGAAGCGGCGACTTGGCGAGCGCAAGTATGTTGGGCGTGAGAGCGGCGCGCGCGTCAGCCGTCAGCGCGGCGGGGCAGCGCAGGCACGCACCGCGCACCAGCGTCAGGGCGGTCTGAGCGCAGTGCAGATCCGCCTCGCACACCAGAGGCGGCACCTCGATTAGCACCTATCGATAACAACAAACTTGAAAAAATCCATATATTTCACTGCAAACTGGCAGCTGTCACCCTCTAAATTATTTTTTAATCTACGGCAGTTAGAGACTAATTATATGCGTCCGAATAGTGAAGCGGCGTGTCATCCGGATTATATATACATAGATTACATTCTCATGTATTCAATTTAAAAAAAAATGTCCGCTTCATATAATTTGATGCATATGATCTCTCATATGCATCAAATTATATGAAGCGGACGGACCGCACGGCCAGGGGAGCTTAATAATCGTATCGCCCCGCGGCCGCTTTATATAATGCGTTAATTGGAGTTTCTTGCGGCCGGGACGCGCGGACTTGCCGCTTCGCATGTTTTTTTTCTGAATTGATTTTTAATAAAAGACTAGTCACATACCTTACTCAAAAGCTCTATACTGATTGAATTACTGTAGTTCTGCACTAAAGTATCCAGCAAAACTAATGTTGAAAGCTTTAGAGCCCTTTGATTCTTTCTTAAAAATGAGCCCAAGATAGGTACCGCATCGGACTGTAATAAATAAAATACTAATTATTAACATCTCCATATATCCTCATTACAAAATAGTAATAGCTGTAATGTCCAACACTTACCAATATAGGAGTCAGATCAATTCGAAGTGGCGAAGAAGCTACTTTTGTGAGAGCTTTGACAGTCGTTAAACGGGTTATCTCATTACGTAATCGCTCTAATAATATCGGTAGAAAAACAGGGAGCTCATTCTGCAATACAAAGTAGGAACGAATTAAATTGAACCCTTGGTGGCATGTAGTAAGTGGCACTTTAAATATTCGTTAAATTTATTACGGCGAATGCTCTAAGGAGTTGTTGCGGATCTTAGCTAAATAAAAATTTTGACTGTCCACATAGTGATGGATTTCCGCAAACTAACGCCTGACTCCATTAATAATCTCTAAGGAGTTGTTTAATCTCTTCCCAGCCACACACTTCCACCATCGCAATACGCGCCACAAAAATAGGTTCTATCAACATTATCTGGACGGCTGGCCGTCTACCACCGAGCGATTCAGTCACAGTTTTCTGCCACGAACTGTGGAAATGTGGAACAATTTACCACCTGCGGTGTTCCCACGTGATTATGACATGGGGACATTCAAGAAAAGAGTGCATGTGTTCGTTAAAGGCCGGCAACACATCTGCGACGCCTCCGGTGATGCGGTGGTGGTCACTTAACACCAAATGATTCACATGCTCATTTGCCTCCTCTGCTATAAAAAAAATAACTAAGGATATATATATATATATATATATATATATATATATATATATATATATATATATATATATATATATATATATATATATATATATATATATATATATATATATATATATATATATATATATATATATATATATATATATATATATATATATATATATATATATATATATATATATATATATATATATATATATATATATATATATATATATATATATATATATATATATATATATATATATATATATATATATATATATATATATATATATATATATATATATATATATATATATATATATATATATATATATATATATATATATATATATATATATATATATATATATATATATATATATATATATATATATATATATACACGCCTATCCCCGCAGGGGTTGGCAGAGACCACAGAGCTCCGTCCGCTACTATTCATCGCAGCTTAACGGCTCTCCATTAGTCGCTTTTCGCCCTCGTGAGAATTACGACGTGACGGGTGGCGAACCACGTCGCCGTCAATTTCAACAAATTAGGTATATTAAATTCGTCTTAGTGAATCCCACGAGCCGCAAGGGAGGATGGAGGTCAGCCCCAGCAGAGCCCTGCATGCTGAGGTAAGGCACCATAGTACCCGGGAGAGGCCGATCCCAGGACGTTCGAAGTTTGAAAAGTACCTCCAAATAATCTCCAAAATGACGTAACAGCTGCCCGCACGCGGCTATCGCGCGTTCCTTGACCTCCTGATCCATATCAGTGGCACGTAAACGCACTAGAGTACACTCGTACATAGCCGGTATGAACTGCTGTAACTCTTCTGGGGGTGGCTCCACGTGAACTTCCTCCTCACCTATAATGTTGTCTGTAACATGAATTAATTATAAAAGAACATTCTAAGACTGTTATTTTTTCAAATTATCCGCTTACAGGCTATTTGGAACCATGGTTGCGAAAATTTTGGCCCAATCTTGATTTTTGGCAGTTTAGTATGAAGCACATGATTGATTATTAGATAAAAACAAGAGCGCAAAATCGAAATATGAAACTAATTAAATGAGTATGCATAGTAGATCGTAATCATAAAAAGTGAATGCATAAATGGTGAACATCGTGAAAAGTTAGTTAATACTAATGTAATAATATACATATATGTAATGTCTTTATTAAGAAAAAATAGTTGTAATATTTTATATTGTAATAATTTATATTATAAACTAAATTTCAAAAGCATACCTAAGGGACGCATCACTTTAACCAAAGTCTGCAGCACCCTCAGTGCTTCAGCAGTGACTTTGTAGAATGGATCATGTACACTGGCCAGCACAGCAGGCATGAGAGCGGCGACGTGAGGCCTCATAGTCTCCGCTGGATGTCCTCGCACCAAGCACACAATAAACACCAATGTTTCTATCTTCATTGAGGATGATGTGCCCTTGTCTCTATAAGATCATTTCAATATTGTGTTGTATATGTCATTTGCATTGGTATAAAATAAAGAAGAATGTACATATATTTTTATAATTATTAATAATTTTCTTCTTTTATCTTATATACCTATTATAGTTTTATGATGCGTGTCACCACCTTAATATATATCAACGTAAGAAAGTAGTAAACCTCAAAATTGAAACTTTCAACCAGGGCCAAAAAACTGATAAATTGCATCTGATCATTTAAAAACTGCCAGCTGTACAAAATTCTCTATTTAATATAAAAAAAAATTGATTTAGAAGGATAAGAATTAATATAACTTTTATATTATATAACTTATTATAACTTTTGTTAAACGGTAAGCTAAATCTTTTATAAGTCAATCTTTTTATATATAGTAAAAAAAACAGAATGCATACACTATCACAGCCGAAATTATTTGATAAAACATAAGCATAAATTAACGAATGTTGCCTGAGCACAACGCAACCCGATAAAAACAAATCTTTATTCAATACATAAAATATTCAATCTTCTTTTTTGTGTCAAAAAGAAAATGTCCTTAAAATATTATTTCCTTAACAGTTCTAGTAATCTAATTAATTCAAAGAACATTCAGATCGTTTAAATCAAGGATTCCCAAAGGGGTCGAAATTCACCACCGCTAAGTTTCTAAATTGTTAAGTATTTTGTATCAATAGGAAAAAAACTATAGATAGGATTTTTAAAGTAATTTGGCTATGGTAGTCTTAGATATTAGTTCATTTTGGGAAAGGGGGTCTCTTGCCCAAAATAGTTTAGGAATCCCTTATCTAAATTATTCAAAATTGCTATTCTAACTTATTTTTTATCACCCAAAATTTTTTCTGAATTTCGTTGGCAAAAATAAACTGTGCCACAGGGCCACGATATTCATGATGCTACCGCTAGCAAAAATGTGCTAGTCAGTCGTAAACATATCTGCTCAATTGTCACAAATTCAAAAATTTGCGTGTGTGAAAAATTAATCAATTACTAACGTAAGTGCTGGTGTGAGAGCACGTATGACTCGTGAGGCGTGTTCGGCGAGACAGCCAGGCGCCGCCGCCAGTAGTTCGCGAAGTAAAGCCAACGCACAGCCACGGGCTCGCACGCTGCGTCCACGGATCACACGAAGTGTGCCGCGCACCACACCCGGCACCTATAATATTAAACTGTTTTCCGTTACGTGTCCCGTATCCACCTCTTGGGATCTTAGTGTGTACATGTGAAAGATAGTTAAATCTAGTTTTGTACAGATGGCTTTGTCTGCAACGTTACTACACCATTTTTGTAATGTCCATATTGTTAATGTCAATTCATTCGCTTACAGCTAGTACAACAGTATATTTTTTTATCTCCCATACGTAGCCATTTTGGGCTATTGTGCAGATAGTAAATATTATAGTAACATAGAATAGTATTAAGTATAACTAGTATGTGCAGTAAAAAAAGAGAACTAAGAACAAGATAATAATGGAAGGTGTGCAAAACAGCCAGGTAGACTCTTTAAAATTAATAACAAACCTTCTTGAAAACTTTAAAAAAAGCCCAAAACTAAGAATAACCAAAAACATATTTAGAAACGTTAGAAGCATATTGGCAAGCCGTCCAAAGTAGACATGAAAAAATTTTTAATGTATAACCAACTAAAAGCATTTAACCTTGGATCCGAAGAAGTTAATAGTGTTAGTTGTTAGTAATGCATTAAATAATATTGTTAGCAATATATTACATAATATTGTAAAGATCATTTATTGAATGTCATCTTGTAGTTCGAACTATTCGCAAAGTGGCACGACTAACCAATCAGAACAATTATTAAGAGTGCAGTAAAAAATAAAAAACCACTCAGCCGGACAAGTCGTGCCAGTCCAACGTCTTAATTGGTGTTGGAGAGTAGAAGCAATCAGTTGTATAACGAGAAGTTGTGTGTTAAAGTAAAATTGAAGAACACCATATAATTGAATAAACCTGTATAAACTGTGAGTATAGAGCATTTATTGTCTCAAAGCTCCCTTTTCTTTTGAAGTTGTTTGCACACCCATTTTTATCAAATAAATCATACAATAATCCCAGTAACGATTTTTGTGTTAACACAATTATTTGATCTAAGAATAGTTTTAATCAAATATTTATGTATGCGTCAATAGAGATGTAATTTATCCAACTCACCCTCTGAAGAAGTAGTGCTTGAGGAGAGTTATCGGTAGGAGCAATAGGCATCTGCAGGGCGGGAGGTGGACGGGTTGCTCTCAACAAAGCTGTATATGCACTTAAAATATCACATTTGACATTCTCCTCCCGTTCTGTGGTCAAAAGGAAATATGCTTGTAATGACAAAAAAAAATATTTTTAATACATGATTAGGACATTTCCGGCCAACGAGGTAAACAGCCAAAGTTCATTTTTATGATTATAAATAATATAAGATTTTATATTTTTACGCAATATGTGTTATGCAATATAGTTTGATTAAGGTGTATTAGTGAAGTTATATGGAATAAATGTGTTCATTGTAACTTTTTAAGCTGACTGAAAAAGTCCATAGAAGGTTCTGGTAAAATAGCCACCATTTTATCAAGATATAATGGTGGCAATTTGACTTATTACATTTCAAAAGATTTGATATTAATGGATTTGATATAATTGCCATCAAAGAAAAGAAATGATTATAAAATATAAGTATTCATTCATCAATCAATTATCCTCAATAAAGCTAGAACAGTGAACCTCAATTTTGACCCCCTTCAAAATTGAGGTGTGACGGTGTAATCCCTATGATTAATGAGTAAATTGGGATAACAAATTATTTTTTATTATTATTTATATTAGTTATGTATAGACCACATATATTATGAACAGTGAAAGAAATGGGATAATCCTATTCTATTCTGGATACCATGCAGGAGTAGATAGATAGATAGATTTTTTATTGTTTACCAAAATCAAAGATATGAGAAGATAAAGATGATAGAAAAGAAAAAAATATTAATAAACAAAGATAATAGCCATATTTTTTTTATATAATCACGCCTATCCCCCGCAGGGGTTGACAGAGACCACAGAGCTCCGTTTGCTACCAATTATGGCAGCGAACTCTCCATTGGTCGCTTTTCGTCCTCGTGAGATTCAGGACGTGACGGGTGACGAACCACGTCGCCGTCATTTTTAACAAATTAGGTATATTAAATTCGTCCTTATTGAATCCCACGAGCCGCAAGGGAGGATGCAGGTCAGCCCCAGCAGAGCTCTACGCTTGCGACTACGTTCGCCCCTAGCCACGCATCCATTGGCACGGCAGACCGTGGAGTGGCAGAGAGGAAGGAAAAGGATATAAATCCTAAATATTTATTCCGCGGGGATCAAACCCGCGACCATTGACTCTGCGGGCGGAAGGTCCCGCCACTGAGCCAATCGTCGGTAATAGCCATAGGTAAAAATATAAGTATATACATACACACACATACATACCTACACACATATTAAATTATCTAACTTTAAATGTATTGAGCATAGAAATCGAACCTTTAAATCTGGCTATCAGTGCAGGTGACACAGTCTGATACATTTCTGCTAGTAGTTCATGCCGAGTTGCTATTACAGATTCCAAGCACTTAGCTGCAGCTCGCCGCACCTGTGAGTGATATTCCCAATGATATTATAAATTGTTTAAATATGTAAATTAAAGTAAAACAATGAACAATGAAGATTAAAAAATTTCATGTGTACACAAACATCACATGATACATGAAATTTTGAAATATAATTTTAAAAACTTTTGACATACTTTCCAAGACATGTCATCATCATCTGAATATTCCTCTGAATCAGATTCAGGTTCTGCATCTGGTTCAATTGATTCATCTTCCATTTCTTCATCTTCACCACCTCCACTTTCTTCATCATCCTCATAATTATAGTTAGGATCATATGTGATCATTTTCAGACAAAGATCAATAATCTGTAATAAAATTATTACTACTTAGTTTGAAAAAGGGTTACTATTACTACCAAAAAAACTATTTCTTCTGGATTTCAAGGTTTATCTTAATAAAATTTCTATGTTTATCTTAGTTTTTAACCAGTATCTCTAAAAGTGGGTGATAACGCCCCCCTATTGGGGGCGCTGGAGACTTTTAGAGGGCAGTAAAGGGCCCAAAGAAAATTGGGGGGAGTGTTAAAGTTGTTTATGGGGAAAAAGGGTTGATTTATATTTTAAAAACTAAACCAAAATCAAAACCCAACTCTAGAACTGTGAAATGGGATAAGACTGATATGACATGCTATAATGAAATTAAATTTTATCATTGCGATTATGATTTTTAAGATGTAGTAAATTAAACATATTTGTATATAATAGGGTAAAATGTAGTAGATTCTCAAAGTAGGCAATGGACAAATAAGTTTGATATCTACTGTTTTAAACAGAAACTGTTAAAATAGTATTAACTCAGGATACATGAAAATTGGGTTACCGTTGGAATGTGAGGTTGAACCTCTTTGGGGCACTTAAGTACAAATGCTTCAAGTGCTTGTAGGCAGTGCTCACGTAATTCTTCATCAGCATCAGTGGAGTGTTCTAAAACTTGTGGAGCCACACGCCAAAGTTGTTCCCCAAACCTATGTCCTGCCTGACGGCTGAAATAATTTGTGGTAATACAATATAAACTAATAATATTTAACATTAAAAAAGATTTAAGTATACCATCATAACAATAAATTGTTAATATAATAAATTTCATATTAAAAATTTCCTTACAAATATTTATTTTTATAACATTTTTGATAGTTTCACAATACAATATCAACATACTAATATGAAATAAATTATATTTTGTTTCTTACCACACAGAAGCAATGCATTGTATGTGTGTGCGACTGACACTTGATGAAGTTGATGAGCTAAGCCCTTCCAATAAGTGATCAATGAGTTTGCTGTACAGTGATGCATTACAGGACATCACTAAATGTGATAGTGCCACTATCGTGCGTTTACGAACAGCCTGCAGAAATATAGTGATAGTTACAAATACTGAAAACCTTTACAAATTATGTAATGTCTTTTTTAAATTAAATTTTTATATTTTACAAAAACTCGACTATTAGACTTATAATGATTAATTAACAAATAATTCAATGAATGTGATATAAATCTAATATGTTAAAATAATAACATCTACCTGACGTGGAGATGATAGTTGAGGCAAAAGTGAATTGAGCAATACTGGATGGAAAGATATCAATAAACCACCAAATCTACTAAGCAAATCTGATAATATATCTAAAGCTTCCAACTGCACGGAGACATCTTCTTGCTGAAACAACAAAACTAAATATAAAGAAACAATTTAATAAAGATATAATAAAACAATTTTTTGTACAATATTGATTACCTTTTCTATAGCACTGCTTAGTTTTCCAGTAATTTTTTTACAAACATTTGCAGCCAATGTATTTGACCCCAGAGGAAGTTCAGATATCACAGTTTTAAGACCAATACTGCTTATATCTCTTAGTTGTTCTGTATCCGAAAGCATATTTGCACAAAGTGTTTCAACAATGCCCTCTACATGAAACTCTTTTACTTTATTAACAAGAGGGCCCAAGCTGAAATAAAGTTATTGAACATAGTAAGTAAAATTGTTGACATAATTATGAGGAAAGCGAACATATATAAATAATCCATAATAAAATAGTATATTAAGAACAGTACTTGATAATTATTTAACATACCATTTTACAGCTAAATTTTGCACTTCTCCATTCTTATCTTCAAGTAAACGAAGTAGCATTTTTACTACTTTTCTCTCAGAATCATCGTCGAGTTTTATACTATCTTTTTGTAGTTCAGTCATTAAATCATTCGTAGCCATAAATCTGAAGTCTTTGTCACTGGATGTCATCTATGTGAAAAATTAAAACTATGTTTTAGTTTTACAAATACATCAGGTATTTGTAATAGAAATATCAATAAAATTAACAAATATAAAACCATAATATAGTAGCCGGTTACCTTCTCCAGAAGATTGGCAATTTGATATGATACACTTGCCATTTTGCCAAGATTTAATCTCTATAGATCAAGTATAATTCACTACAGCAATAAAAATATTTAAATTTTACAATCAAATAATCAGTCAAGAAACATTTGAATTGTTGCTAATATATATCATTGATGCCGCTGATATTATCAAAAATGAATTCTCCCAAATCTGACGGAGTCATTTCTAATATTTCAACTGTCAAGGCTTGCCAGGAATAATTTTTTTCTAGTTTATGCTTTCTACCATAGATAAAAAATTATAACGTTTATGTCGCTTTTAGGTTAACTTACGTAGATGTTTACAAAATGTAAACAGTGCATTTATAATAATCAATCAACAGTCTCTGGCAGTCCAGTGCTGGACATAGGCCTCCCCCAAAAAACGCCACTTAGCCCAATCGGCTTCATGCATCCAGTTTCTGCCAGCCGCCCTACGCAGATTTATAATAATACAACCGTTAAATACAGGTGTAATAAAACAATGTTTTATTACAAAACCTTATAATTTTGTACTAAACAAAGTAACAAAAGTAAAGATGTTGCAGTTAACGTATCATGTGTATGTGTTGTCACTTTTACGATAGAACATCTATATCAATAAAAATTTAAATAAATATTTAAACATGAGCACAACATAATGTTATTGTTTTATCTCTTGATAGCTGCTATTTAAAAAATAAATAGTTCACTTTTACCATTTTTGTACACACAAGATTTATAGTCAACTTATTCTTACAAATCATGTTTTTTTTACGTTTAAAGCAAAGCCATTATTTCATAAACTGAAATATAAATAGACTACTATTTTACTTGAAACTTGCGGAATACCTACATAGTAGGTGAAAGAATGGGCTGGTATTCACAATTTGACAGCAACATACTTTGCGTATAATGGTATACCTAATTGTATCAACGAAGACTACTAAATACTGTTTACAAACAGTCACCGACACAAATGTCATATTGATACATTTTAGAGGTTATGATTTGCTAACCTATTACATTTATACAAAAATTTTACTATTAAAGACTAAAATTAGTGGAAAATGAAAATTAAAGGAAGTTTCAATTAATTAAAAAATAAAAGTTTTTCACTTGTGGTTGTGGCTTCTAAGCCGTATTGCTCACAATATGGACCTATTCATTATAAACAGGTATTTTCATACATTTATATTAATAAACATTGAAAATTAATGAGAATATAGATTACCTAATTGGTTCTATTAAAATGTCAAAAAAATATCACTTACAGATATTAGGTAAATAAAAATATTAATAGAAATTTTTAAAATTGCATGTTTAGCAAAAAACACGTGTTCATTATAGTAAAATAATAAATTAATACAAGCAGCAGAACACCATACTAGCCTGAGCAATGGGTGCAATACAGGTTATACAAATATTTGGGAATCGAAACAACACTCCTTGTTACACAGTAATAGTGAAAAACTTTTCACCGTACTTAAATGTAGTCACTAAACATAATCTTTAACTTTGAAGTTTTGTTAAAGTTATAAGTAAATAAAAAGTTATCCAAAATAATCTTTATCAGTTCAAGACAGAACTGAAGGGAGATGAAAATTGCTGGATTTGACATTGTTAAACTGCTGCCGAATCCTAGCTCGTAACAATTTAATTATGACCTATCTTCAGTTTATATTTATATTGGTAAAATTAATATATGAAGCATCAACAATTTTCCACACAAATTTCTTTCTAATGTATATTTATTACTTAATAACACTCAATTTAAATATATATTTATTTAGATATAGTGGAGAAAATGTTAATGATAATTATATTGACCAAGAAACGAAGAATCTTCAAAAACTGAAGCAAAAAATTGAAGAGAGGAAAAAAGCATATATTGTACAGAAACCATTAGATCTTATCACACTAAAACAAAAAGAGGAAGACACATTATTAAAATCTGAGAAAAATTTTGGAAGCTTGAATGATAATAGCAGTGTTATTAAAGAATCATTAGATGAAGGTAGCCAAATACAAAATCAAAAAAAGAAAAGTAATAAAACGGTTGAATTTAAAGTTTTAGGCAGTGGTGAATTTGAAAAAAAAATTAAGGTATTATTTTTTTTTCAAATTATTAAAAAATTAAGGTATTATTTTCACCTTTTTCTAAACCTTTCAATAAAAACTATAATATAAATAGAATTTAGAATAGTAATATACATTATATTTAAAAATCAAATTTCAGGTACAAAGAGTCCTACCATATTGGTTATCCAATGCATATAGTGTTTCAAAAAACTTACAAAATTTGACATGTTTAGTAAATGATCAGTCTTGGCTCAATGACACTCTTAAGACAACATTGCTGAATGAGGGTGTAACTCACTTTTTTCCTATACAAGAACAAGTTATACCTTTTATACTTAAGGAGTATAAATCACCTTGTCCATTTTCGCCTCATGACATTTGTGTTTCTGCTCCTACTGGCAGTGGAAAAACCATGACATTTGTTATTCCAATAGTACAGGTATGTTATTTTAATATATTGCTGTTAATGTTTTAAAAATGATACACATTGTAATCTTTTAAAAAACCTACTTTTTCAAAGGCCAGAAATGCTTCTTCAATGCCTAGTTAACTAAAAACAAAATCTTACCATTCAAAACATTACAATCGCTATTGCCCAGTCATCTCAGAGTTGTCTGTTATTTAGCAAAATTCGTCATATGCAAATGGCATTGATAGTCAAGGTGCTAATATTTAGTTCATATGCAGTCCTTAATATAGAAATTGTTTATTTCATCTCATTATCATACCCAGGATTGTAGTAGTGTGAAGTACCATTCAGTACAGAAAATTTTAATAATTCCCTTATATATTTTCCAATATGTAGTTGAATGTAGTTATCAACATTCAAGTATCCTCCAATACAAAGATTAAAATTGTCCTTTTTGTAACCTACATACACCTACATACAGGTCATGATGACTGCTTTTAGAAAAAAAAATTCTTTTACAGACAGATGTTTCTAAAATCTTAAACATTCCACATGGACACCACTCCCAATTTATTCACAAGTAAAAATATGCTTTTTCAGCCTTTTTCATACCTGTTAACGCTTCCCATGCTACTTACACTGTTTGTGTACATGAAAGACTTTGTATAAAATGCATTTTCTTTTAATGTACCCTCACTTAGTGGTTACTTATGTCAAAGAGATTAATCATAAACTCATGTTTTTAGTAGGCATGTTGTGTAATTTTAAAAATGTTTTGTTCAATAATGATTTATGAAATTACATAAATATATGTTTTATTTAATGGAGATGATATGAAACTTTACATTTAAAGAAACTTGCTGCTGACATGTTTTATTTGATACTGTAGTAATATATTTAATTTTTATATTTAATTGGCACATACATTACTTATCCAACAAGCCATGTTGTCATTTAACACAAAATACCTATGTGATACTGAATATCAGATGAATCCATTCAATCACACTTACGAATACACGAAGTAGCATTCTCCCCGGTAATCCAGTTAATATCAATTTGTTATGTTACAGATACTAATGAGTGAAATTGGACACTTCATAAGGGCTTTAATTGTTCTACCAGTCCAAGAATTAGCTACACAAGTTGCTAAAGTATTCAAAAAATATTGCACAAACACTGGCCTTAGAGTTGCTTTACTGTCTGGTTCAACACCACTACAGCAAGAACAACAACAGCTTATGAAACATAGTAATCACTTTTATAATATAAGAAAAATTAAATTAAGTAAAAAAGTTGGTATATGCTTGTGACATGGGGATTGCTGAAAATAATAAAAATAGGTAAGATTTTATTTGTACAACACTTAACAACATATTTTTTTTACAGCTGAATCATTAGGATGGATTAGTGAAGTAGATATTGTAGTCTGTACTGCAGGAAGATTAGTAGAGCATTTACAGAACACTGAAGGATTTTCATTAAAGCATTTGAAATTCCTTGTCATAGATGAAGCCGATAGAATTATGGACAATATTCAAAATGACTGGTACTACCATATGGAAAGACATATCAAATACAAAAATCAGTTAGTGTCTAATAAAATTCCTCATTTAAATTGGAACGGTTTATGTCACCAAATTTCATTACCACATAAACTATTGTTCTCTGCTACTCTTTCCCCTGACCCTGAGTTATTAGAGCAATGGGGTTTATTTCAACCAAAGTTATTTTCTGCAATACCCATCATTGACATGGAAGTTGAAAACCCTATTAAAAAGTATACAACTCCAGATGAATTAAACGAACATTATTTAACTTGCACTGCTGAAGAAAAACCTCTTATATTATTTCATTTACTTACTGAAAAAAACTGGGACAAAGTTATATGCTTTACGAATTCTGCACAAGCAGCACACAGACTTACAGTATTACTAAATGCATGGGGTAGAGGAAAACTAAAAGTCGCAGAACTATCATCAGCATTAGACAGAGTGAATCGAGAAATGGTATTTAAAAAGTTTTCACAATCTGAAGTTAATGTGTGAGTAAATTATGATATATGTACATATACATTCATAATACTAGTTAGTATGCAACTAAAACTGAAGATATGATTTCTTTCAGGATTATAAGCACTGATGCTTTAGCTCGAGGAATAGATATACCAGATTGTAACTATGTTATAGCTTATGATCCACCAAGGAACATTAAAACTTATGTTCATAGGGTTGGAAGAACTGGGCGTGCAGGAAAAGTTGGCCATGCTGTTACTATATTATTGCATAATCAGTTGAACATGTTCAAGGTACTTACTATATACACCTTATCCCCCGATTTACACTGAAGATAGGTTCCCAACAAGATTTTTTTAAGAATATCTATATGTGGATATGCAAGCATGCATTTAATAAATTTAAAGTTAATTTATAAATGGTATAAAAGTTAAATAGTGTTAAAAAGGTGCCATGTAAATCAGGGGATAGGTGTATATTCTTTAATGACACAATTCAGTAGATGGTAAGACAAATTAATCTTTATACCAACAAGTGTGCCAGATTTTTTAAGCTGTAATTAAGAATAACATATTTTATTGTCATTATATACTGATTTGTCTAAATTATAACTTCAAATATTAAGCCAATTACGGGAAACAATTATTTTAGATGGTAATAAAATGGCTTCTTCAAAAGTTATCTTAGCTTTAGAAGTATAAGTGAATTTTCTGTACAAAGTTATTGTATATGTCATCAACCATTATAATTTTATTTAGGTTTTAAGCTAGCTATGGTATTATGACTTGATGAAAAATTATGAAATTATGTATCACCTATGTGCTTTATTGAACACAGTTTCACCTGATTCCTTACAAAACAGACATCTCTCATTTAACTTCACATTGATAGGAGCTTCGTCTTATAGGCATACATGTTAGGATTGGCTTCTTATGTGTATAGATCAATTACACAAGATAACTCATTGGAATTGATAAATTATTAGTATCAAACATGTTAACATTTTACTTACATTTTGACACTGTAACAATCACCACTATTATACCCAAATCTATGTTGTCTCTGAAAAATTCTATTTATTCTTGGCCTCTTTTGCCACATAATGAAAACTATTATCTTTGTATGTACACTTAACAATTTACTATTAAATTACAGGAAATATTGCAATCCAGTGGAAAATCAGAAATCTCAGAAATGAAAGTGTTAGAAGAGTCATACAAGCATCTATTAGAAGGTTATGAATATGCAATACAAGAAACTAAGAATATGATATCTACAGAAATAAACAACAAAGTAAAAAAATCGATTGAACTTAAACGAGGTACAAAGAAGAAGATAAGGAAAAGAAAGCATGTCAAAACAAGCTATAATAGTAATTAAAATATTACTTGTGATCAATTCTTAATAGATCAAACTTATTTTGAATTAAATCACACAGAAAGAAGGTGGTGACTTTATTAAATTGAAGATCACATTTAAAAGTGAGATTGTTCAGTTATTACTATTTTGTGGAATTTTATACAATACAATAATAGTAAAACTACAAACTTTCAGTGCTACAAAGTAATAATAAAATAATTACTATGGCTCTAAATAAGTAGCTTAACTTTACTAAAGAGTACCATTGTAAAAAAGGGAAAATTATACATCATTTACAAAAAGTTATTATAAATATTTTTAAGTTTTTATTTATAGACATATAACAGAATATTTTTTTCTCTGAAACTGGATTTGGTATTTGTCCAAACATATATGAAAAAAACATACGGTTAGAATTGTTTTGTAATAATAAGTGCGTTATCTGACATCATTTCAGGAATTAAAAAAACAAAGCGTTACAAATAAAGCTTTTTTCTTTTCTTTGATAGCAATTAGTTACCACTATAGTGCCAGTTTCAAGTAATATACAATAATATCCAATCTCTTGAAATTTAACAAGTCATTCGACATGATGACAATTTTACTAAAACCTATGGACTTTTTCAGTCATCTTAAAAAGTTACGATACACGCATATATTTCATAACACTACTTATCGAATCACCTCCATCAATACACCTTAATCGAACTATATTGCATAATATGCCACCAAAATTAAACAATATAGCTGATAATAATATAAAATTATTAAAATGAAATAAAAACACAACATCACCGATATAAGTTGGCGGGAAAAGCATCCGACGACTTAAAGTCGACATATTTATCCGGTTGGTGCATAAACCCTTGGACCTTAGGATTTCATTTTAATTTTTCTTTGTTTTAATTAGGATACAATCTAGAATATTCCATCATTCTAGAGAATGTTCTAGAAGTTTTATGCCATAGGGTGTAAAAGGGCACGCGCGTGCCGGTTAGTTTAGTTTAAAATGGAACCGCGTCAACTACGAGTGATCATACTTTACGAGCATAATCTAGGAACGTGTGCAAGGCAATCGGCTGAGAAAATTAACACTGCGTTTGAATAAGGCACTACTGATCATTCCACAGAGAGCTATTGGTTTAAGTCTTTCGATAAGAGAGATACGAGTTGTGAAGACAAACCTCGCCCCGGTCGGCTAGTTGTCTTCGACAAGGACCTTTTACGCTTACATTTGGAATGACATCCGGATGCGACTACTAAAAACATGGAGAAGGAACTTGGGTACGACCATTCCACTATAAGGCAATGGGCTATCACAAAATAATGAGTCGGTGGACACCCCCCGCTCTGACAGAAAACGAGCGCGCAGCACGCGTGACTCTCTGCGAAAGTCTTCTCCTGCAACCACACAGACAAGACTTTCTCAGGTCCATTGTCACTGTCGACGAATCCTTGGTTCACTACAACAATAAAACGCGGCAGGCCTATTGGGTTCCACGCGGACAAAGGGCGCCAACGCAGCAAAAGCCTTCTGGGATTGGGAGGGCATTCTCTATTGGGAACTGCTGGACGAGAAGCAGACTATTAACGCTACTATTTATGGATAGCAACTGAGAAAGTTAGTCTCAGAAATAGCGACTAAGCAGCCAAAAAGGCTGTCCGTATCACTTCTTCAGGACAACGCTCGGCCACATATTGCGAAGTCTGTCCGCCGCAATTTGAAGGAGCTGAACTGGGCAGTGGTACCTCACCCGCTGTACAGTCCTGATATTGCGCCGTCGGACTATTGTCTGTTTCAAGCTCTAAAGTTACATCTAAGAAAGAAGAAGTTTGAAAACTATGAACAACTCCAAAATGACATCGCCGAATTTCTTGATCATCAGCCTCCTACTTTTCAGGAACACGGCATAATGTCTTTGCCAGATAGATGATTACATGTCGTTGAACATGATGGTCATTATATTGTAGATTAATATTTCTTTAATAATAAATAAAATTATTTTTAGTAAATGTGTTTGAGTGTCCAAGAACTTATGCACCAACTCAATAGATGGACAATAAATGTTGCCATTGCAGCAAATTAAAAATCAATAAATAAACTAACTTGTCTAAACTAAAAAAAGCGTATTAAATTAATATTTTACATAGTAATGATAGTTAAAGTAATACACAGATAAATACTCAGTTATTTTTATTTTATATAATCACAAGTCTATCTAGTGACGAAATTGATTATTAATGGAGTCAGGCGTTACTTTGCGGAAATCCATCACTATATAGACAGTCAAAAGTTTTACTTAGCTAAGATCCGCGACAAGCAAAACAATAACAGAAAATTAACAATGTGTATTTTTCTGTTGGGTTAAGTGGATTTATTTGGAACTTTAACCAAAAACTTACCGAAAGTCAGCCAATAATTCTCCACCCACCAACCACTATACACAACACCAAACACACATTATCACTTTTCCATCTTGTAAATGACACGTGTTTCGCCCCAACACGAGGCATCTTCGGGTATAGTAGACTACGGAAGATAACCGATCGATGGAACCCCATCACCATGCGACAGTGGTATTTAAAGACGTACGTATGTGCTCATCACGGCCACCCCGCTCCTGTACGTGAATCTTGTTGCGCACACAGGCGCCAGGGTACTAAGGGCGCCGAGGGTGCTGAAACTTAATGAATGTCAGTGCCAATTATAGAAGTTATTTTTTTAACATTTATCAGTATCTTTAGGTACAAATAAGAAGAGACAATATTTAGGTTATTTGAACTTAATCAATGTTACGTCTCTGATTTTAATTTATATTTATGAGATTTGCATATAAAATCAAATGTACTGCGGTTGTTGCTATGTTGCTTATAATAGGGAGGAAGTGCGTTAAAAAATAATTTGACTCGTATACGATGTCTTTGTAGATCGCTAACAAAGTTAGCTTAGAATAAAATTGTAGTCAATAAATGACATCAAAAAGACAACACATTATTTTTGACGATAGAGGCATATAAAATTTTACTTTTAATGATAAAAACACTACGAAAATAAGTTATTATTTTATATTTACAACAAAAAAGAGACTCTTCATAAGTTTCACACACAGGCGCTGCCAAGGATCAGCGCGGCCCTGGTGTCCATGAAAAGCTAGCAACGCATCGATGACGCCTCCAACGTTTAAAATATCTATGGGAGGCGGTGATCAGTCCCACTTTCACCAAATCTATATTTACCCGTTGTGCTGTGAAAAAACATTTAACTTCCATACTAATTCATTATATTACATATTGATATAAATTATAGATTTTGTATGACATAAATTAAAAAAAATAGGTTGTATGGTAATAGTTACCTTTGTAAGTTTTAATTTTTTTTTATATTTCCGGTGTTAGTTAACAGTATTGAAAGAATAAATTAAAATGTCACTTTTGGTTTTTGGAATAAGGTTTGTTATTGCATATATACATTAATTTTGACATTTGCAAATGAGAGTAGTCAGAAGCTTTACTTCAAACTTTGAATAGAAAAATTCGTTATTTTTCCATATTGTCAATAAGAGTATCACAATATTTGAGTTTGTATTTATAGTTCAACATAGTTAACGTAATTTTATGTAGTTTTCGTTGTTAAATAAATGTAAAGGACTATTAAATTACAAATCTGTGAGGACACCTACAAAATGTCATCAATTGCTGTATCGCAGAATTGTTTAAAAAGTTTGAATTTTTCCAAATCAGTGAATGATATTAAAGCAGAGCTTTTATTTCCTAAAGTAGTGATTATAGAAGATACCAGGAAAGTCCGGATTGTGGATATAGAAAATGTTACCTTAAACGATACTTTTTTTGATTTAGAATACGACATAATAGATCACATAGTACAAGACCATTTTCTTTGGCTTATTCTCAAATCGTACGAAATTATAATCATAGATATTTTTAAAGGTCAAACAGTTAAAATTCGAAGTAACAATTATTCTAACTACAAAATTCGAAAATTCATTTTAACAGGCAGAAAACTGTTTTTAATGAGTGAAAGCTGGGAATATCTTGCAGCACCATTATCTACATCAGATTTAGTTAATAAAATTACCCAGGGCGAAACTGATCTTACAGTATCTCTTCAAAAAGTCAATATTGGTCCTTTGTTAAATTCTCCATGCTGTAAAGCCATAAATGGGTTTAATGTTTTCATTGAAGCAGGCAACTTAGTATTACAATGTTCTGTCACTGGTTTAAAGGAAATAATTTATACAGAAGAGAAATTGGAGAATATTGTCCCATGGCGTCACTCAGTAGTAATAGCTGCTAGAAAAAAAATGTGGATTATTGATATACAAAAATGTAATATGACATTTCAGTTTGATTATATTGAATCAAACTATTACATATTAGCTGCTACACATCAAGTTTTATATTATCTTTTATGGAATGAAGAAAAGGTATGTTTATTAACTAGTAGCTAATAATAGATATATTACAACTTAAAAGTTCAGAAATTTTTAATTATGAAAAAAATATATTGTCTATATACATAACAATAAATACACAATGAAACCCATATACATAATTATTAAATAATTAAAACAACTTTTAAAAAAATGTTATCAGTTTTAAAAATTTTTATCATGTTGTTCGTATCACATTTACCACACAAATATGTTTAGTTGATGAAGAGGGTACACTAAGTGATAAAAGATATTTTAGTTTTAGGGGTAGGCAGAGACCACAGATCTCCATCTGCTACGATCTCGGCATACATTCCTTACTTCCTCCACACTCATCACTCTCTTCATGCATGTTCGGGTACTCAAGGGTACTCTTGACCTACCCTATTTTAAAAACTTCGGCATTTAGTCAAGGCATGTTTTCCTTGATCTTCCCCTACTGACCCTTCCATCCACATACACAGTGTAATTTTCTTTTGCCTGTCGCCTTTCATCTTCTCTATGTGCCCAAGCCATTTAAGCATCCCTTTCTCAACTTTTGTCATGACACCTTCTTTTACTTCACATTACTCTCTTCATTTCTTATTCTATCCTCTAAAGTTACCCCACAAATACTTCTTAATGCTCTCATTTCAACTGCATTCAGTCTGCATTCATGACTCTTCTGCCAAACCCAACTGTTACTAACATACATCAGAGTCGGAACAAGCACTCCTAGATGAACTGCCATTCGAGCCATTGTCAGCATACAAGAGGCATTTGATGAATAATCTATTTACTCTTAAACCACACTGACTCTTCAAGTCTGTCAAGCATATATCCATGAATTGGTTGAATAGCCACGGTGAAGCTACACATCCCTGTCTAACACCATTATTTATATTAAACCAGTCTATGTAAGCCTTGTTTATTCTGATACACATACTTGACTTCTCGTAGAGATTTCTTTGCAAGAATCAGGCTTAAAGATTTTATAACAAATATTATGAAGTCTAATAATTCTACATGCAGCAGACACACCATGTGTATGTTACTTGGAGTCAGCTGTTATTGTGTGTATGCTTCATTGTATTGTAACTAATTTTTTTTCCAGGTTGAAATTTTTAGTGTATTAACTTCAACAACTGAAAAACAAGACAGTGAAGATTCATTTAATGTTACTGCCAACTTATCATCTCAAGATACTCTAAAGGAGCAATTAAAACAATTAGTAGATACAGCCCTTTCAAATGTGAAACCAGCACAAGTTTTACCACAACTCCAGTTATTATGCAACAACATCAATGATTTCACATTTCTTATTGATATGGTAACAAAACTATGCACGTATAACATTACATATAAGACAATTTTGTATTCACTTCAAAAAAAAATGTTTAATATGGAAGGTAATCAATTACTCAATTTAATTAGTGATTTAATAATAAAAATTGATCTTTTAGAATACATTCTGTTTCGGGGTAGTAATTTATATGAAGGTATAGATTTATTTGATAAAAACTTCATAGAACTTAGTATTTTGTTTATATCTAAATCTGATTTAGATCTTGCTTCTATTTGTTGGTTAAAGTATTCAGTACTGAAACTCACAATAAATAGGGATGATATAGTTAACACTTTGAATGCTGTACCTTTTAACATTAAATTAGGAGCTCTTATTATTTGGTTACGTAACTTTGTTCCACCTATTTTAGAAGAAAACCCTTTTCATATTGATTTATTTGTCAAATGGACAACAGAAAGAATTTTTCTACTTGAACAGTCATCATATTGGCCAAAAATAGGATACAAATTTATTGAAGAAATTATAATAGTTTTGGAAACTTCTATTAAGACTATTTCAATCAGGCCTGTTTCATTAGACGATTTAGATATATTAAAAGATCATATTAAATATATATTAGAGTTAAAGGAGAAGTACAGAATAAATATGCTATTGAGTGAGCTGAGTTCTCAGAATCCAATAGAAATAGCCGTTATTATGTTAAGACGTTGCTATACAGAAGATTTAGAAGATTTTTTACAAAATAAGTTACCCAGTTTTGCATCTCATCATCTTTTTGAACTTGATGATACATTGCGCTTATTTATTGAAAATGAAGCAGTTAGCAGTGGGGGCAATGTGGATGGTATTCGTTTGCGAATGTTGCTTAATGCTTTTTGTTCAACAAGCAACAAATTGGAGTGCCTACTTCAAGTTTTGAAAGTTCTGGATGTTCCTTGGAGTGAAACCATATTGGAGTTAGCTGTAAAAGCTGCAGCAAGTGCTAACAAAGATTTTACCATAACTGATGCAGATAGAGCTCTTGCTCAAGAAATACATAATGAGTTGAATTATGCTAAAGTAAAAGTGATATTAAAAAAATATAATTTTCCATTAACATGCACTGATTATACTCTTGTTCTACATAAAATGGTTGATGCTCCATCAATTGATTTAAATGACTTAAAAATAATAACAAGTGTTTTACCACCATACACTAACTATGGCACTATTTTGTATATTGATAAATGCTTGCAAAATTGTGATACTAAAGTAGCATTGGAATATTTCAGTCAATTGATGAGTAAGGAAAAGAAATTGTTGCTTAAATCTATTACAACTAAATATGAGTTAATAATTAATAGAACAAAATGTGACGCAACTCTGGAAAGAAATTATCTAGATTTCATGAAAGGTACTCAGATGATGAATGCTGTTCAAATAAATACTATGGAAAATTTATATCACCTCAAAAACTCTTACAGTATCACCCTGACTATTAATAAAATTTATGATGAAATTAGTCGAGAGAAAGAAGTTGAAATGTGGTCTAAAAGTGATGGAACCATAGCTAGCTCTGGTCGCGGTCGATGCGTAACAAGATTAGTTAATACATATTCCACGAAAAATTCAGCTCTAGTTGCATTGTTACACCAAACTTCTTGCACACGTAAAGTACGCAAAATTCTTGAAAGTATTATTACATCCGATCTCTGTGGTCCAAATATGATATCAGTTTTAAAAACTTTCAAGGATGGGAGTGATTCTGCGCTTCTATTAGATTCTAGTTCCATACTATCGGAGTTAGTTTCGAAGTGCGCCGAAGAATATTTACATTACTTGCTTAATCGGTTGTCTATTTTGAATTCATTAGTAAACACACATATAATTTTAAAGAACTTGTCTGTTGCATGGAAGTTCCATTACATATTTTTGCCAATATCAGCAGTCAACACTTTAAATGATTTAATAGATTTTTACTCAAATATATCTTTGAATCAAATGCATTTAGAAATCATCTGTAAATCCAGCGAATTCGTTTCGTTTAGATTAATTGCTCATCTCATTACTGTTACTTATTTAATAGAAGAAAATTTATATGGTGTTTTACTCCAAGTTAAAAATAAAATAGCAAAAAAATTGCTGGCAAAAGTAGTCGCCGTACAAGATATAGATAGCGTTTTAGTTACAATGTTGTTGATTATCATAAATCATATTAAAAACGTAAATGATAGCATGTGGATTTTGGACATATTGAGAGGGCAAAACGAAACTCTACCGCCAAATATAATGTACTATCTCACAGCCACAGCAACGCGTCATATTTTTGCACTCAATGAAATTTTACCCGGGAGTATGATTTCATATCCACCACAGTATGTTTTAAAATTAAAATTCAACATAGACTTGTCCGAGGTTCCACTTCCAGGTAATACTGAGGTTACATGGGATGCTAAAGTTATTCTCTTTCATGTGCTCAGACAGTATCCTGATAGTACCTATGAACATCTCTTTAATTTATGTCGCATTTTAAATGTTTCCTATAGTGATGGTTTATCTTTATTATTAATAACTGTTTTAACTCAGTGGGATTTAAAATATAAATTGGTAGATGATGATCTTGGACGACGTAGACTTAATGTACAAAATGATGAAAAAGAGTTAATATTGAAGTGTCTTATAATTTGGGAAAGTATTGATAATAAGGATTTCTTACGAGATGTATTAAACAACTTTTGGAAAATTGGTGAAGTTATTTTGCATGGGTGTGTCATATCAATCAATTCATATTATCACGAAGTCTTTTTGTGTATATATCAGTTAATTTTTTATTCATCTGCGGAACAGCGAAATGTTAAAGATTACTTTTTGTTAAATTTTTTAAAAGAATACCAGAGAAAAAGTACGCCAAAGCAATCAGAGTTTGAATTATTCTCGGTCAAGGGAATGTTCCCAGAAATAGGAAATTATCGGTTGCCATTTCATCTTTTTATTCGTGAAGATATGTGGACAAACTTGAGGTCGGAAATTACCTTGGAGACTTACGAACGATGGTTACCAATTGTTGCAATATTGTCCCTCCACGAAGACTTGCAAATAGCCAGAGATATGATTTGTAGTAATGCAGTAAAACAAACAATGAGTACACGCAAACTTTATGAAGAGTCAGAGTCGAAAGACAATGATCCATGGCAATTGACATCTCGAGAAGAGTCTTTACTCCGTAGAGCCCATCAATGTGTTCGCCTAATTTCTAATATGGAATGGGCTGGTGCATGTCTTTTTTACATTCTCCAAGGATGTACAACCCGCAGTGTTGATCAAGTAACAGCTACTAACTTGTGTCTTCAATTTTCCGAACGATGGGGTACTCTTCAACCAGGTAACCGAGCAGTTAAACAACTCGAACGACTACATTCTAATCTATCAATACGTCACGCATTACATAAAATAGATTGGGCCTGTGAGGAACTAATCCGGCTATCTACGGAGCCGATACAACTGATCAACGCTTTATATTTTCACCCTAATTTTACAGATAAAATTACTCGACATGATATCAATCGCGCTGCAAATGAAATAGCTGATAAAAATGGAATCAACATAGGTTCAATCAGAATGCAAATTTTAGGAAACATCCTTGAAAAATGTAATAATGAAACTAAAAGCGCCAATGGTCTCAATGTGAAGGAATTGATTACTGTTAAATACATACTTAAAGCAACTTGTCCAAAAATGGCTGCTATTTATTTGTCCAGAATTGCTTTTGATGATGAAAGTGACTTTGATAAATGCAAAAAATTGAGAGCTTTCCAGTGTTTAATGAGCGTAGTGGATCCAGATACTGCCTTAAAAGTAACCAACCGCACACGCGATGATTTGTGGTCCTCTCTTTTAGAAATATTATATGTAGTTAATCTCGAAAAAATTGATTTGCCGTGGGTTGTAGCTACGTTTATGCAAAATAAGATATTGGCCCTTAACCAATTAATACAAGTTGCTGTTGGCAATACAGAAGGATTAAAAATTGCAGCCGAATTAGCTTACCGATACGGAAACATGCAATCCATACGACAACTTATTCCTTTATTAATGCACACCTCTTTATACGAGGAAATTATACCGTTATTATTAAAATTTGTGTATCCTCCTGATGATGTTATATGTGCAGCTTGGAGTGCAATTATCTTGTCTCCTTTTCAAAGAGCTGATTATCCTATCACAGAAAGACAAAGAAAAAATTGCCTGAAGGTTTTGAATTTATTACCTGTGTGTCCAAATGTAAAGGATGAAGATTTAGTTGAGATATGGAAAAACTGTGTAAGATGTAAATCTCTAGGTATTGGCTGCTTACTTTTACCGTATATGACCTTACAAACTAGACAGAAGCTAACAGAACTTCAAAAAATAGACAAAAGAAATCTTATTATAAGCTTAAAAAATTTACATACTGAATCGTATCTTGTTCCTGGTGCTATGATTGTTCTTGAAAATATGTCCTCAAAACTTTACAGATGATTTTTTTATTAAGCTTTATTTCGTTTTAAAAAAGTATCTCTAATGCTAGGAAGCTTAAAATACCTGAGCTGAAGACGTAAATCACATTATACAATATATACACTCAGTCTACTACGAATTGTACTTATATTTTTGTAAATTTTGATTTGATTATTAGTTGTATATGTTAAAACTTTATAAAGCATAAATTTAACTTGAATAAGTCTGTTACGTACTAATAAAATTTGTATATATATTTTTGATAGATTAAGCTTTTTAAAGATATTTTTAACTCTCATTTATATTGTACATTTAAATAAAATATTAAAAATTAAATTACTTTTGATGTTTTTTTTTTATTTTTAATGTATTACGATTGCGAGATAAGGGTATATTTATATGCGGCTAGTGCTTAACATAAACTTTGAAAAAAGTCTGAAGCATGAATGGGCCCGCAAAAAACCGGCGTTCGAATGGTAGCTTAGCTACCGCGCTTCGTACGGTGAACGGCTGAGTTCCGTAGGCCCAACACGGAGGGTATTGTACCATACCCATAATGACACTATCCTTACCACTCCCATAATGACACTATCCTTACCACTCCCATAATGACACTATCCTTACCACTCCCATAATGACACTATCCTTACCACTCCCATAATGACACTATCCTTACCACTCCCATAATGACACTATCCTTACCACTCCCATAATGACACTATCCTTACCACTCCCATAATGACACTATCCTTACCACTCCCATAATGACACTATCCTTACCACTCCCATAATGACACTATCCTTACCACTCCCATCATGACACTATCCTTACCACTCCCATATTGACACTATCCTTAAAGGTGTGCAACGCTTTCGCACTGCCTATGGCGCTGCGGATGTCTGTGGGCGGCATTGATTGCTTTCCATCAGGTGACGCGCCTGCTCCGTTTGTCTACGTATCCCATAAAAAATCCAACGAAAAACATAACCTTAAATATATCTAAAAATTCACCTCAATTTTTATAAAAACCCTTTTGTTTTTGTTTCATTTCTCAGTAACCGTTGTGTAATGATTCATATTTTCTTTACTACGAAACTAAAAATGGTCATAAACTGTTTACTTTTACTTAAATGAGTCAATTTCGCATTGAAAATCATCTTCACAACCTAAACAAATATAAATTTATTGTCAAATTACATATTTTAGCCTTTTAATACAAGTACGACAAAAATAGTATGTGTAATTTTATTAACAATTTTAGATAGTTACTTTTTTTTTGTTGTGTATACCTGAAAGATTCAGAGAATTTTTGAAAAATTGATAGTTTACTAGTTTAGAAAATAAACGGCCGTAACTGAACTAAACTAGAAGTGACTAAACTATGACAGAATTTAAATTCAAGCCTTGCTAAAGTGGAAATCTAATAGTGGTTGGCGTAGCATAACGCCTGTTTTCGTGCTTCACCTCCGCATAGCATACCCATTTGGAAACTTAATAGTTGAAGCCGTTGAAAAATAATAAATTATCATCATCAAATATCTGTGCAAGCGGCTGGCTGAAACTGAATATGCGACGCCTATGATTGGGCTAGGTGACACCTTATGGGCCAGGCATTTACTTAAGCAGTGGACTGCTGTAGGCTGTTGATGATTATGCACGGTCCGAATACTGACCCTAATTTTAAGAGCGTGTCTGGCATATGAATATACACCAAGGAAATTGAGAGAAGCCAACATACTCTTCATACTCAAGTCAGGCAAAGCTGATTACGCAAGTCATTCAGGCTAATCAATCTCACTTAGTTTCTACTTTCACTAGAAAAACTATGCCATAGGGAACTGAAACTATGCATTAAAACATATCCCGCTGTATCAAAATCAACATACCTACAGTGCGGGGAACCATTGAATCAGCCCACCATGCAGTAGTAGTTAAAAACCATCCGAGAAAAGAACATATGTCTGGTAACCCTCATCGATATCGAAGGTACGTAACAGAGCTATCTACAACAGCATCAAGATTGGCGTCAATAAAATCGTGGTTAATTGGATCTGCAACATGTTATGCAACAGAATTATCCGATTTGCCGGGGATTTTTAGGTGGTAGCCGTGATGCAGGGCTGCGCACAGGGCGGAGTTTTGTCGCCGCTTCTAACCTCATCACGCGGCTAAATCGGCCTACTACACCATAGGGTATGCTGATGACCTCACCATTCTTATCGCAGGTAATCGGGCTAGCACTGCATCTATTCGTCAAAAAAGAATTGGCGCCAGCAGCAGTGCCAGCGCCTCGAATCTCTTGGCCTATGGACAAAGAATGCTGCGATACCACACACCGGCATTCTAGGAGAAATAACCAAAGATATGCCCATAGTTCGTGCGATCAATGACAAAATAGATAACGCCTATATGTATTCAATAAGACCTATAGGATACAGCCTTATGAAGATCACAACGCAACACTGAGGCAAAAACACCTAAGCACTTTCACAAACGTCATCAGGTACAGGCTCAGGGGTCTTCTCGGAGGACCTAAACATTAATATTTATCATTCACTGGGGGTGCACATTTCGGTCTTTCAAGCCAAATGCATGGGTATCATTCAAGCTATCAATGCCATTAACACTTGAGAGGTTAGAGAACAGTCGATTAGGATATTCATGGACAGCCAGGCGGTACTGATGGCTCTGAATAGCAACGAAATATGATCCGTTATTGTTCTCAATTGCCACGAATAGCTCACAAAAGCAAGTAGACATAACAATAATACACTACAATGGATCAAGGGACATAGTGGTTAAAGGGGTAATGATGCTATCCATTCTGAAAACATGCAAAATAGGTGTATGATGATGTCGAGTTGCGGAAACCAGTCCGTTACACCATCTATCATCTACCAATGCCTCCATAATGATATTAGTTATTACATGTTACATACTCTACCAATTTACTGTTAACTAAGAATCAAAATCTCATTATTGAATAAATTTTTTAATGTAACATTTGAAATTCATATATAAACTAAGTACGAAAATATGGATTACAAGTAAAACTTAATGATTGAATATATGATACTTCAGGTAAAGCCATTTCAAATAAACAAGCATAAATTCCATGGCCATGTGCTAGTTGTTCAGGAGTTTCTTCAGATTTATTCTTCTTATTTACAATTTCAACAATGTCTTCACGTAATAATAAAATAAGTAAAGTTGATTTACAATGACTTATTGCTGACGCCAAATGGAGTGGGGTCTGCTCTGCAAGAAGCAAGAAACATATACATATATAATGCTACTCTCAAAATAAAATCCAATAACTTTGTCAAGTAGGTACCTCCATTAGAGACAGCAAATGGATTTGCTCCAGCTGCTAATAACCTGGCGACGGCTGTATAATTATTCCACTTACATGCAGAATGTAATGGAGTCCACCCTAATTCTGTTTTTGAGCTTACTTTTGCACCAACTTCTAATAAATATGAAATAGACGCTATGTGATTTCCATAGGCTGCTCTATGCAGTGGTGTATACCCGTCAGAGTCGCAACTGTGCACAAGGCTTGGTTGAGAAGTTAAGAGTTCTCTTAGAACTTCCAACTCACCATTTTCAGCAGCCCACAATACATGATCAACTGGATTAGCTGTAATATATAAAAACCAATGGTGAAAAAAGGAATATTGGCTGATAAAACTTGATGCTCTTTAAAATTACACAATATATAATTATAACCTTTTGGATCTTTAACAATTTCTATATCTTGATCAGCATCATTCCATCCCGATACAAACATACCAGAGGTCTCTGGATTTGTTTTACATCGAGCAATTTCGTCGGCAATTTCTTTGTAAGTGCGAACATGTATTTCATCTTCGGAATCAGACATATTAAAATCCTTTACACTCTTATATCCTTTACTACACGACAAGTGAGGTAAAATGTGTTCGTACATACATAAACAACGAGCTTCTTTGCTTTTAATTCACTTTATTGTATATTAAATAATAATATATATGGAATGACATCTACCTATAGATATATTTTTAATGAAAAAAAAAAAGATACAGTACCGTTTAAAAGTATTTAGCCACCTGCAATTTTATTGAAAATACAAACAATAGATCTTTTAAAATTATTTTATTACGTTTCTTTGTGTGTATCTCACCATAAAATACTTATCTATAGTAAAAAGTAAACAGCTTATTGTAATTTGCCAACTCCTGGTCATTAAACCAAGATAGTGTAATTGTCAGAATTTCTTCGAAGTTTGTCTTTGAAGTGGTAGTTTTGATTTTAATTAAATTAGTGAGAAATAAACAAACAATAAAGCTAAAATGTAGTATAACTACTACAAATATTATTTCTGATGTCATTTGACCAGAAAACACGTTCTCCATATCTCGGCTATGAAAGTCTGATAACATTTCTTTATTTTCACTTTTGAGTTTTGTTTCTTAAAGAAAATGGGTAAAACTAAGGAACATTCCCACGAGATCAGAGGCATAATAATCAGCCTTCGTAAATCTGGTAAAAGAAATCGTAAGATTTCAAGACTGCAGAAGATACCAAGAGTTTGTTTTTTGTAAAGAAATTTGCATCTGAAGGAACAAATTGCACCAATTGTCACCCAGGCAGATCGAGAGCCACAACTTCGAATGAAGATTTGAATATAATTATTAAAAGTAAACGGGATAGACGATAAATGCACCAGAAATAGCAGCACAGTTAACATGGGGCGGGATAAACCAGTAGGGGTATCCACAGTCAAAAGAAAACTCCTTGACGGAGGACTTAAGGGATGCATAGCGGACGAATCATAATTTGAAGTTTTTAGATAAAAACGAAGAGTTTTCATACGGCGGCAGTCGACCGAAAGGGTAAACGACGCTTGTAATGTGGCTTCAGTTAAACAAGACGGAGGATCGGTGATGGTTTAGAGTTGTTTTGGTGTCTCCGCCGTTAGAAATCTCGTGCGAATTCAAGGAATCGTAAAAAAAGAAAGTTACAAAAGCATATTAGATAATAGTGCACTGCCTTCAGGAATCCTTTTAATTAGTCCGGCGTTTGAAGTTCAATAGGATGATGATCCTAAACACATATCAAGACTATGCAAGGAATTTTTAAAAGACAAAGAATAAAAAAGTTATGAATCTCATAATATGGCCACCGCAGTGCCCAGACTATTGTAGGATCAGCTGTATAGATAAGTGTAAAAATGATGTTCTACATCTCAGGAAGAATTTGTTTTTGTGACGAAAATTGTTTTTCTGTGTTTCGTCCCAAAAAAATTTCTTCCCGAGATGTAGGACATTATTTTCGCACTTATTTATACTCTGCTGTATAGAGAAGAAGAAGAAGAAAACTGCAAGACGCATATATTGCAGAAGATAACCAATACAATACTGGAAAAATTAGCAGCTTGGTTGCAGAAGCTTTGAGGTTGCCATTAAAAACATCGGTGAACATATAGATGAGTCTAGAATTTAAAAACTGCAGTATGTATAATGTCTAAAATATTGTTAATAAATAGTTCAAATGATTAAAGTAGTTTTACTTAATACCTTTGAGCACCTAATACTTTTGAGCTATAGATAGATGAAAGAAGTACCGAGTTTTGATGATGAGTAATCAATTAAGTACAAGTAATACCTTAAATAAAAGTTTCTCAATTTTTTCGAACCATGGTTTGAAATGTTTTAATTTGTTTACAACTCTTTTCTTCCTAAACATTTTTCTCAATACATTCGTAGTAGTTTACTGCTAGGCTTTGACCTTTCTTAAATTTCGGGGATGTGACCGTTGCTCTCACAATCGCCTCGTACGACATTTACGGAAAAATTGGATTGCCCTATATTATGCCAGGAACCACACCGCAAAGACCTCTATCTCTGATTATAGATGTCAACGAAGTAACCAAAGTAATAATAAAAAAATCGTTTAAAAATTAAAGTTATGCTTAAGAAATATATTGAAATATGTTTAATTTAATTATTCCAATGGTTCCATTTACTATATTTTAAGCAAACTAGGAAATTATCTCAACTTTAAAATATCTACTAAACCCTTATAAAATCATTTATTTATGTCAACACTAAGCTGTCGGCCATGATTTGATTGGTATTATATTTTCAACATGGCGTCTAGCCTAATTGTTCAGAGTGTGTGTGTGTGAAAGTGCAGTGAAATTATGTTAATATCAAGTGTTTTTAGTGATAATATTAGTGTATAAGTGAAAATAGTGTGCTTTAATGCAGCGGTTATTCTATCATGGCTTTGGATTTACGCTTGCACTCCCCTGCAGGCGCGGAACCTGTTGTTTATACATGGCCCCTCACATCGGGTCATGGCTCGGTATGAAATTTTTATTTTGAATTATAAGATTCTTACATATATATAGCTCACATATGCCTTGGAAATAATAATCTTCAAAAAAGCCGTTTAATTTTGATATTTTACTATGCTTTTGTCTAATGTTATGATAAGTTTCACAAAATACCTACAAGCAATGCTTGATAAAATTGTGGGAAACGTTTTGTTTCGTATCTTACATAATGAAATAAGTATACTTCTATGACGTTAAGAATGAAATATAAATAACTTTGTCTTAAAAGTAATGAATTATTGTATATGATATTTATCTCATCACATGGGTCTGGTAGTACAAGAGTGTATTGACCTCGTGTTTTGTCAAGGTGTCGGCTTTTTTTTAGATATGTACACACCGTTGCGTAGTCTTGAATCGTTTGATATTTACATTAAACATGCATAACATTCTATGTCCAAAATCTATCAGGTGATTATAATATAGAAACAATTCAAAAATATGAAAATTATTTTTAATTTTAAAAATAACACTTGTCCCTCATCCTTACATTTCATAAAGATTATATATATTAAAGTTATTGTGTTTATATTGGTTATATTTAAGTTTAAAAGTTTTCAAATTGCACACACATTTACTAAAATGTAAGATAAATTTAGTACCTAGGCTATTTATTACTTCTTACTGTAATCTAAAACTATTTAAACCAAGTTTTAGATTTCTTTTGTTTTGCTTTTTTTGTCATTAATATTTTCAGATTATTTTTTTATGTGTGAAATGTAAAAAATGATTTTATTGTTTCTATAAAAGATACAATAAAACCATTCATTTTCTAAATGATATATAAAATAAGTAGGTATTTATCTTTTAACACCTATAGTAAATCTAACCATAAAATCATTTTTATTTAAATACATTGCACTCTTAATAATGTATATTACATTTACATTAAAAATTATGAATGATATTAATAACTTAGCAGTTATTTAGGTGTACCTGTCCCGGTACACTCTTATACTTTAAAAAATAAAAGAAATATTATTTCTAAAATAATTACAACTTCAATATGTATTTGTTACTAATATATATGACATTAGTTTTGTGCCACTGCCAAATATTTTAGAGACTAGTAGACTGTCTAGTTATGATATGAATAAATATTTAGGTGCAAAACATATAGTTACACAGATATTTAAATTTGGGAACAGAAAGTAGCTTAAATAGATAAAAATTGTTAATTTAGAACAGTAAAGTACAGAGGGTGGTAATAATGGATTATTATTATCTATTAATATTGTTTTTGAAATTAAATTTTTCAGTTTGGTTATTATTGTTTTAGCAAATATAAAAATAATTAATGTTGACTTATTCTAGCTAAAGTGCTAGAGTTCGCAGTTTTCACAATCATTATTATCAGGTGAATTAATGATCCTATTTACAAGAAAAGTGGGCTAACCACCATTTCTCACAATCAAAAGCACCTCATGATCAACACTGGGATATGGGGACCCTAACCTCTCTATGACATCTGAAAATTTGCTCCTATATTGATACTTTCTAATCAGGCAAAAAATGTATTTTTTTTATAGCACTCTTATACCAACATGTGCACATAAGGTGTTAATTGTTATATACTAATTCATAATACTACTTGATATACTTGTTCCTAGCAATCTAGTAATTATTTCCCACAAAAGATAAAAAAATATTTTTATTTTCACATTTTGTAATAAATTTGTTATTGTAACCTGAAGTTATGACTATTTATAAAGTGAGAAAGATTTTATGTTAAGAGTATGTTATGATCCTATATGAGTATATTATATCCAATATTCTAATATTAGTTTTATATTGACAACTTAGCCTTTTTAAATAATAATACTGAAACATTTTTGTCATGTCATCAAAATCTTTACTATTACTATTTTCTGAATACTTTACATACAAACAGATGTATTTGATTATCCTTTCATCTCTTCCATTCTCTTTCATTCACCATATTCATAATTATTAATATTCATAACCATTAATTAATCTATAAATTATTTCATGTACACAGATGCTACAAATATAATTGATGAAGTACAAGGCATAATTGTATGAATGTGGTATGTCACTCTGTATGTTCATAGTATGTCATTATTCTTAAAACATACAACATATAAAAATATACTAAAGACATTTTTTCTGACTTATTAATTTATTAAAGAATATTCTTCTACATTTTTCTTTATTTTTAATAACCTAAAAGTGGCTAATTTAAATAGTTTTTCACAGCATTTTTTCAAATTTCACAGCAAAATTCAATAGAATTAAAAAAAAACATTAACTATGTAAAGGTAGGATAGGATATAAGGAGGTGCTTCTTGTTACCTCCATTGTCAATCTCACTTGCATGCACTGTATCTTACTACACAATAAAAAAGTTTCTAATGACCTACTGATGATGGTTTAACCATTCTCAATAGGTAGACCAATATGAGACAAATGATTGTCTGCATTCACCAATTTGTCTGCTAAATATTTTCAGGACAGGCTTATGTTTATGTATTTTATAGGCTATGTATATCTATGTATTTTATTGGTTAGTGATGATGATGATTCTTATCATCATTGCTGTGGGTGCGTGAGATAAGTTAAAGTTATTAATAAAAAATTAGTACTTTAAAAAAGTACTTATACTTTCATATTATTTGAATTTATTATTTTTATTCTATTAGGTGCGTAGGTAGTTCTCGCTGCTTTGACATATCTAAAACGTCATGAACCAAGCTTAGTAATATGATAAACAAACTCCTCTGAAACGTCAGTTATTTTATTGTGGCGTCATACACTTTTAGTTGTGTGAATATGTCAGATTTTGTGCTAAATAATCGTCATTTGCGGGAAGTGTTACTTTTCTTATTTCATTCAAAGAATACGGCGACTGAAGCGCAACGCGAGTTAAAAAAAAGTTTACGGAAACGCTGCTCTAAGTGAAACAACTGGCAGCGATTGGTTCCATCCCTTTAAGGACGGTGATTTCGATGGTGACGACTGTCCGCGCGAAAGAAAGCGAAAAACATTCAAAAATGTTGAAGTTTTTTTTATTTTTTTTATGGGATAGGAGGGCAAACGAGCAAGCGTGTCGCCTGATGGAAAGCAATCAACGCCGCCCATGGGCAACCGCTACACGGCAGGAGTCGCGGAAGCGTTGCCAGCCTTTTAAGAAGTGGAGAAATTGCTCGATGATGATCAATTCTAAACGCAAGAACAGCTTGCTTCAGTATAACTTGCTTAGTTACCCACCAAGCCATTTCTAAGCGATTGCATGTGTTGGGAATGATTCAAAAGCAAGGAACTTGAGTTTGTTATGAGTTCAGCTTCGTTATTTTGTCTGTGAACAACTGCTCCAGCGGCAAAAAAAGAAACAAGTAATGGAAAATACATTCATTACACCAATCCAAAGAAAAGAAAGTCATGGGGACTGCCCCGTCATGCTTCTACGTCGTTGGCTCGACCAAATAATCACACTGCGTAGGTTATGTTGTGTCGGTTGGTGTTGTTTATTATGAGCTGTTGAAACCAAACAAAACTGTCACTGGGGAAGGGTATTGACTAAAATTGATGCAAATGAGCTAAGCACTGCGCGAAAAACGGCCACAATACGAGCAAAGGCACGAAAAAGTAATTCTTCTGTGTGACAATGCTCGGCCTCTTGTTGCCAAACCCATTAAAACCTACATGGAAACATTCAAATGGAAGCCCTACCCCACCCACCATATTCCCCAGATTATTACTTATTTCGTTTGATGGTACATGATTTGGCTGATCAGTAGTTCTGCTCATATGAAGACATTAAAATATGGCTTGATTCAAGGATAGTCTCAAAAGATGAATACTTTTATTGTAACAGTATTCAAGCTCTGCCAGAAAGTTTGGTAAAAGTTGTAGCTAGCGATGGACAATACTTTAAATAATATATATGTAAGCATTTCTACACAATTCAGTTGCATTTTTATAAATAAAAAACAGCGAGAATTTAGTTGCGCCCTAATACATAGGAAGCATATACAATTACATATTGAAGCATACAAAAATTGTACTAAATTGACATGGGTTAACTAGAACATTTGTTGATGAGATACTCAATTTCCCAACAGTTTCCCAGTTTCAACAAGTATTCAAGTGTTTTTTTCTTATAGATACTGGAGTATTGCTACTAAATCTATTGCATTAAAAGTTAAATTAAATGTATGAAATTACTAAAATAGAGGGGATTTCTTATTGATACTCAATTTGCTTACAAATTTTCTATGCAAAAATTGGCATGTGAAGGGGTTGTTAATTTAGTCTTGATATTGTTTGAAAATAATCATGTTTTTGTCAAGTAATAAAATATAAGGTATTCAATTACATTACAACTGTGTATGTTTATGACCAAATTAGTACTATTGGAACTACAGCAAACAAATAACATACTGCATGCGACTAAAGCATGTGATGGCAACTGGGCCTTCAAGCAAGCTTCCGCTTAACCTAGCATGCAGTCTAAACATATGTTGAGTTTTATATTCTAATATGGGGTATTTGCATATTGATTAACATATATTATAGCCTCTATGTATGATGTGACTAAACATGAAAGTACTTATATGTTATTAATTGTTGTCAATATAGCTGTAACATTCCATTGTGGGACAACCTTCTTCATAATTGAGGGGTTTCTGCTGCAATAATCATATTTACAGGGTGAATTGGGGATTGTGAATTTATTTTTATTAGTCACATAAAAACTGCTGCTAAGTATAGACCATTGGTATTTACTGCCATAGTCATTTCATATGACATAGAAGGAAATAGGCTCTACTCAGTGCTGGGAAGCACATATAGAGTTATAAATCTATATGAACCTAGAATCAATTGTTTCACACTTTTTAGATTGTTTTAAAAATGTGTACTGCATTTTATTATTTAAATAAGTGTATACTTTGTTTTTACCATTTTAAGTTTTGTTTTACATAAAACTTTGACATGAGAAAAGTGGGTTTAAACTAAAGTTAATTAGCAGACAAAGTACTGGCTGGAGAAAAGTGAATCATTGATAGCTGAAGTTTCAGACTATTTTTTCAGAATGAAACCATTAATTTGATATGAATATATATTTAAAACAAATGTATTTATACAGTATTTTTTGTTCATTGCAGGAAAAACACGATGGAGCATTAGAAATAGTCGAAACCATAAGGTATGTGAAATAGATGTTTTTTATGTGTGAATTATAATAATTCAAATGACCAAGAAAAATGTGACCAAGAAAAAACTAGGAGATATTTATGTGATAAAGAATTTCAATTAAAGATATTATCTATTTTTAAAGTTGATTAATAAACAAATAAAAAAATTACCTTCATTAGTTGAGAAATACGGTAGTACATATTTGTGGTTTAATTGACATTGTGTTCTAGTTACTGTCAGTTAGTTAGTTGCATGAGCGTAGGTATAACACGAAGGACGTAAATATAGGGCGTTGACCGGCTACAGAAATTCACGTGCGATGATGATTTTACTTTTTAATTTTAAGTGGACTTAATTGATATGATATATCCTTTAAAATGTAATACAAATGTATTTCGCTTTTTAATATTTTTCCAAAATAATTAAAGAACAGTGTTATTTTAGCCGATAATCATAAATGGTAACACTAATGTAAAGTGCTCTAGAATCTGTGTATTAATTGCAATATTTACGAAATCCCAAAATAACACTCACCTGTTTTTGCACATCGGAAATAAAAACTAGTTTGGCAAGTTGACCCGTTCAGTCCTGGGCGGTTGGCGGTCGGGAGAGTGAGGGCCGACACCGCGACCTCCTATCGACCGGACGTTTTCACTCTTCCTCGATGACCTTGAAACTCTCCTCAAATGAGGAATGTTATTGTTTATTTGCTTCTATAATTGTGCGTTCCGTGTATTTTTATCAACTTACATTACTAACTTAATATTATTATATTTACTGATGGAAACTGTTAAGTGCTCGATTTGGTATTCGTTTGCGAAAAATTAAGATCGTTCAAAATATATTTTGTTTGTTAGTAATATATTTTTGTTAAATTTATTTATGATTATGAAATGTCCCACATTAATGATGTCAGAAATGAGAGTATTAATAAATAATAGAATACTAATAAACATTTTCTCAGTGTTTCAATTTAAATAATAAAGTCTAATTCCATTTGTTGAGATTCTATGTGCTTCAACTTATATCTCGAAGTTTGTCCTTGCTATCTCATTTCTACAGAAGATTATCAGTATTCTATTTTTTCAAATTTTCAGTAACATAATTCATAATTTCCATTAACATAATATAATAAAGAAGAAGGCAAATCTTACTAAGGATCTCAATTGCTTAAATTGCTCAAATTCACTGAATTTTCAAGTTTGGTTATTTGTATTGTCAAAACTGCAAATAATGTGATACTTTCATAAGAAATTAACATACTTAATAAAAAATAAGTTAAAAACCACATATTTTATGTTATGTTGTTTTAACCTTATTTTGTAGTTTTCCAGTTGTAAATTTACGGTTAGTATTGTTTTTGCTAAAACATAATACTAAAACTTATAATAAAAAGTTTTATTGCAACTTTTTTCTTTTTCGTAAATGCGTCTTCACATTTGTTATTTCAGAAAGAGGTCCGAAAGTCCGCGTTACCAAAGGTCCTTAAAGTTAATGAAAAATAAACTGTTTTTAATTATTTATCTCCCTTGACTTCCACATATTTTGAATGACAAAATACCTCGTAAATTGTAAATTTCTAACAAGTTCGCTCGTATTTCATAGAATTAAATGACACCGAACTGGGTTATTGTCATTTAATTTGTGCTGCAAGTTCGTTCAACTTAATCACTTTAAAAATATTTACATCTTTTATATGTTTATATATGAAGACTCAATTCCGAGTTTTAATGTTTTTTTGAATATGGCTTGAGCGTAGTTCGTTTCTAACAACGCTCTTATACTTTGGGCCATTATCGTAACACATCGCTTTCACTAAATTAACAGGTGCTTGAGATTATTCATATATCTGTTCCTACAACGCTGTAACACATGTTGTTTATTGACACAACGGTTCATAATGACATGTTTTGAAGGTTTGAATAACATTTTTATTAGAAATGGATAACAATTGTTTGATAAAATTTGTGTTCCTGTATTAATGCTCCACTTTCTTGTTCAAATTCCAACGCTTTTGGTTGAATATGCATCTTAAATAAATGTATTTTAATTATCAAGGTCAACCTTATCATGTGCATTTGACACGCTCATGGCTAAATATTATTATTTATAATGTATTATAATACTATATATTTAAGCGAAAGAAAATTAAGACAATTTTCCTTCAATAATCAATTAAATAATCTATATGAAAGTTAGTATAGTATCAAATTATTTTGTGTAATGGTAGTGGATCTTATTGAAAAAATATTTTCGAAAACGAAAAACATTAGCAATATGTAGATATAGCTTATAAGCCACATGTCAGAATCTGAAGACAAAATTATTCAACTAGGGTATCCTACCTGTACTTTCTTACGGTAGCGAAACGTAGATAGGTACTGACAGTCCATCTGCTTCACAAGCTCAGCGTTTTGTCTGGTGGATATAATTCGAAAAAAGAAATGCGCCAGAAACCAAAGTTACCGACATAATCTTCCGAATTAGCAAACTAAAGTGCCAATGGACTGGTCACGTTACTCGGTGATCCGACAACTGCTGGAGTTAAGTCGGCGTCTCTTGGCAAATGTAGTATAGGATGCCCCTCGGCTAGATAGTGCGCTGATCTGCTCAGGGCACTTGGCAGAAACTTAATGTATGAAGCCGATGATGACTAACGAAAGTGAGAATTGTGTCTTGGCAAACGTAGTGGAGGAAGCCCCTCGGCCAGATGTAGCAACGATTAGCGCAGAGCGGCTGTCTCAATGTGAATCCCTACAGCCGAAGATCGGGCGAAGTGACGCACTTTGAGGGATACCTATGTCCAGCAATACCCTGCAGGCTGCTGACAAAAATCGATTTGAGTCGTAGTATTGACTAGTGTAGCCTTATTATTTTATTAGGTCTTGAAGTTATGAACAGCTGGTATTAGTGAAATGTTTTTTCTTGTATTAGCAGTTGAATAACTAGAAAGAGATTGAAAGACAGACCTTTACAAAGTCGATTTTTTATAATTTTCTTATAATAAATTATTCATAATTTGACCAAAAAATACAAACGGCGTTGAAAAGATTTTACCGCATTGATTATACATACAACCTATGTATATATAAATTAAAAGTAAATATATATAAATATTCAAAAAGCTCCACCACTCGCTGACAAACAAAATTTATAGCTTAAATATCTGGGTCTTGAAGCATGAAATTTTGCACAGGAGTTCCTTAACGTAGCTAAAGGCTAACAACAAGATTTTTGAAAAAAGAAAACAAATAGACTTTTAAAGATTCATCTCCAAGGGAATTAAATAAAGGGACATGTTGCAGTGACCAAAAACAGGTAATTTTGAATAGACAATTGAATTCCGACCTAGGGAAAATATTTGTTATAAACAAATTTTGGTACAAATTCATAATAAAAACAGTCAAATTAAACCAGAAACACCGGTTATGAATTTGAAACATTAAATCATTTCCTTGTATTCATTCTGGTGACAATTTGTATCGTTGAAGATTACGACATCGTGACCGTTACCTTTTTTTGCGACATATGCAATAATTACCGGAACTCTTCGAATTACGCTTATTCTGAGCGTCTCATCATACTTATTGTGTTACTTGATTAGAAGAACTTTTCATTTTTATATCAAGCCTTTCTGATTAGAATATTATTAATCAACTTATATAAAACGAAATTCCAAATAATTCGTTTTCAAATAAGTTCGAGAGAATATTTGTTCCGATGCGGAGAATCGTTTCTCATACTTGAGCCCCAAAAGCACACCATCTTCTGTTTTATAATTGTGAAACTATTTTTGAATACAGAATGTGCAATATTTGATGAAGCGTAGCGAATTCATGGAGGTTGTGGTTATATCATCTAAATGGGGAGTGAGTTTTTCTTTCTTAGCTTTAGACAAGAGTGGAATATTAATTTACTGTTGGACTTCACTTTAAAATATTGTTAATTCCAGATACATTTACGTTGAAAACTTTATATAATATAATAATGTAACATAGATAAGTATTTAGTTATGACATATTCGCATCTACACTTATTTCATAATAACGGTACTAGACCAAAGTAATGCGCTTGCCTGTAATTTATCCTTTGACATTCAAAAGATATTTTCCGCCTTCTTTTTTTTACAAAGTCATATGATAAAGAAAGCGGAAAGATACTGACTAAACTGAACAGATTATCCTTATTTTATTTATATTTTTAATATCTATACGTTTTGCCCCAGTTATATCCCACTGCATTGTTTTTATTTTCACTAAATTTATCAATCAATCTACATTTGCATCCATTTCAAAGTTTTGTAAGAAGTTAGGTGCGTAATATAGCGAGGCGGCTCAAACTTATAACAGAACTATGCACGCGCTTTCTCTCCGTGATCGTACTTGGGCGATTATTCATAACCGCCGGCGTGAGAGCAAGTCGCATATTATTATGTATTTGCCCGATAGCTGGTTAGCCAGAAAACCGACGTCAGAGGATGAAATGGTAGTTCCGCTGCATACTTACTAGCCGCCAGGCGCGTAAATTGTGCCGGAACATGTAAAAGCTCTTATGCTTGTGCATATTTTATTAACCACAACTATTCGGCAAATGTGAAGGGCACTTAATGCAGATCTGATATGGTGGTAACCATAATTTTGGTCATGAAATCTATAATTTTAAAATATATTTCAAAAATAAATAATCAGGAACACACATTTATGCATAATACAAAATTTGGACATAATCTTTATCAGAACCCTGTCGATGATACATCGGGAGGAACAGTGGTTGACGGTTGAGACGGCCTATTTTTGAATGCTATTGCCTCCTCACGAACGAACTATGAACGACATATTATAACCCCATTATGTTAATATTATGTCGAGGAAATATTTTAATTTAAACAGTATCGAATGTCAATGATTTATTTATAAATGTTGTAAAACTTGTACAGGTGGGTGTGCGACGATTTACCGGAGATAAAGGCGGCCCTGGACAAGCACATTCTGTGCGACTATGACACACGCTCCTACGAGAGCATGCGTGCTCTCTGTGACCGATTTAACCGAGCCATCGACTCCGTTGTAGCTTTGGTGAGTATAAATTTTACATCTTTATACGACTGCCGTGATTATAAATAAAACTGCATCTATTCACCAGTTTAGGTTAGTTTTATTAGGTGTACAAATAAGTTTCCGCGGTTTGTCAAAAGATGGCCCCACCAGAAGGTTATGGAGAAATTGTCAGATGTAAAACGTAATATCCCAAGTTTAGTCATCTGGCAACACCATAACCTTAAAGTACTAGTGATTCCGTATCAGCATCACGTAATTTTTTTCGTGCAAAAATGTCAAGTTTTATTCCGAATAAGCATCATTTGCGGGAACTTTTGATTTACTTCTTTAATGTGAAAAAATCTGCAGCTGAGGCGCATCGATTGCTTCTAGAAGCATATGGTGAAGCTGCTTTAAGTGAGAGAAGTTGTCAGGAATGGTTTCAAAAGTTTAAGAACGGTGAGTTTGACGTTAAAGACAAAGAACGCAGTGGAAGGCCGAAAGTGTACGAAGACATGGAATTAGAAGTACTATTGGAGGAAGATTCGTCCCAAACGCAAAAAGAACTTGCACTTACTCTACAAGTGACTCAACAAGCAATTTCACATCGTTTAAAATCGTTAGGAATGATTCAAAAACAAGGAAATTGGGTTCCATATGAACTAAAGCCGAGAGACGTTGAACGCCGATTATGCATGAGTGAAATGCTGCTTGCCAGGAATAAAAAAAGAGTTTTTTGCATCGTATAGTCACTGGTGACGAAAAATGGATTCACTACGATAATCCAAAGAAGAGAAAGTCATGGGTTAAGCCCGGCGAACCATCAACATCGACAGCTAAGCCGAATATTCATGGAAAAAAACTCATGCTGTGTATTTGGTGGGATCAGCTTGGTGTCGTGTATTATGAATTGCTGAAACCAAGCGAAACCATTACTGGAGCTCTCTACCGAACACAATTGATGAGATTGAGTCGGGCACTTAAGGAAAAACGCGCCCATTACTACTCCAGACACGACAAAATTATTCTTTTACACGATAATGCTCGTCCACATGTTGCGGCGCCGGTAAAAACATACTTGGAAACACTCAACTGGGAAGTTTTACCCCACCCGCCGTATTCACCAGACTTAGCCCCTTCTGATTATCACCTGTTCCGGTCGATGGCACATGGTCTGTCTGAGCAGCGCTTCACATCATATGAAGACACCAAAAATTGGGTAGATTTGTGGATAGCGTCAAAAGATGAAGAGTTTTTTCGACGGGGTATCCGAATGTTGCCAGAAAGATGGGGAAAAGTAGTGGCAAATGATGGAAAATACTTTGAATAAAACGTAATGTACTTTTCCTTTACAATAAATTCCTAATTTTTTATAAAAAACTGCGGAAACTTATTTGTACACCTATTAATAACTAAAGAAACTAAATAGTTTGACTTTATTGCGTAGTTAAAATAAGAGGAGACACAAAAACTTCCATGAAAAGTCTAAATGTTGTTTCTGTTGACCTTGCTCAATGGTATTGTCGCCATTCGCATTTAACAGGATTTATATATGCGTTCCCGTAAAAAATTAATTTGAATCTTATTATATTTTTCGCTCTAATGGTACTATAGACAAACCTAAATTTGTAGATGTTTCCTGGTTATAACAAGCCTTTTCTTGGTTACACTATTTTCAGTCGTTTGACTGTGTTACCTGTAAAATATAAGTTATACTATAAACGTTAGTATACAGAGTTTGCCGTTGCCGGCGTATAGTAGGGCCACCTTTTATTTAGTCCCGTCCGTGTAAATTTTTTAAAAAAAATTTACACAGACGGATAAATTTTTAACTTGCTTGACAAGCGTGGTTATTATGGCAAAAATTCCGAGAGAGGCAAATGTCCTCGTGTTGGCTTTTACGGCTCTATGATGATGATATTATTATTTGTAGACGGACTTCACCTATTTTTGAAATTATTGCAGATTTCCTTACAATGGTTCTCTTTTACCATAGAACGATTGGCAAAGATGTATTTAAATATATGATAGTAAATTATAAACAAATGATATAATTTCAGAAGCACATTGAAACCTTTAAAAAACAAACCTACATATTTCTCAAAGGCCGGCAACACTACTGCAAGGCTTATTACGTTGTACATGTCTATAGGCTATGATTGCTTTGCATTATGCAATACACTTGCTCGTTTGCCTTCTTATCTTATAAAAAATACAAATACCGGGATTTGGACTCTGTATTTGCTCGCATTCCTTGGAACTAAATCGAACACAAAACATATTCAGCTAACACGAGTTTTGTCGTAATGTCTTCGAAACAAACCTGTTCTGTTACTTCCAATGTTGTTGTTATCATCTTATTCTAGTTTTTTTATTTCATTTTCATCTCATAATATATATACATTTTTTTTTATTGCGAATCGTGAGAGAAGTCGTCTCAATATACCGGTTTAATTTACATTTGGTAACCGAGCTAAAGGCGGTTTAATGACTTTTGAACTACATGTTCTTCGATATATGTACGTACTATTTGTAACACGTGAAAAATTAAACTTCGTGTTTTAAAATACTTAACATTTCATCGGTTAATTTGTTCACGATATTTGTCCATAAGTTTTTGATTTTGCTCATGCCTATAATGATTGAGGTATTTCTAATGTAGCGTAGAATATATTGTCTAACTAAAAAAAGTACTATTTTTTTGTGATGCCATATTGGTTGTGAACAATTTAAAAACTTATTTTATATTGTATCATAAGAATTTTGTTATTTACTTCAATATTCATCTTTGTTCAACCTACAGAATTTATTCGTCATCGGTTAAATTTTCAGTAGGCCACACTTAAAAAACCCAACACCCATAAATTAACTTGTTTGTGACCTCCTTAGTTGTACAGAAAAGTTGATCGCATCACCTTGACTCAATATGAAATATTTATTATATTTATAAAGCGATTAAAGTATTTCTATAATATAGTAATTTAAATACAGATACTTTTAAAGGTTCAATTTTCTTAATTGTATTTCAATTATCAAAATAATACAATTAATTCAACAAGTTTTCTGTAGGGCCGACTCGTATTATCGCTTGCTATTAACACTGTTTATCTCAGAAGGTCATACTTCTACTGGTGTTTCACCTTGGAACGACTACTTGTCTGTTACACTGTTCATTGCGTCAACTATTGTATCATCATATATATTCTCTTTTTTTTACTTTTTGCTTTAGAAGCTCGGGAATAAAATTATTTTAGAAAACGCAAATTATTTAACATATTCATATAATACAAAAAAATACATGTTGTTTGTAGACAATCTTATTCCGTTTATAAAATAAAAAAATATAGTAAATAATTGAAATTATATTTCCATTTTAAAATGTTTTATACCTATTATAGTTACTTGATTAGGCAAATATGAAATTCTCCAAATAAAAATTTGTTTTTTGTTTTTTTTTTTAATTATTTTATGTCTCAAATATCATATTTATCGAAGTAGTTACAATTGTATTTAGAATTAATGACCTAAAGCTTGTGAAATAAATTTCTTTGCTAATCTTTGTACATATCAATACAAATATGTATCAACAATTTATAATTTGACGACCATTGTACACATTGAATAATGTCTGGCTTTTATTTTTCAATTCGAATCTATTTTTATTTATTATATGACCAATGAAGTTACCACGCTTTCGCAGAATATGGCCGTTAAGTAGTAGCATTATTCTATGGTATTGTTCATATGAAGACTGAGGAGCAGCTTCTTTCACATTTTACTCTTAAAGTATACGCCTTCTATAGTGCCCTTTGTGTTGCTAATCTTCAATGACCTGCTCGCTCGCTGGCCCACCACTTCCATATAAAACATGTTAGTGTGATTAGTATTCTGCACCATATCATTATCAACAACAACAAGGAGAGATCAACGTTGAACTCATATAGCGAGAATCCTTATAGTGAAACACTTCAAGAGTCCAGTAACTTTTGAAGTTCAACGTTTGCAACGTTGCTGCTCATAGTACCTTTCAATGATAGTTTAGCAGAGCAAATGACGATCTGGATGGTTCGATGTGAAATGGGCGATTAGTTAGTTGGTGCGCCCAGTGGAGGAAAAGTGCGTTGCGGCCTGTCCAACCAAAAAAAAATATATATAGAAAAACCAAACGCTTTTAACTCAAAATGCAATGTACCAATTTGTGGAGAACAATAATGATATGGGTTCAAATAGTTGTAATTGAATTTTATGTACTGTGACTGAATAATATAGACCAGAGATATTCCTCCAGAGAAGGCATTATTTTTTTTTATTTTCAAATTTGTTTTTCTATTTTTATACTTTTATTCCGTATAAAAGAGTACACTATAGTTGTATAAGAAAATAAAAAAGATTTTCTTTGAAATAAGTAATTATCGAAATTATGATGCTTTACCCAAATCTTGTTACAAAAGTATAGAAAATTTTGTATATTTTCACATTAGTTTTTGCAGGTATAATGCCTTTCTTAATACATATTATAATTTTTATAAGTGTTAGTAGTTAATATTCAATAAATAGAGTGTCTTGTTCAAAATATATTCATAATTTTTAAAATAACTACAAAACGTTATTATATTAAATAAAAAATATTTTAATTATAATAAATATAATAAAAATGTTTTTAATATTATATATTAGAACATGTTTATAATAGAAATTCTATTGATATTTGTGGTGTATTAACTGTTATTTTATAGTAATAAAAGTATATTTTGAGTGTATATTAAATTAAATATTGATATTGTTACATATTAGACAAGATTTGCAAAGAACACTACACTTGGCATAGTTTTCACGTCGCGGAAACGTCTTCAATGTCACCTTCATTTATTTATACACTTCCTACATTTACACTTTGCTTATAAACGTTTTGTAGATACCTACACTACGCATAATTCAATGTTTGACCTATTTTATTGGTGCCGTGTGCAATTTAACGAATTATAAAATACAGCTATAATTTTTTACGATGCTCCATTCGTAAAGTATGCAAAAGAAATGTTGAACACAACGAGCATAATGTGCAGCATGTGCGAATTGAAACAAGTGAATGTGGGGCAGTGAGGGGCTACGGAGAGGGGAGTGGAACGCTGACTGCAAGAGGGAGACACGAGGGCCAAGATGGCGGCGAGGACGCAACGATCGATGTCCGAAGCAGACACCGCACGAGGCTACTCTATTTATACACATTGCATACCTATCATTTCCCACCGCGGCATGCTTAAGAAACGTAATGTTTTTACTTTCTTATAGGCCAGAAGTAGTACAAACTATATTTTATTCTTAGGCTTCTTTGGTATTCATGACTTAATGCTAAATTCGTGGTAACTCTTACGTAGTATTTACATCTACACGTGCCAAGTGCGCAGTTATATTCAGAGTAGCCTGTTTTTTCTTATAAACCAACATATTTATTGTATTAATAATGGAACTTGGTTCGTTTACCTCGCACCTGACCTTGTTTTTATATCTTGACTCGTATGCATTACAAAAAAATCAGCGCAAGTTTATTTACAGTCGAGATTTAAAGCTTCCTTTTAATATTAAATGTGTTTTAGGATACATATAAATTGTCTTATGAAGAATAGATTAGAAAATCATTTAGAATGTTAATTATACATAGGAGAATCTATATTAGTGTGTGATATTTAAATCTACCTCTGTAAACATATAATATTTACTTTGAAATGTGATTGCACTACGAAATTTTACCCAAAAATATTAAAATTATCAAAAGTATAAAATTTACAATTTTTTTAGGTAGACTTTGTTTTAATGTGAATTAGATATACGTTAATATCCTCACCGAATATTGCGTAGAAAAAATAAGTCGTTTCAGAAAAAAAAAATATTGAACAATGTTTTTTTTGTATATTAAACATTAAACTTAGCGATTACAAAGCCGTTGTTGATGTTGACGTCACTGCGGTGGCGATCGATGGCATTACGCATACATATCATACCGCGTCAGTAACCTTGCGATCGCACTGTAGGAAATGATACTGCGCGAGCCAGAGTACATAAGTGCATTGTCATTATGCCACTAATGATATCTCACATTAATGAGCCCTACGAATAAGTTATTGACAATTCGATGACACGCTTTCATTAGTTGTAGAAATACAACTGATGTTGGAAATATATTTTATGAGTAAAAATCCGTAAGTTATAGCTTAATACATCTATCTACAATCTTACATTAAAAATGTCAACTCTATTAGTCAATATATTTTTATTATGAACATTGATACAATTAAAATATCTGACTTCGTCTCCGTAGAACAATGTGGAATACAATAACTGATTTCCAGACCTTAAGCAACTAAGACTATGATGTCATGAACTCAGTTGGTAAAGGTTTTTATTATATAGTGTATTTAGTTACATACCAACTGAGTATATAAGTCGTACATTAAAATTCCACTATAGATGTTTTTGCGTCACACGCATTCATGTTACTGTGGTACTTAGTGAATGCTAATGTATATATTCAGAGATTATTATAAGTTAACGATGGTAACTTATAATCAACATGCCATATTTTCTGCTTTATACATTGTTGGAATAGTCAATAGTGATAAAGTCAAGTCAATAATGATAAAAAATAAATATTTCACCATTGACCCATACAAATTTTTAGCTGGAAATTCCTCACAATACTTTCAAGGTTAACTTTTTGTTTTGATTTTCAATTTCATAGTAACATTTGAATTTGTAAATGGTTATTTAAATTAAAATGTCATATATTTTGTGATTTTGATGATAATACGGAGTGACCTAATTAGAAACGAAGAGTTTGGAAAATTAACATAACGAAATTTATGAAAGGTAAAATGTTGCAAGGAAACAAAAACAATATACATATATATATATTAAAAAATTACACACTTTGTTTTTATTTTTATATTTTCAAAAACTCAAAGGTTTCTTAATATTTCTGTATAAGATTTATGTTATCTATTTTAATGATAGAAGATAAAAAAAACTTTATTCGCTATAAGAATTGCCACTGTTATATGTCAATGAAAATTTAAACAAAATAAGACATTCTATCGTGTTATGTTCTTTTTTCCGTGTACCCCGTGCTTTATTTGGTTCCATTTTATTACCACCATCATAACCTCTTTTCTTGCTTAACTCGCGATTGGTATTGACGTCCATGCCTCTATTTACAATTTGATTATCAATTAAGTTTTGATATAGAAAATTATAACAATAATTCTCTATTTGCATATATAATTTTATATTTCATGTTATATAATTTTTCATATTTATAATTGAATTTTTTTACTTTTTAGTCGCAGTTCTATTATTTTGCTTTCATCCATAGTCATGAATGTTAGTTTGTTGTACACAGGTTCCCAAAACATTCATCCGATTGCAATGAAATTTTTAATTTTTTTTCTTGCACGCTAGAAAGCTTTTAATTTACGATAAGTGGCGGGCGAATTCATTGTAGCAACATTGCAATACATGTTGGGTAACTGGAAGTTGTAAATAAATATAGCGTAAAGCTCATTTTCATTTTCGTTATGTCGAAATGAAAATAAAAGGTTTCTGAACGTTTTATTTATGTAACAAAAGTTATAAAACAAATTATATTGTTTACGGCTTTCCATAGGTGCGTTAATAGGGAAAGTATTGTTATAAGTTTGTGAAAGTCTTTGAATAACTAACTCTCAGTCGTTGACATTAATGTCGATCTTAGAGTTGAGTGACCGTAGCACGCAGAAACGAGCGTCTCCTAAAAGTTGATTGCCTTCACTTATATTGTTTTGAGTTGTATTTGTTCATACTTTTATTTATCTAACTCTTTGGATGACGTAAGACAGATAGTAGATCTTGTTCCGATAGGAACTAATTGATATTAGTATTAAGTATCAAATCATAAATAAAACATTAAGATTGCAAAATTGTGATAGAGGTTCGTTGCGGATCGTGTGTGGGGGCGATGACCGCAAAATTGAGCGAGCGCGAATGTCTCACGTAGTGTTAATGACCTTTTTTTTTGGCTGCGCTAGCGTCGTTCTATACCCTCTTACTGACTTAGCTATTTTACTATTTTTTTATTCTTTTGAATTTTTATTTTGACACCTCATAATATTCAGACTACGTTGCGTTTAATATTGTTTTAAGACACGCTGTGGAATGTCCGTTCCTTTTAACACATTCTATGCCACGGGGGGCGTATACACCCTACGCTTTAGAACTGTAGTGTTTTGTTTTTTCCGTATGACTTACAATATTTAAAACAATGTAAAAATCATAAAAATCTAGGAAAGAGTTTTAAATGCTTAGCACAAAAAACCAAATTAAGTATATTTTGTGCTAAGCATCTAGGAATTAATTTAACAAACACGCAGCATGAACGAAAAAATCTTCAAAAAACGGTCTGGCAGGGAGCGTGTTAATATAAAATATAATATAAATTAATGGTTTTGTTTGCGATTTATAGCAAACAATATTTATAGTTTCTTATTAATAGACTTAATAACATTTCATAAAACCAAGATAGTGTTGTTGTCAGAATTTCTTTGAACTTAAACTTTGAAGTGGTAGTTTTGTTTAATTAGGTTATTGAGAAATAAACAAACAACAAAACTAAAATGTAGAAAGGTTTGTTATCTGATGTCATTTGACCAGAAAAAACTCCGTATTTCAACATTTAAAGTCTTATAACATTTCTTTGTTTTTCACTTCTGAGTTTTGTTTTTTGAAGAAAATGGGTAAAACAAAGGAACATTCCCAAGATATCAGAGGGATAATAATCGGCCTTCATATATCCGATAAAAGTAATCGTTAGGTTCAAGACTGCAAAAGATACCAACACAAACTGTTGATTTCATTGTTAAGAAATTTACGTCTCAAGGAACAATTTGCACCATTCGTCACCCAGGCAGACTTCGATTAAAGATTTGAATATATTTATTAAAAGTAAACGGGATAGACTATTAGAACTGCACTAGAAATAGCAACAAAATTTAAAAACTGCAGTAAGTATAATATTCAAAATATTGTTAATAGATAGTTCAAACGATTATAAAGTAGTTTTAGTCATTCAAACTTTTAAAAATTGCATTTTACTGGGTGGCCAAATACTTTTGAACGGAAGTGTATGTCGAGGTTTACTCACAGATCCAATATTGATCGAAATGAACGAATTAAACAGAAAAGATGGCCAATTTATGTACAGCCCAAATTGAAAATGATATAGATAAGTAGAAACAGTAATGATACTATAAGTAGAAACTGTCGATGTTGTAGCTCGCAATCGATATTATTGTGATAGACGTATTGAATGAAATGGTTGCGGGATTGCGGGACGTAAACAAACAAGGCATGGCGGCCACGTTTACGGAGGCGGGCCCCCGACAAGCCGGCTTGGCGGGCCCGTGGCCTGTGCCGCAATCGATTACATTAATACCTACACTGTTAGTGATGTGGCCCTCTATAACATGTTAATGTGTACAAACATATATACATAACCTAATATACGAGCTTTCGCTTGTTAAGATACGTGTCTATTGTTATAGCGAACATTGTAAACATTTATGTATTTTACATTTTTAATTTTAAACTTTGAACTTCTTATTCGTTATTATTTAATTTAGGGTGTGACACTAAACTGTTTTAATATGGTTTATAAAAGCTCCAACTTTTTTAAATTAAGTTATTTTAATTTTACTGATAATAATAGTCATGGTAGCCATAAAATTAAATGATCTATAGAGGTAAGCGTACGAGTAAGCTGGTCACCTGATGGTAAATAATCAGTACCGTCCGCGAACATTTGCATCTATAAAAGCTCTCCAGAAAGAACCATTATCATGTGAATAATGCAAAAGGATAGGAATTGGGACTAAAAATACTCTCTTTTTAAACCCAGGGAAAATCCTTTATTGATACCCATCAGCTTCGGCGCTGCCGGAGGGTTTTGTTACATTCCTTATACCGACCAAAACCCCTTGGATGGATATATTTGCATTAAAAGTAAAATTCAAAATAGCTATTCCACTGCTACAGTCAAATTTATTATACGTAAATAACCAATATTTAAGTGGATGTTTGAAATCCTGAGTTATGAACTAACTAATAATGCAAGCGCACTTTGCAATGACCTACTTTATCTTTGACCTTCGCATGCGATATGTATTTTATTATATTGTAAAAATAAATGAACACATTTATTACCCTATAGAAAACAAATTTTCTTCTAAACCGTAGATGTACCTATATACAATCATAAAAGTCTACCTTTGTACATTGACCTTCCAAATGAGATGAGGTGTTGTAGTAATCATCACGTTTGGCAGGCGGATTTAGGAATCTAAATTAGCTTTTCTCAATTAGTCTTCTCTAGATATCCTCTAGAAAAAGCTCGGCATGGACGCAACACCGTATGGTAAATATTTATTGCTGATGCTTTTAAATTTAGATTTGTCAATGTGATTGCAAGTGCAGTGTTGGATATGTTTTCATTATTGTTTGATATAGCATGAGTTCAGCGACAGAGCCATAGTACCACGAATGGATCAGCCCGTCTGGCGAAGTTCCACATCTTCAGAATATCGGCGTCAAATGGTAGCCATTTTACCGTGTTACCTCGTCGTGTACGGTGAATGCTAGAGGGACAATACTTTTTCCCTTCTTTTATTTTCTTCTTCCCCATTCATTATTCTCACCCGATCTCACCCGACCAGATGTTCAGGAACCATCAGACGAACCGCTTGCTCCTTTGCGTATCGTTTTTATAATATATTTATATATTTTATATATTTTCGAGAATACAGGTTCTATATGTGTTTTTTGTCACCATCCGTCAAGCAAATGAGAAATAATTGGTATATAATAATAAGTGTGTCGGCCTTAGAGACACGAGGCCACATGCTTCCTTTTTATGTTAAATGTTGTCAATAAACTTCCACTGTTTTATCAGTTCATTATTTTTTTAAACGTACTGTCTTATTTATTTCACTATTTTATTGAAGATAAAGGAAACACTTTAATCTTTAGATATATGTTTCACGATAATCCTTTACAATAATTATGTATAAATAAAAATGCAGTGTCAAAGTAAATGTTTTAAAAAAATCATATACTTATATTTGCCCTGGAGGAAAATAGGAATTGAGTTTTCTTTAATGTTCGTCTGTTTGTTTCTCCATATTTATCTAGAAAAAGATAAAACGATTTTGAAATTTAAAGTTACGGGAGATAATAAAGGATTTTTAAAAAATAATAACTTTAAAACTGTGGATGCGAGAAATAGACCAAAGTATACTGTTGTAAAAATATATGAAAATAGTAATGGTACCTAAACACGAACAGAATCCAAGGTCAAATACTTTATTCTTATAATGTTAGTGCTTTCATCGATCGGTCATTTCACCCGGACGGCAATGTCAAGGCTACGTTATAAGAATATTGCCTTAAGCAGTTACTACGTCAGGCTTGCTCTTGTAAACTTATTTTATAGAGTTTCGTTCTTAGTTTTATGCACCAGTCTCCGAACCTTATATTTTTTAATGCTTTAAGTTGACAATTTAATGAAAATTTATCAAATGCTTTGTGATATGTTTCGCTCTGCATAAAAATTGGTAGTTTCTCCTATTTTTTTTTTTCGTTACACAAATCACTTCGTTAATAAAAGGCTAAAGTATGATAGGTGTTATACAAAAATCTTTTCCAACGATTTAAGCATTCTAAAGGTGTTGTTTTAGTTTTACCACTGTATTTATTACTTAACATACTTATTAGCACAAAAATGACATAAGACGTTGTTCTTTCTTTGCCCTTTAAAATTAATTTATTGAGATATATATTTGAATGGCTTCATATTCTATTTACAGGAAAAAGGTACTTCTTTACCAGCACAACGTTTGAACAAATATCCGTCGCGGGGTTTGCTAAAACACATATTGCAGCAAACATATAATCAAGCCGTCTCCGATCCTGATAAGCTGAATCAATATGAACCCTTTTCACCAGAGGTTTGGACATTTACTTTTATCTACATTTAGGATTTAAACAGAAAAAATAATTTTTGTATTGGGGAAAAAGTTTCTTCGCATTTTATATGTTTGCCATTGTTTAAATTATAATATTTGCCATTTTGTTGAATGACTTTGTGCCATCGTGTAGGTGACATGATAACGTTGCTGTACAAGTTTCGAGACTTTTGATCAAAAAAATGCGACAAGTATTTTTGGCAGTCTTCTTTTGATTTTACTCTGACACAGTTAAAAGAATTCTGCAGAGACCGAAGCAGGTGGAAATCTGAAAGTGCAAGATCTAGGATATATGGCGGTTGCATTAAAACCTCCCAGTCAAACTCTCTTAAGTTTTGCTGAGTGGCTAAAGATGTCTGTGGTCTAGGGTTATCGTGATGAAAGACCACACACCTTCTATTGATGAGTTCCAGCCTCTTTCTTTCAATGTCTTTATTTAATCTTATCAGTTGTTGGCAGTAGAGTTCCGAATCGATGGCTCTGCTCGACGGTCATAAGGAATAACGTTTTTGTTCTGATAAAACAGAGAGCTACATTAGTTCAAATCGACATAGGTTTCTTTTAAAGTATTATGCCATTAAAAGAATTTTATTTTAAATTATTATTCAATGGACGCCTAGGCGATTACTACTATCTAATAATGTATTGAAAATGTATGTTAAATAATATTAAAGAAAAATCACCGTTATCTCTTTATGAATTTACAGGTTTATGGTGAAACTTCATATGAACTAGTATGCCAAATGATAGATCAAATACAAATAACGGCTGAAGATGTATTTGTGGATTTGGGTTCCGGTGTTGGGCAAGTCGTTCTGCAGATGGCGGCAGCGACGCCGTGTCGGGTTTGTTTAGGCGTGGAGAAAGCAGAAGTTCCTAGTAAATATGCTGAAGTAAGAACTCTGTTTTGAAAACAATTATACAGTTAGTTTTAAAACATTTTTGTTTCTGAATAATTTTTTTTCCTTTATTTCAGAGTATGGATTTGCATTTTAGGATGTGGATGAGATGGTACGGGAAAAAGTGTGGAGATTATAAGTTGATAAAGGGAGACTTTTTGTTGGATGAACACAGGGAAAAGATAAATGCAGCGACGATTGTTTTTGTTAATAACTTCGCTTTCGGCCCACACGTCGATCATCAGCTGAAAGAGAGATTCGCTGATTTGAAAGATGGAGCGAAAATTGTGTCATCAAAAAGCTTTTGTCCACTCAATTTCAGAATAACAGATAGAAACTTGAGTGACATTGGAACCATCATGCATGTCAGTGAAATGTCGCCGTTAAAGGGATCCGTTTCGTGGACGGGGAAACCAGTATCTTACTATTTACATATTATAGATAGGACCAAATTGGAGAGATACTTTCAAAGACTGAAAAACCCGAAACTCAAGGTCAGCAAAAGGGTCTGTTTCCAATCACATCTTTCTTAATATTGTTATAATTAATTCATTGTTATCAGAATCTGTCATCTATCTTCTTTTAATCTGATATGGTTTTGCACCTGTGTGTATGTGCTATAATTTATTTGTCTGCCGCAAAGACAATTTTTGTTAATTATATTGTAACTCATTTTTAGTTCCTACGGGAAACAGGCGTGACGATATGTAGTCAATGACTTTTTGTAAGATATTTGTTAATTAAAACATTTCTTGTCGTATATTGTTGTAGTTACTGTTTTGGCTCTTGAATTGAGAACAAATTAAATATGGTAGATTTCTCAAAAGTATAGTATGTGCATATTTAGATCAGTTATGCTTTAATATCCTAGTCATTTATTGACACTAATCTGAATTTTTGCAATAAAATTAAAGCGCATAATCGTGATAATGAGTCAAACCTGCTTAGATTATAGCGATATCTTCTTTTAAATAAGAAACATAACAAAAAACCACGCATAATCCTTTTTAAGAAGTCTAGGTAATATCAACTAAGCTTATAGTGCTTGTGTTATGAAAATATGATTCACTTCAATAGTCCATTCGTAGAATCAAATCTACAACCATACTTGATTGAAAACATAATCCTCTCTGATTAATCTATTGCTTGAATCTGTGCACAAACATGAAGGGTACATGGAATGGAAGTAATTTTTATTCAATATTATTGAAGGAAAATTTGGATGCAGTGCCGAATGGATAATAGCTACATAGCGAACCTACCTAAATTACATTCTGGGATACTGAACCTAATATTTATTTTATTTAACAAATAAAATGTTTGACTATACTAAGACGAACGATAGACTCTAGCTATGTAATATATAACTATAGCTATTTAAAATATGGATATAGTGACGAGCAACTACTAAAAATATTACAATAGGTTGGCAACTAAGTAATTACCGATTTATATTCAATAAAATAAGAGTTATTTTACTTGGAATACACTTTAATCTATGATTTTATTTTTCCATTTTGTTTAATGACATTTTTCCATCTCTTTGACAACTTGAAAATTCCACGCTCATAGAAAGTCTGATCATTTTCGGACGAAAACTGAGTTACATGAGATTTTACAGTTTCATCATGATTGAAAGATTTACCACGAAGGGAGTTGTCCAGAGATAGAAATAAGTGGTAATCCAATGGCGCAAGATCAGAGCTACATGGTAAATGTAACGTCAAATCCCAACCAATATCCAACAATTTCTGCCGAGTGGCCAAAGACGTGTGCTGCCTAGCATTGTTCTGGTGGAAAATGACACCTTTAGAATTGATCAATTCTGGTCGCTTTTCCTTAACCGCTCCATTCAATGTGTCAAGTTGCTGATACTTGACCTCCGAAATAATGGTTTGGTTCCTTTGAAGCAGCTCAAAATACGCCGGATCTTTCGAATCCCATCAAATTGACAGCAAAATTTTCTTTTGCCTATTTGCCTTTGAAGTGCTTTACGATGAATCATTAGGCGTGCACCACGATCGTTTTCGATTGACTTTGTTTTACACAAACCACTTTTTGTCTCCAGGGATGATTCGTTTTAAAAACGGATCGAATTCATTGCGTTGATGCGCTTTGTCAGATGAACTTCTTCCAAATCGCACGAAACCCAAATATTCAGCTTCTTAACGAGCCCGACATGTCTTAAATGATTCTCAATGGCTGTATGTGAAACATTTAACTTATCTGCAATCTCCTGTGTAGTTACGTGACGATTCGCTTTCATGATGGTTTCGATTTCATCCACATTAAACTCAATTGGTTGACCTGCACGTTGGTCTTTAAGAGAAAAATCTCCAGAACAGAATTTTTCAAACCAATTTCGGCATTGCCTTTCTTTAAGGGTTTCATCACCGTAACTTTTTGGCGGCTTGCATTGTGTTCTTTCCTTTACGGAAATAATAAAGCAAAATATGGTGGAAATGTTCGTTTTTGCACTCCATATTAATATTGAGCTAAAAAAAACCTTGAGAAAATATCTACGTAATGAATTAGTAAAAGTAAGTAAATAAAGCATGACAGCTAACATATATAAGAAGAAGATCATAACATTTGCGGATATCATAAAATCGGGAGTGAGAGACGTCTATTATTGATATCGGAAATTTCTTAGTTGCCAACCCAATAACATTTCTGTTTTAAACAATGTTAGTAGCGAACATATAAAACCATAAACCACGAATTTTACTTGTATACTAAAAAAGTTATAATTGCGTTCTTCAATGATTAATTAAATAAAGTACATAGATGACAAAAGTACTTCCTATTAGGTTCATAACTTCTAGAAACTTATAAACTAAACTATTAATAATAAATATTGACAACTAAAATTAATTTTATAACTACTTGAATAAATACATTTTGAATTGTTACATACTTACACATTTAATCATAGTGTTGGTTCAATTTTTAAGCATGGTCACAAAAATAGTTCTAAATATGAGTTCCTTTCCACTAAATATGAGTAATCTAAGTTTGTGTTATTAAACAGCTATGAGCGTGCTTATAAAACTATTAAAATGCCATGATATCGGATCAAGTGAAGTAGAAGGCCCTTAACAGATTTTGATAAAGATTAAGCTTCTCTGATTGTTAACGCTATAATATTTACATATTTATTTCCAGGGCTCTCACAATGGCAGCGAAGAGGGCGAAGGTAGTGCTAAACGTCACTTGAGCGCCCCGCCTACGCGACAGCCCACGCCAGACCTACTGAATGGGAACAGCAACCATAGCACTGGCTCACTGCCGGAGCGTAGAAGGAAAGTGACGCGGCCGCGAGCCGTCAGGTGAGACATGTCAGCCCACCACTAGCAATTTCTAGAATAATTAATATTAATCCACCAAGCTCGTCCCAGGCGCATGGGCGAAACACCTAGACTATAAATAAATATCTTTAGGGCGGAATACATATATTATTCCTTTGCGCGAATGAAACCCACAACCATTGAATCCAAAGTCAGTAACTTTGCTACTGTGCCAGTTCGCTCGTCCTTGTATTTTCTTATTAATTAATATTTAACACTATCATGCTGGTGCTAATATTTGTTTATTCATGCTTTACTTCAAGAGGCGGCACTGATTTTTCTGTTTCCCGCCATAGAGCGGCGATCGTATTCAAATATTCTAAACTGTAATGCTATTAAAAGTTCACAATAATCACAAATTGCCTAATCTTTTTAGCTATATTTTGATATAACATTATTTTTTGTCATATTTATAATATTTAGATAAAGGAGCTCTCTCTTGTATTTAATTAATAATAAACGTAAAAGTACCATTATTTACATTTATAACCATATATAGCATTTTTTTCGTTGGTTTTTTGCCTCCCAAAGAAACATTCATTTGTGAGCCACCCGTGGTACACACCGCCCGATTGGAGACTAGTTTGAGCCTCCGATGGTACACGCCGCCCGATTGGAGATTAGTTTGAGCCACCGATGGTACACGTCGCCCGATGATTCTTCCATGAACCACCGGTGGCACACCGGCGTGAACATGTTAAAAAAAATAAACATGTAACCCTATTTCCCTTGGTCACACCATAACTTGAGAACGATTTTACGGATTTCATTCATCTTTTTTTTATTTCGAATTGATTATTCATAGGTTAAGACAGGACTCTGTCCGTCAGGTCTGTCGGGTTCGCTAGTATTTAATAGAAGCGTGCGATAGTGAGGTGAGAGTGTGGTGCCCGCAGGGGTGAGAGCGGAGGGACGCGGGCGCGCGCGGCGGTGGCCAAGCGGCGTGCGGCGCGGCGCTCCAGCGACGAGAGCGAGGAGGAGTCGAGCGCAAGCGGTACCGACGACGCGCCACCCGGCCCGGAGCCCGCGCCGCGCGAGTGGGGCGCGCCCTGGGCCTCCTCGCCACACTCCAGTCAGTGCACACACATTGTACTATACGCATACAAATAGACGCCAAGCCCATCACACAGCTTTGCAGACGTCACATCTGTCTTTTATTTCACCTCAACTCCTTTGTTATTGGTATTGATACAATTCGACTTCTCTTTGTTCTATTCGAACATTATATATTAGGTCCTTGACGATCAAATTGCCTATATCGAAATAGAAACACCATATTCTTTTTGTAAATAATATATTTCGATGGGTGCTTGGAACAAGGTCGCAATAACCATAGTGGCAGTTATCCGATTTTATATTATTCCGATTTTATCCGATAGCCATTTTCCTAATGTACAGAATTCAGAAAAATTTCGTAATACACAGAAAATCCGAATACACCTTGTGAATTTTTTCTACAAATTTAACATGAAAACTCCCTGATTTAGCTAAAATATTATAGGTATTGCCTCGTTATCCCCGGTTCATCGTTAGAATGTTATTTACTGAAATAATTGTACTATGTGAAATGATAACAAGTTTATACAACTTCATACAAGAAACGGTAATTACGGCTTTATTGCCTAAGTAAACTATGTATGCCGATTTACAATTACAATAACATTGCTGTACACATATATTGAATTTTCACCAGTAACAGTAAATATATATCTTTAAGCACAGTGTACAATGTTGCAAACGGCAATTGCTGTTCGATTCACTGTACGAAAACTAATGTCAATCTATGAATATTGTTTTAAAATTTTTTTAGCTATTTCCTTAGAACTCTTGGCTTGGGAACATTTATATAAAAAATAACGCATCGTTTGATATACAAATCGTTTTGATATTTCTCATAATTTAATAATTAATTAAGGATTACACTAAATCTTTTTTCCTGTAAAGTTGTGTTTTTGCGATTGTAGCTTTGTTCCACTAACCCATCGATCAATAGAAGTAATTTATTATTGTTGTCGATGAATTTCGCCATTTTATAGGTACCTTATTGATTCCTGTGCTTTAAAAAATTCTTGTAGCGATAATCAATGAATTTTTTGAAGGCGATTGAATTGCCTATGCCCATGGTTGAATTTGTTCCTAACAAAGATATATCTAAATTCCAAGAAAAGTGGAAATCATTTGAAGTAAGATTTCCTACCATCTGAGCCTTTATTTGGGGTTTCATGATTCGACATGTTATCTAACCAAGGGATATTTCGTTCGATCCGTTTCTAACGTTATCTTTATATGGCCTTAAGTGTAGAGTAAAAGTGTCTTCTACACAGTTGAGTTGCAAAAAATTAATAATATTTGATTCGTCAAACATGAAGTAACAAAATAGTGATTGTATAATAGGTTATGATAATATAATGACCTAGTGATTGTTTATCAGTAGCAATGACCATCCAGCATCTTTAAGGTTAAATACGCTTTAACGACTTCTGTATGAAGACTAGCACAGGTTTCTCATCTTTTCGGTTAGTATGTACAACAATTTCAAATCCAACAAGTGAAGAATTTATTTTGTACCACGTTACTTCACCAGCAACAGATAAGCTGTATAACAAATGGCGGTGTAGGAATCCTATAATTACAATTGAGGATAAATTGCCATAGTCAGGGACGCATAAGATCTCGGCTCTGCCGTGACCAGAACGCCTGGGGGCGTTTATGAGCAAATGCTCTTAGAATTAATTAGCAGAAAGTTATTTTCAGAAGTGACAGGCTTTTGGTAATTATGAACTTTCACTTTCTTTGATAGACAACAAAAGTAAATGAAATATATATTTTGAAATCATCAATCAATGGGAATTCACTGTGATATATTTACTAGAATTTAAATTGCATTGGAGAATTTTGGAGTTAAATCATTGTTAGCATTCCCATATAGGCTATTACTTTGCTTCGTTTGATCTAAGTACATAATATGTGCTCAATTATCAATTAATAAATAATCTGACAATCTGAACTGAGGTAAAGTAGATGTACTAGTTGTTTGACATAACTCTTTTTCAAGTTAAAGTTGACTCACATTCCCAAAACCAGGCGTTGCCAAACTTTTTTGATTGCCGACCCCTTTATAATTTTTCGAAAACTCCATCGATCCCTCATTGAATTTTCATTTAGTTAAAATAAAACTATCTATAAGGTGTTTGTACATTTATTTCATGATTTTCAACGTTTATTAAAGTAATTTTACATTGTTGCACAATAGGTTTATGGAAAATATTTTAATGTTGAAATTTAAATACCTTAATGTTTATTAAGTAACAAGTAAGAATAATAAGTAAAGTAACTATAGATTTATTATTTCTTAATCAAAAAGATGGGTGTGCCTGGAGATTCTTGTGTCACTAATGTTGAAAGTTTTTCATAAGAACTTGTGTGAATTAATAGTAAAGTCGATCTTTGGGAAACCGATTTCGACCCCTTTATCGATATCGACCACTAGGGAAATCCTTACTCAAGACTAAGGAAAGTCTATAAGGAGTAAGGTGGTAACTCATGTTAATCTTATTATAACAATAAGTCAGTAAGTATGAGGCGGCGCTGCATAAATCGTACGCCATTCGAGGCGGATCCATATGACGCCGTTTCGTCATCTAGATGTAGAATGTTACGCGAGTGAGTTCATAATCATATACACAGGTCTTGCAACGACAGTAGTGGGGGAACGTTGGCTAAAAGGTTGCGCTTTTCTTTTTATTCTTGCTTTAAAGCGATAAACCAATCGAACAAGCCGTTTACAGTCGCTTGTCAGCTAACCGGCATGCACCCATCGATAACAAGGACGTGCAGCGTCATTGACGGGAAAGAAAACCCACTGAAATTGGGCTTCCTTGCAAGACCTGTGTATAAGACCGTGGGCGCGATACTAAACGGGCTTTATTATCAGTGGGTTGGGGTGATTTTTAAATCTTTAGTTACAGTTTGAGAGCATTTGCTTCTTTAAATTTCCTATGGCAATTTATGTATTTTTGGGCACATAGTAAGGATATATGAATGAAGACGGACAACAAAAAATTACGTTGCAGATTTGGATGAGGAGAGTGATGAATGTGGAAGCAAAGAAAATGTGCCGAGAACGTAGCAGATGGAGATCTGTGGTGTTTGCCTACCTCTACGGGAGACTGGTTTGACTATATGTGTGTATTATCGTTTCGCCAGCAGACCGCAACCGCCGCGCGGGTAACAAGCGCAGCGCGAGCGCGGGGGGCGCGCGGCGACGTGCGGCGCGCACCAAGCGGCGCCGCGCCGCGCCCGCCGCCATCGTCGGGCTCGACTTACTGCACTCTACGACGCTCGCCTCCACACTACACAACGGCGCGGTGAGTCGCAAGCTCCTACTACGCACTTCCCATTTTATATTTTTAGGTAAATTTGTCGAATCACCGATCCACCTCGAAAGTGCTCCAAATTTTTTTAGAACACTTTCGAGGTGGTGGCTTTAGTAAACATGAATGACTATGGCGAATAGTCATTCATGTTTTCTAAAGCCGGCAAAACGTGTTGGCCGAGCGTTGTCAAGTGAAGGCCAATACCTGCGTATAGACGGCATATTTGCCTCGCCTTGCCATCGCTCGGTGTCGCTAGTCTTCTTGGCCGAGCGAAGGCAAGCGCCAACGTGTATAGAACTCTTTCGACGTGCCTTGCTCGCAATCGCTCGCGATCACTTGTTTCACTTTGACTAAAATTATATTGCGAATATTTATGCACGTATATAATCACTTATAATCGCGGCAGGGCTATTATCTATTATTTCAACATCAACTTTGTTAATATTTTCTTCTACCGAACTTATTATAATAATTTGTTTATATTGCAATTTTGTTATGATAGGTTCATAGTTTTTTTTTCATAGCGTTTATAGCTTATACATCCTTAGTCGTGAAAATTTGATAGTTATCAAAGGTGTACTTGAATTGTGTTGTGGCTTTTTTGTTTGTTGTTAGCTAGGTTTTCTTTACAGATTCTAATGGTTTACATAGATTGTGTTGTTTAGTTTTTTTTTCTTTCACTCTCGAGGTGTCCATTTCTCGGAATAATTGATTATTCAATAAAATCACCAATGAAACGCTGCAGTGATAGACTTGCAGACAAGTAAGTTTCAACTGTCGCTGTTTCTAGTCACAGTAGTGTATATGTATGTACACACGATTATTTAAATGAATAAAAGTAAACCCATAATTGTCCAGGTGCATCCAGCTATCGAAGACATCCACGACGTATTTACAGGAGGATTAGATCTCTGTCTGCCCTTCATATGGTACTTATCTCATGTAGACTTTTTATGCTTGGTGGAACACATTGAATCGATGAGGTATGATTTCCAAAATATTGAGATGAAATCATTGGAGCAGTAGTAAAACTACGAGGAATGGGAGAGAAACTAATGGATTTGTGCTTTAGTTATGTCAATATCGGTCTCTTCAATAACCCGTGGCTATTAATTTTGTTTATTTATTTACATGCACTCACTAGATAGATATATATTGGATGATTAATATACGTTTATTAATTTCAAGGAATTATCTCTCATGATTTCTCATGTTATTCATACCATATTTTTATTAAAACCTGACAGTTTTAAAGGTTTTCATTTTATGGTAGTTGGCTTTGATGAGAAGTAACATTTTTGCTTGATATTTTTATAGTATTAGGACGATTATTTACAAAAACACATACAATAGCAATGGGAAATCGTTTTACCATAATTATCAAACCAAATCGTTTTAACATAATTCCTTATGGTGAATAGACAAAATATTCGCCATTCAAAACAATATTATATTTAGTATTATATACCAGTAACGTGTGTTCAGTGGAATCGAATATTTCGATATAGGGACTGCCATACCGAATTAAGGACTTATAAGATTACAAGGATATTTTATTTTACATTTATAAGATTTTTTCACATTTCTAGAGGGATTCATCCATAGAGATGTCTACTTGAAGAGCAACCCAATAATATTATTACGTATAAATTTTTTATATACGACAGCTCAGCTAGAGTTTGTGTGAGTGTGTGAATCTATACAATTGGTAAGCTGAGTACCACTAAGCATCATTACTCGATTTTAAGTCACTATCTCAGCAATCATCATTGATTTAGAAAGATAATTTCCAGATGAAAATCTGTTTTTTACAAAATACACATAGCGTAACTCTGAATTTTTTAAACTAAATTTTATAAGACTCAGTTCATACTTAAACGATATTAAGCAAAAAGATGTAAACCATTAACTATATATTCAAAAATTAGTACATAACTGATATTTTCCTCATCATAAGTAAAGACTTATGATATATTTTGTTTTATCTATGGAAAGCCCAATTGCTACCTTTTTAGTGCCTCTTTTTGATAACAAATACAACTAAATACATTTTAAAAATGTTTTGATTCTTTCTATATGTGCAGATTTTTTTCAAAAATTATGCCTAATAATTTTATGTGTATTTTTTAAATTATATATATATATATATATATATATATATATATATGTATATATATATATATATATATATATGTATGTATATATATATATATATATATATATATATGTATGTATATATATATATATATATATATATATATATATATATATATATATATATGAACAGGGTATCATATATATCAACATGTATCATATGAAAACAAGGATGAAGATATGATTAGCATGTATGAGATTGTAAAAGCTTTAAATTGAATGACATTAGGTAAAGCTGCTGGGTATGCTAGAATTTCCGTCAAAATGCTGAGGTCAGGTGGTGAGGTAATAGACAGTCAGCTTTACCACCTTTGCAATCTATGATGGAGTACTGGCAAAGTACCGGACGATTGGTACTACCACCACGCCATTTGTTTTTTTTTTCGGAGTTGTTACGCACCTTGAAATTGAGTAAACAAACTGTGAACGGTATGAAACATAGCACTTTATAACAACCTTCTGAATAATCTTTCAACAACAAGTCAATAATTTATTATTTTTTTTATACAATTATAATCTTTTCACATGCGTCAATTGTTTTTGTTATTGGCTGACCCGACAGACGTTGTTCTCTCAACGCCTGAAATTCAAAGCGAACAGTTAAACGCACCAAATGTATAGCGAACTGTGAAATGCGCAAAGTTTCAATAGTCATTATATTTTCTGGGCTATGAGATTTTTGGCAAATATCCGCGCAATTTCCTAATTTCTTTTCACATAAGAACCTTCTACAAAGTATTAGGATACGTATAAAAAAAGATGACTGAAATCCGTAAAGACGTTCTCAAATTAAAGGGTATCGAAGGGTAATAGAGATTCATTTTTATTTTATTTAATATTCATTACTGTGACAGTTGCAAATAAATACAAGGAGAAAATGTTATATACATTTATCTCCAGGGTTTACTGTGTACGACACATAAAAGAATTTCCACAAATTGTTTTTTCTTATTATTATTCCACAAATTGTTATTTAAAATAACATAAAAATGACAGTATAAAATTGGTTTAGAAAAGAAAGGCAGTAGACCTGGTTTCCTTGCAAGTTTATCAAGTGTGACAGTTATGGCAACATAGTAATGTAATGTGCGGGGCGTGGCGGGTCGGTTTGTGCAGGTGACAGCGCCGCCGCCGGGGTGCGTGGAGCAGCGTCTGTCGGCGCTGGGCGTGCAGCTGCAGCCTGCGGACCGCCTGCACTCGGAGCTGGATATCCCGCGCTCGCCGCACACGCCCTACAGCCTGCAGCTGTTGCTCGACATGTTTCGTGACCAGTACCTAGCCTTCATACAGCGGCTCAACTCGCCCGAGTACGCGCACGAGATACGACAGCAGATTGACAAAGAAAAGGTTGGTGTGCCTTACATACATACAAATCGTCCCTGTTTCCCGTAGGGGTAGTCAGAGACCACAGATTTCCATATGCTTATATCTCGGCATACTTTCCGTGCTTCCTCCACACTCATCACTCTCCTCAGGCAAGCCCGCCGGTTAAGGGCGGCGGTTAATATTGTTTTTATTGGCATACAGTAACAATGAATATACAATACTTGTAACTAAATTATAATTTAATTATGTACAACTGAAAATTTTTTCGGTTATTTATTAGACTATAATTTTTTTATTAACTCATACATCTGACTGAAAAAAATAAGATAAAATAGGATACCTAAATAGTTTTGTTCCCCGTTTCTTCTCTGAACAGAGAAAACTCATTAAGACGTAGTGATAAAAGATTGATTGTCGGCGACCTACATTTGATAAATATACATTCATACATATTGTCACGCCTGTTTCCTGTAGGGGTAGGTAGAGACCACAGATCTTCATCTGCTACGGTCTCGGCATACTTTCCTTGCTTACTCCACTCTCTTCATGCAGACTCGTCGGTTAAGGTTACTTTTGGCCAGGGGCCTTTCTTAAAAACACTGGCAATTTGGTCAAGGCATGTTTTCCTTCCCCTACCGATCCTTCCATCTACATCCGTAACGTAAATTTCTTTTGCCAGTTGTCTTTCCTCCTTCCTCTCTAGTTGCCCAAACCATCTAAGCATCCCTTTCTCAACGTTTGTCACGATACCTTCTTCTACTCCACATCGCTCTCTTATTCATTCCTTATTCTATCATTCAAAGTTATCCTACACATACTTCTTATTGTTCTCATTTCCACTGCATTCAGTGTACTTACACGACTTTTCTGCCAAACTGAACTTTCACTACCGTACGTCAGATTATCTATTGTACATCAGTAATTTATTATCGAAGCATTTAATTGAATATCAAATCCGATTTTACTTTCATCTTTTAATTTTCAATAAAATATATTTTGTAACGATTGGAATCGTTTTATCTTACTTGCCAATAGGCTATCATTATATTTCGACACTATCTGATCAATGATTTATATTATAATTTGGTACTATTATTAAAAAAAATAGATACTAATCCATATATTATACAAAACTATGCTCTTCTACAGTCGGGATGCGTCTTAAATAATTACAAGACTAAGGTACAACCTTCCTTTCTGAAGTTATATCACCATTGTCATCGTTTTCCCCAGTTCACAACGTTCAAGCCTATTGCTAATGAGACCTTCCGATGAAGTTGTAAATGCCCTAGGACCATTAACGCCATTCTCTGATTCATTCATTCAACGTCTGAATTTCACAGCGTATTCGTTATTAAGTTTAATATAATAGTTATAAAATGATTCACACCATAATAGCCCTTGGAAGAAATATATTTTAAAGGAAAAAAATATGTTACATTTTTTTAGTGATACTTTATAATTCTAAATGAACATACATATTGATTTGAGACGATAGATAGATAGATAATTATTTTAATTAACTATCGATTACTGTCTATTCTACAAGCCCTTAACTTAGCCCTTAGCCCCAAGAAATTAACTTGTTACTTAAATTATAGTAATACGTTTCGTTAGTCACAATAGCGAAAATCTGGTAAAAATTGGGTTTAGTGAGGGCGATACTCTTTGCATGCTTTACGTAAAATTTTCATCATTTTAGTAGTGTGAGCACATGATCTAAGAGTTTACAGCGGTGTACCCATATAAAATTTAAATGACCGAATATGAAAATAAAACTTGTATTTTAAATTAAAATACTCACTATTTAAAAATGTGTTTATTATGTAATCTGGTATCCACGCTCTATTTGTTTGATTTGTCTTAACAGTTGTAATGAGGATAACTTAGATAAGATTACACTAATAAGTAATGATATCAAATTAGCTTACAGTTATTTGTTTATTGTAATTATAAGCTAGTTATTATTATTAATCATTATTAATTAATATTAATCAGAATGTCTATTGACTTATTTGCTTACATTCGTATGTGTAAGAAAATGTGTGGAATGTAAAATTATATAATAGAAACTTCATTCATTCGTTAGTTATAATTATGAAAACTCGCTTGATTGACTACTTCTGTCGCTTACATGTAGGAATTAGTTAACGGACTCCCTAGAATATAATAATCAGATAATACTGCTTGAAATACCATTAATCAAAGCACATTGTCACATTAATCATTATTATGGACAAATAATATTCCATGGAGTTCATAGATTTACAGTTATCTTAAATTATAATTACTGTTATATTTACAGGAAAGAAATCAAAAACTGAAGTCCCGCGCATCGCAATTAGACAAACAAATCAATGTGTTGATTAGCGACAGCGTAGCTCTTTTAAAAGCACGTATGAGTGAACTCGGCATACATGCGAATAATACAGTAGACCTTTTAGCCAAGGCCAAAGAAATCGTTGGCAGGCACAAGGAATTACAAAGTAAGGCAAGCAAGTTACAAGCTCAGGTAAATGTCAATCGGTGACACGTATTTTGGTTTATGATTTTGTATTTTTTTCTTACCAATTTCATTTCTACATTACGTATTATTTTTATTATATTATAGGTAAATAGTATAGAGGCTGAACAAGCGATTCTTGTAAAACAAAGGACATTGGAAATTACGGAAAAGTATCGTCAAATGGGTCATATACCTCCAGATGTGGAGATCACTCAGAACATCGCGCACGATTGTATTTTAAAAGAAATATCTGCAACATTAGCACAACGCAAACGATTGCATGCGCAGGTTGGACACTTACAAAATGAAATAATACAAATGGAAAGGGCTAGCGAACAACAAAAAGTAGTTACACCTACCGTACCAGTCGCCACAGTGAAACCGCACACGGTTAACTCCAAGCCTAGGAAGTCGCGGGAGCACCGCTCGCGTTCACAGGAATGGCCCGACGTACCCGACGTCGGCAAAATAGAAGAACAGAATCCAGAAATCCTCGCACAAAAAATTTTGGAGACTGGTCGTCAGATCGAAGCTGGCAAGATTGCAAAACCGAACGTTATCGTGAACGGGTATAGTAGAGAGTCCGAAAGGCACTCTGAACACAGACAGCCGAAGGTTGCTCCGGTCCATCGCACGCAGCCACAGCGGCACGGGCAACCTCCGTTAACACACCGCCAATCACCTGTTAAACCGCAGAAACCACTAAACGTCGTTACTAAAGTACAGGAGTCGCCTAAAGTGATTAATTTTGAAGATCGCTTAAAAAGTATAATAACGTCGGTATTAAATGAGGACCAGGAACAGAGGAAAGCTTCGAGACAACCCACGCCCACGCAATATGGGAACAACGGGTATGTGCGTCCAGCAAGCACCGGACAACACGCCACATTCGTGCCACGAGCAATTCCGGCCGCTGGCTACGCTCGACCGGCGCGAGACCTGCGCCGCGAGCGGTACGCGTACGAGCGACGCGCACCTCACGCTGCGCACGCGCCGCATGCCGCGCACGTAACACACGCTACGCACGGATCGCACGGAGCGCACACACTCCTCGAAGCGCGCCATCACCATTCCGCTCAGCCAGATTATACCCAGGTTTATATTTATTTCACTTTTAAAATTATGTTAAAAGAACATAAAAGTAAATCAAATATTTGTCGATTTGAATTTTTTTTAATTAAAGCTGGCTATACGCGTGTTAATTCTTTGCACTTAATAATTTGTGTTAGGTTTCCCCCGCAAAGTTAGCACTGCGCCGGCACCTGTCTCAAGAACGGCTGGCTGCGCCGGGTGCGCGAACCATCGGCGACCTCGTCAACGGGGAGATTGAGCGCACACTTGAAATTTCCAACCAAAGTATCATCAACGCGGCGGTCAACATGAGCGCCCGTTATCACGAACCTGCCGCGCCTCATCAGCCACTTGAAGGTACGTTCAAATAATTGGAAATGTTTAGATGTATCTATCGCTAGAAATAGACATCATCATACACGATTGCATCAAAGTATCTGTTGCAGCGACATATATAGCTTCAGTGCTGCAGACAAGTCTTTTGTGGTTTTAAGAAGAGTGCATAACGTAATGGATAGTATTTGTTAATATTCCTTTCTGTATTAACAGATACTATCGGAAGTATTTTTAAGTACACCTAATTATCTTTTTACACAAAAAAATTCATCAGATTTTTGCTCCAAAATTCATCAGGCTAAATACCCCCACAAAATACAAAACTGGGATGGATGCTTTCGGGACAGACCTAAATTGTTTAATGGTGGGCGGTATGTTGGACACAGATGGCGCTAGGGATCGCCTATGCATTTGAAACTTTATATTGTATCATCGTAAACACCTACATGTTAAGTAATAAACCTCTTTCGTGGGAAAATTTTGTTTCTATTGGGAAATACTTAGCACCGATCCGTACAATCGTGTTCGTGTAAAAAGAGACGAACAAAACAATTCGTGTAAAAAGAGAATTTTTTTTAACATGTGTTAAATCAAAATCGTGTAAAAAGAGAATTAAGTGTATTCGTTTTTTGTCTTGTGTATATCAATTATTCTTCTTACTACCACTTTATCGTACACTCATTTTGTCTACATACATTACTTAATTGTAAGAATTGACGACATACTTTCTAACCATATTAGTCTTGAGTTATTATTGTTATTGATTTATCTACGCAGTTTTCATATCTGTATCTCCATATGTAATTGAATGAATTACATTTTATCCTATTATTTGAAGTTTTTTAAAGATAATAAATATTTGTTATCGTAAGATAATAACAATTGGCTCAGGGCGGTGCTCCCCGCACATGGAGTTAGTGATCGCACGTTCGATCCTCGCATCGAAATAAATATAAGTATCTAGCCTACATATTTATTCAGTCTTGTAACCTCGTCAATCCGCGAGGAACAAGCGTGGTGGGTTAATGTCATGTCGTGCTCAACAGTGGGACATATATGGACTGAGAAAAAAAATTGCTTTTGCCTCTATCCGTTTCTTTTCAGCTAGTATTTAATTTGTCGATGTTGATGTTTTAGTGATCACTCTTGTTTATTGTTTTTGAGTGTAACGATAAGTGATGTAATTTGTTAGGTCTTGCTGCCTGCTTACAAGCACGAGTGCTAGCGTCGGAGTACTGGCGTGGCCGGAACGGTGTATCGGGAGGGCCACCTAATGGTGTGACGGGGGTGTCTGGGGAAGGGGAGGAAGTCCGCCGACGCACCCCGCCGCCCGACCCGCACTCCAACACGTCCACACCGCTTGTCGACGAATTGCCCGACGCTGTGCGACCGCCAGGTAAGTCAGCCATTAAGAATATGATTACAGTAGAACCTGGATCATCCGAACTCTCAATCATCCGAACCATGAAGTAGTTTATCCGAACGATGACTTTTTTATCCGAACCCTCAATTATCCGACGGCTCATTCATCTGAACGTTGGAATAAGAGACATTGATAAAAATGTGAATGCCGAATTGTTCCATTTTCATTATGATTTAGTTACTACAACGTTAATATGTATGTCAAATTTTAATAATTATGTATGTACTCTTTTTATGTTATAAGGTGTTGTTCATGATCTCGTCCCAAAAAACCCAAAATCCATTATCCGGAATTTTGATTATGCGAACTAACCTCGGCCCCATTTGGTTCGAATAACCGAGGTTCTACTGTATTTGATGATTAGTGGAGTCAGGCATTACCTTGCGGAAATCCAATTTTAAGATTTAGAGTTGATAGATGATAGATGTTGATTGAGAAGTAGTATGTGACGTACTTTTTTTCTACAGCCCATATACATGTGTCCGCATGTGTGTGTGGGGTATGTGACGTATACATTGTTGAAAAGTGGTGTGTAGTGGGGTTTGTAAACACACAATGTTATTTTCTAAATTTGGTTTTCACAAAGTTGAAAATAGTTTGAAAAAAAAAAGACTTATTCACAAGAGTGTAACAAGGTACAAACTAATTCAAACTGTAGATAAATTTTATTGCAAATTTATAGCTCAGTTGACAAGACTCGTCGTGAGCTAGTATACCTACACTGGACCATTGATGTCCACCATCCTAGCATAATCATTATAATCTTAGTTGAAATGGTTAACAAGAATTCTAGTAAGATTTAAAAACATTGCTGCTTTATAAAAAATGTGAAATAACAATCGATTGTTTCAGAAGGCGAGGGCGGCGAGGAAGTGGAAGAGAGCAAGTGGCAGGATCGAATTGCATTTCGATTCGATCAACTCATCTCGTTCGCTTCGACTGCGATAGAAGACAAGCGGCGACGGTCTGATGAAGCCTGCAACACGTCACCTGACTCGGGCATCGGGCATGGAGAGACAGTACGTACAAGCGCATCGGTCGCAGGGCCGGTAATGAGCGCTAGCGCTGGTATGGGCGCTGGCGGCGTAGCAGCAGCGGGTACGGCCGCGGCGGTGGGGGAAGCGCGGTCGCCTTCCCCCTCCCCGCTACCTGCGCACCACTTCAAGAAACGCTTTTTCCGACGCGAACGTTGGGGTGCGTGGAGCGGGCCGCCGCCGCCCGCCGCGGTCGACTGGGAGCGGCCGGCCATGTGACCGCGCACCTAGCGCTGCGAACTGTGCCGCTTCACACACTGCGACACTCGCACCACTTAGCCTAATTAACAGAGCACTGCCGATTCGAACACGTTACGTGTCGATATGTGGGCCCGTCACCAGTGGGACATTTGGACGGAATTACGATTTCGGAGAGTGATTGCTATTTTGTTAGGATTATATTTCGTTCGAGATAAACAAATATTTTCTGAAGACGATTTGAACTCCTATAACGGCAATACACGTTGGCCGAGCGTTGCCAAGCAGAGGCCAATACCAACGTATAGACATTATATTTGACTCGCCTTACCGCTCGGTGAGGCTTGCCTAGTTGGCCGCGCGCAGACAAGCGCCAACGTGTATAGAACTCACTAAATGTGCACTGGTTGCGGACCAGTCGATGTATATAAACCGGCCCTTCGGCCGTTTGGAGCGTTTGCGTGCGGAGACTGGTCGACGTCAACTCGCGCGTTCGCTCAACACTTTATTTGTTATTTTTTTTTCGAATATATTATAATGTAATTATGTATATTATTGAGTTTATTTTATGTTTAAGAATTGTAATTATTTAAAATGAGGTCTTTGTCGCCATTCTCTTCTGGCTCACCTCATTATAATCGTGTCGCGACGGATTGTATTTCATGTGTTCATTTAGGTGTTAGTGTCTGAAATACATTATTCGGTGCAGCGGCAATCCGTTTCTACACTGTTCGGTCTTTGATGGATGGTTGTTGTTTTGTGTTTTGTTTTATAATGTTACGAATAGCTCAGTCTGAATAATGTCAATCATTTCTCTGGGAAGTCTTCGAATTTAAGATGGTGTATATTGGTAACGAATTTGTAAATAGATAATGACTTGTGTAAAATTATTAAGAGCAATCAATCACGCGTAGTTTGGTTAGACTAAATAATAATAGTGTACGATAAGAAGTACGTTGCGAACGTTGCCTTAAGGGTAGGTACATCCAATCAACTTCATTGCAGATGGAAAACAATGAAGTTAATTCAGATATATCTCGAAAAATATCGGTTTTTATTTTAACCGCCTTATATTTGCAAGATAAACAATTTACTAGATGTTATTATCTACGATTTAAGAAATCTACATTGATTACAAATACCTTCATTTGGTGTTATCAGACGTTTAATAACGAATTCTATATCACAATTCAAGCAATAAAAATATTCTGCTAGATTTCAAGTGAATTTAATAGATTGTGCCAAAATTTTGTTAATATAATAGGGGTCTAAGAAGACTCATGCTAGTTTTCCGTTTGGTTTACATTGAACGAAAGTTTAATATTACATTTTAGCACTTAGTAAGTTGAATAATTAGCACAAATAGAAAAGTTTTACAAAACACGGAATAATATTAATATAGATTATACCAAATACGATGGTGCTTCGATACAGTCTATAAAGAACCAACAAGCATATATATCACCTAACTCACCTACTTTTCTCTCATACGTTTTACTACCCCAATTCAAATATTTCATAGAAACCATGGCTCTGAATATAAAACTTCTGTGTACAAGTCACTCTTTTATTAACTTATATATACATATATATTATTTTAATAGAGTGAGAGTGTAGAAATGATTTTCGATTCCAATATTTCACTTTTATTTAATATTACTAATAAAAATATAAGAACTCTTTCATTCAAACGGTAGTTTACTTGGCTACCTCCGAATGTTGGTTAATATCAAAAGATTTTTTAAGCAAAAAATTGTTCAATTCTATCAGATGTTATGAAGATAAACCACTGTTAGCTTCACTCGTTTGTTATCTTTAACGTCTCCTTAATTCTTCTTTAAAAAAGTTGCTTATTATTGTAATCTTTTCAATCTCTTCAGATTTTTCAATTTTTTCAGAAATAACAATATTGAATGTTGTAAACAGTCATTTGAGAAAACAAATATTAATTGAATATAGAAAAAACCAAAGATTGAGCTATTTGTTTTGTCGAAAATATAGATAGGACCACTTTATTATAGTTTGAGTAATATTTTGTATGGGTACTTTACACTTCATAGTTTGAGTATTGAGTAATATGGTCTAATATGGGTCAAAGCACATACGGCAAAGGAATATTTTAAATCAATTTGCGTCAAAATATATTATAAGTTATGTTTATATATTTTGTTATAAACCAACGAAACATTTTAGTTTGTTGTTTTAACATTTTTGGTAAAATTTGATTAAAATCTGACAAAGAATTTACAAGATTGATGTTTTGTCTGAAACTGATGCTGAATTTTAGTTTGCAAAAAAAACCGGCACCTTACAGTCATTGCTTTTCAATGGATAATATTAATATTTTTGTGTGTCATTAGCTTAGATGACAAGAAATTTCTTACACTAACACTACACTCGCCGACGTCGATCCATACTATGCAGACAAATTCGAGCCTCATCGTAGAAGAGTATGCTACTCCAGTTACCTAGTGTCCAAGATACGCAATTTCTAGCGAACCTCAGTCGAGCAATCCGGTGCTCTTGGACTAACTTGGGGGCCCGTGCTGGTCGTCGATTGCTTATATCAGCTACTAAAAGCCTCCTCCTCACAGTCCATAAGCTAACTTGTGCTCCTCTTACCTCTTCAAGGTCTCTTTTGAGATTTATGTAACTGCATTTGCGCTTTCCCAGCGCCTGAGTGACTAAAAGGCGGTCGTCTCGTAGTTGTGTGTAACGTTTTCTCCCAGCCTTATCTGAACGGAACCTGTCTCTTGGTCGAGTCCAAGTTCTATGGACGGTTGAACGACTCACGTTTAACTACTGTGAGACGTAACATTAGCTACACCTCTCTTCCAACAGCGCTATAATTTTACTAGCTCTTATTGCTTTTTCTGCCATTACAATAGACACAAAAATATCTGTTATAAGTCACAATAAGGCAGGATGATGTGACAAACAAATTGTCTACTAAAAATAACAAAAAGTTAGTTTTAGTTGCCTGATAGCCTTTTAAGAATAAACCCGTAAGTAAAAAGTAACAAACTAAAAAAGGGATTATTTTTTAAAAAACACAAGCTTTGAATTTAGAATTACCCTTTTTCATACCCAGACTCTTTATTAACTATCAGTTAACATGGTTTGGCTATTTAAACCCCTTTGGAACTAAATACATACATACATATCGTCACGCCTGTCTCCCGAAGGGGTAGGCAGAGACCACAGATCTCCATCCGCTACGATCTCGGCATACTTCCCTTGAGTCCTCCACGCTCATTATTCTCCTCATGCAAGCCCGCCGGTTAAGGGTACTCTTGAGTAGAAATAAATTATTACCAATAATGTAGAAAATTCAAAACCGCTCCATTTTTTACAAACGGGTGTATATTTATTCTTTTGTAGCGCTTTGTCTTCCTTTGCCGTGAAATATAATAAAAAAGAGAATCGAAACGAGTTAATATTTTTCGCTCATGAAGTTTATCCGCCTTTTAGAAGTAAGGCTTAACACGAATAAGAATAAATATATGAAATAGATTCGTTAGGTAAATTTAGTTCCTTATAATTAATAACTAAAATATTGAACAGGTAACCTCAGTACTTTAATTTTAGCTGTTTCGTTGTACTTAGCATAAACTTATTTATGTACTGCACGAAAGTATGCGAGCTACCTTTTTTCTGAAGGTCTAGATTCATTTCAGTTTATTGTGATTAGGTCAATTTACTATTTAATTTTTTTGTTAAATTTAATCCCCTCCTCCTTTCGTTGTTCAAGTTAACAATATGAGAATGTAATAATATTTATTTTTTTATAAACTTTAAAGGGTATGGGCATTTTATGTATATAATATCAGAATGTTAGGTGAATAAAGCAATCAAAATTTGTATGTTTCTTTCTTATTGATATGTTTCAAATTATATTTATCTTTTAGAATTAAATGAATTTAGTGTTTACATAAATTGTTTTTATATTGGGGGAACTGATAAATGTCAATGAATTACGAAATTACCCATAGCGAATATTCCTCTAGTGCCACTCGGTGCCTTCAGGTTACCTCATTTCTTAGTTTAATTGTGATAGGAGATAAATAAGAAATTTACATTAAGGAATATTCGCTAACGGAGGCTACGGTACTTTAAAGTGACTTTAATTTATTTCAGAAAATCTAATAAAGATGTCGAGTATGATGCCCATACCAGATCGTATATTATAAGTAAGGATCGTCATGGAGTTTTGATAACGTGATGTAATAGTATAATAGTGATTCACAATGAGCAATGGTAATATTTTTACCGATGAAGTAAATGCGTTAAAAGAATGAGCAATTTCGATACAAAATGTTTCTAATACATGAACGGCTTCACTTGCTATGAAAACATTGGTGTAATCATAGATTAATGAGGCAGTTAGGTCGTTTTATGTATTTGTAACATTGGAGTGTGCTGGTTTGATTGTGCCTGAAAAACTCACCAATGCCGCTCCAAACCTCAAAATTATGTATTCGTAATTAATAAGTAAGCTTAAAATCCGATGTACCAGTAGTAAGGTAGATTGTATATTGGCATGGAAATAAAACTTTAGCAGAGTGACTCCAAGGGTGATTACATTATTCAGTTTTGACTAACTTTTATTTTTAATGGGGAAAATGAGCTAATCAGTGTGACGTTAGTGTCTAAAATAGTACAAATGAGAAGACTTATTGTCGTAAGCCTCGGACTATTACAACATTGCAAATGCTAGGTTTGAAATGTATCCCTGTGTACTAGTTTTATTTTGTACTAAAAGTTAAAAATAAATGAGTAATTATAAAATGTATTTTTATTTATAAAATATAGTCTATTTTATCAACTGAAGTGCAGTTTTAGTATTTTTTTTTACAATCTGATTTATTGTTCTCTCCCTCATAATCTAGACTAGCACGTTTATGAACATCGTCTGATGAACGTCTTTACGCTAGCCTACCTATTATTTATACCTATTTTGAGCCTAGAAGTACATCTGTGAATGTAGAGGTTTTCTGTTTACATCAGCAAGAACAAGAAATAGCATATCGATAATATGAGTACCTTTATCCGATGAAAGAGTTTCCACGGCTCATATAAATATCGAATATTTATTCATATTTAATTTACACTATATTTACGCCATCAGCTATTGCAAAATAGTCACGATTGTTAAAATTGCCACACCGCAGTGCAGTTTGCGTGTGAAGGTTGCAGGTGAATTGACGGACGACTTCGGAGTAGTAACCGGATTAAAACAGGGGGATACCCTGTCACCTATGATCTTCAATCTTGTGCTAGAATACGCCCTGAGAAAGGTTCCACAGATGCAAATGACTTAGCTCTATTAGGTGAAACTCGTGAGAAAGTCGTGATAGCCGCCGCAACTCTAGAAGCTGAAGCCAAGAAGGACTCAGAATCAGTCACGATAAAACAGAGTATCTCCACATGAGATTATACATAAACACACGTATCTCTTATGAAGACCTTCAAGTTGGAGATGCGATGAGAGTATAAGGGTGTACGGAAATTTAAAATCCTGGGGTACACTATGACTGAAACCAACAGTTGAGAGGACAAAATCGATATCCGCATACAAATCGCCTTGCGGTTCAGCGCAGCTCTTCACAAGGTATTGGTGTCCAAGCTTCTCAGCATAAAGACGAAACTTCGAATCTATAATACGATTATTATTCGGTCTATTACAAAGTATGAGGCTTGGACACGAAAACGAAAAAAAGTCGCAGTCGAACGAAAAAGATTCTAGTCGCAGAACGAAAAGTCCTCCGAAAGATCCTGAACCCAATCAAAGGAGATGATGGAAGTTGGCGAAATTGAATAAATGCCGAAATTGAGCATCTGGTGGCCCAACCCAATATAATCGGAGAGACTAAGGCTCACCGACTTCGTTGACTGGGCCACGTCGAGAGGATGGGGGAGGGTCGCGCAGTCAAAAGAGCGTTTGTGGGTCGCCTAACTGGACGTCCTGTGAGGCACCCCAGGTACCACTGGAGAGACATGGTGGAGGATGAGTTGCACAACCTTCAAATCTGCAACTGGCAGGAGGTGGCGCAGGACGGCGCACGGTAGCGTAAGATGTGTTCGGAGGCCAAGGCCATCCATTTTGAGTCGCTGAGCCAACAAAGTTAGTTATAAATGACACACTAATTTTACACCATTCAAGTTGGTTTTGTATGTAATTTTCATTACCTTTTATTATTAGTAACATAGTATGAAATTCTGGTGACGTATTGTTCTATATAGTTCAATTAAGGCGTAGAGTTTCATAGTCAAACCGTCGAAATATTATCAAATCATTAAACGAAAATAAATATTTAAATTATTTATTTTTCTAGCAACTTTCACGTGTTATGCATATATGCATTAGAAACATCTTCGTATTCGTAAAATCTGTTAAAGGAAAACTATACGGTGTCTGTCATAGTCATAGATTAAAAATTATGTATCTGTGTATTTTAGTTATGAATTTATGATATACGTATTATAATGGGTATTAGTATGACTTGTAATGTTCTATTCTGTATTTTCTATTTATAATTAATAATACGAAGTTATGCAGGGCTGCAACCTTGTATTTATAAAACTATTAGACTTTACGCCTTTTCGTAATGTACTTGTTTTATTTATAATTATAGCGTTAAATTTTTATCGTAGGATGTCATGAATATTAAGTGTTACTTTAAATTTGTTTGATATTTTAATGGTAAACATTCGTGCAGTGCCATTTAACATTATTTTATACAAATGAAATGCAATATTCGGGAACTTGCTCTGCTGAGCGATCAGCCATGTATAATTGAAGGACGACTTAATTACAAAAAAATAAGTAATGGCAGTTATCGAAATCAAGCAGGTACTTTAAATTTAATATTATAATATTTATACGTTGCTTTGTTATTGTCAAAACGAAGTTTTGTTTCCTTGATACTAGGCATGATATCTAATTAGTTAACTGAATGACTTAATTGACAAAAGAAATAAGAGTAACAGGAATAACTTAATAATAAGTTTATTATTATCAGTTAATCGGCAAGAAGTTAAAAACATATGCAAACAAAACGGTAAGAACAGCCTAAATTGCCCCTTGCCCTCTCACAATCTATATTTTAAATTTTGGTTAAAATAAAACTCATAAACTTGCCAATCTTGCATTGGACAGGTGTGGTGGGTTAACATCTGATTCTCCATAAATGGGGAGTATGGGCGTGCCTCGGATAATATAGTCCAGTGGGACATACTGGGTTGTAAAAAAAAGAACACTACAAACCTCCAGATGTACCTCAGTTGAAGTAAATAATTGTAATTGTTGCTTTATTTTATTTTGAATTTTCACAAAGGTACCTAATTTTTCTTTGTCATATAATTAAGTGAATATTTTGATGTCCCCGCAGAAGAAACCCACAATATGCTATTACAATTCTTTTAATGCATAATGACAAAATACATCTTCATATCATTCATCTTCTTTCATCCACCTTTTTCCTATGTGTATTTCAAGAGATATAATAGATTTATTATATTTAATAACTTTAAATATAATACACTATGTACAAAAAGAACTTGTTTTCTTATTAATAATAGACAGAATCTTACAGTAATAGGTGATTGTGATATTATTCATGTTTTTTACTTAAAATAGTTATATGCTACCTTATTACAGAAACAACATGGCTATAGTTTTCCCATTAATATAGATTATGATAAAGTCTCTAATGTAAAATAGCACTGAATAATGTTGTAAGATTATGATACTGTTTAATATTTTAAGCAATATTGAGACTAATAATATGGCAATGCAACATTACTGCAAAAAAAACCTACCTTAATTCCGTAGAACACAATCATAGGTGATAATATCTTATCATAATAAAAATTTTATCATAATTAAATATTATGCTTTTTCCTTAATTACATTTTAATTAATAGTTATAGGCCATTGCATTTAATATACATTATTTACTATTAAAATTAACTATCCTTTCATATATAAGTGAAATTTATACATTGATCACTTGCAGATTTATTTATAAAATTCGGTTTCATATTTTTCCTGAACAATTTGGATTTCATGATTACTTGTTTTTTCTGTGGGGCTGTTGAATTATCAAAAAATCTGGTAATATGAAAGTGTTAACTTTTATCTAAAATAGATATTACTTTTTCTTCCAGTTTTTAAAGAGAGATGGTTTAGACTTATTAACAACTACTTATTTTATTTCAAAATAAGTGAAATGGGAAACTTTGATACAAAAAATCCTGCAGGTGTATTTGTAATGGAAAACTCATCAATTCAGATGGAACATGGTCAGAGTATATCATTCTCATTTTCTATATCATTCATGTAAGGAAATGTTATTTTTAATTATTTTTATTATTTTCTTATAATTGCAATTGAGCATTAATGAAAATGTATTTATATATACTGTGTAAATGAGTTGGAATTTTCAGCTGTAAATAGTGAAAATCTGGAACAACTTACCACTTGTGTTTAAGAAATGAGTATGGTATAGATATCCATTAGAGGTGGCAGTTTACCTTAATATGACCTAGTCTGCACTGGCATAAAAAAGGATTAGTGTAGAAATAGTCTCCTTGTTGAAGGGAAATTGACATTAGTTTTTTGTGTTTTCTTCAATTCTAATTATTATGTTAAATACTTAATTATTTTTTACTTTAAACAACTGATTTCTTATTTTAGTTGTTTCTAAAATATATAATTAAATGTTGTTTAATGCAACTCATAAATATCTATAAATTCAATGGTTTTCTTTATAGGACTTGACAAGAGTATCATTATGTTTTTAGAGATGAACCTGAGAAACGGCATACATTTGCTGCACGCAGTGAAGATAATGTAGTACAGTGGGTGATGAAATTACGCCAGTGCTCTTATGAGTATTTACGTAATCGTTTACATACTCTTCAATCTAAAATTTATTCAATAACTGGCAAGGTATGTGAGTTTCACATTTTTTTTTATAAATAAAATATATATATGATGATCATAATAATGTATTATAATATTTCTATAGAAAAAGCATTTCTAAAGCTAACAAATACTTAGTATGAAAAGAAATAGTCTTTCAATTACTTTGTGTATGATAATTGGAAAAATGGGTTTTGATAAAACTCTCAATTGATTATCAGCACATCTATATTGATTCCAATATATATTATATATTGTTAACATATGAAAAATGAGCTAAGGAATAAAGACTACTCATATCCTTTTGACTTCACTGTTTATACATTTTAGTGATTATTACAAAATAACTTTATCAATATTTGAATATGCACCTATCTCAGTTGTTTCTTTTGTATGTGCATTACATATTTCAGTTTAAAAAGGTGTATATAATCTTATAACTTATGACATAGCTAACAGTGTCTAGCTAATACCATATTTAATTCAATTATTTTTTATTATAACAATCATATTATTTTTATTGCAGGACCCTCTTTTGCTTGTGCCACGAAATGAAGGAGCTTGTTTATGGGCCCCATCCATACCATTTTCAACAGCTCCCGCATGCACTGTAAATACAAGTTCTTTTAGTTGTCATCTACATACCAATAGTGCTTTTACACTAGAGCGAAGTAAGTCTGACATTCAGGCTTATAAACATTTACACACAGACTGTAGTAAAAGTACTGTATTTTATACGGAGGAAGTTATGCAGAAACATAATGATATTCAAAGTCCTGAAGGATTATTTGCACTTGAGAAAAGCAAAACATCAGCACTTTTCGCTTCAAGTTTAAATCCTATTGATAAGTCAATTTTTGATAATCGACCTGTTTATTCCCGTGTTGCGCCGAGTCCGCCAGTCAGGTTGAAGTTATCACCCGCAAGCCGGCGAGGAGAAGTCAGCCAAGATTTTCAAGTGTTTACAGAACAAGGTAAATATCTGGGTGTAACTGGAATTTTGGATGAGCCTCCAGTACCACCGAAGAGAAAAATATCACCTAAACCTGTACAAAAACATGTAGAAAATTGCCCTGATTCCAGTGAAAAAAATTTGCCAGGTGATTCTAGTGTGGACCTCATTAAGTTTTAAGTCACATATTTTTAAATACATATATTAGTTTTCCCACCAATTAATTTATATATGCATTTACTTGCCTTATTATATAATATAAATAAGGTATAGAAATTGTATTTTTTTAATTTCCTTATTAGAATAAATAAATGATTTCATAACATTGTTGCATTTGCAACAGTTTCTCTTAGATTTTTCAAATGAACAATTTAATAAAATCAACATTTTTACCATATTTTCTGTAAGCATAGGTCTATAAATTTTAATAAATAACAAAATGCTGACATATATGAAAAGCTTTATATTACAGACCAAATCAGACATGTAAATTATATTAACCTATTATATTATGTCCATGCAGTTTTGGCATGTGTTCTATTTATGTTTTAGAACAGTAATATTTTCAATTGTCCTTATATTTACAACCAACCTAGAGGATTGCAATAATTAATAACTTACTCTTAAAGAGACAAAGGTGACATCCTAGTCAGATTATTTAGTTATTCATAGCTAGCTCAATTGGGTATGTTTAAATGAATATGTGCATGTTTTAAAGTAATAACGTCATTGTCCATTTTTAGCATGTTTTTATGAATCACGAGTGGGAAACAATTGTTCCCTTTTATCAGTATCCTGTTGAATTAATTAATTTTATCACAGTGAAATTCATTATATTGCTTTAGTATTACAATTTTTACGTTAGGTTTATTACTGCCTACCAGTTGAAATTCCTTGAGAAGTGAAATGTCCTTTTTTTCGCCACGGACCGTTTAATGTGTATTAATTTTTCTCACAAACCGCTGTGGGGATGATGTTGAGTGTTTTTATTTATACACCTTTCCATAACGTCTATAACGCCACTGTCGCTCAGCTTATGTGAAAATCTCGTCTATTGAAAGTAATACAATCCCATCCACTCCACTGTTTAAAAAATTAAAATAATTGGTTGTCTCTTGTGTGGCCCGGTGCCGTTTGAGTTACGGTCCGGTACCGGTCCGTTATCTTTATATTGGGGACCATCGCTAGACTTTAGTTGCAGAAAGTTACATTCATCATATTATTCTGAAGATATATAAATTAAAATTATAATTTGCTAACATTCTATTTCAATATTTTTAGAGTTAGCATTTTCTGTCAATTGACCATACAATTTCCCGCGCAAATTATTATATTTTTTTATAACCCCAAGAGGTGTATCTCGATTTATACAGATAATAAAGAAATTTATAAAACACAATTATATTTTCATACACCACTACAAAATGATAATTTAAATGTAGTTTACTAGACTTGCAAAAAAAGTTTGTGACTAATCAGAATTGTTATTTATAATGTTGTCATAATGTGAGAATGTGAGAAAAATACTACAGAAAAGTTTACTATAGTCTGTACAATACTTAGTTTTTATAATTCGAAAATGTTAATGCTGGTAGCCCATTGGCTTCAACAGCTTTATCGAATACTGAGCCCGCGGACAATTAACTTGGTTGCATATGAGATATTAATATATGTACATACACCGTATCTACATATCGCAAATTCACTTGCACACAGAAGTTATCAAATCTACATATACTCGTAATGTGTCCACAGATAATACATATTGCAAAGCCCATTTTTTTAACTAATGCGTATGAGCTCATTAAATTTTTAATTATATTTATGTAACCAATTCAATTATTACATTCATTGCGTGATAGTTAAATATTTACTATACATATTAATAATAGTATTATTATATTTAGTAAATGCTTGCGTTGCTTGAATTATATAATTTACCTTATAGGCGTACATTAATTTTATATTACGTTGTAATAGACCTATATAACATTATAGATTTTTATTTAATTATTTCTCCATTCTTCTTTCTTAAGCACTTCATATTATATATTTTTTTATTTAATCAAATACTATTTTATTATAATATTTGTGGGTGTCCCTACATAATATAATATAATATGACGTATTAATAGTATAAGCTGGCCTTAGTTATGACAAATGATTAATATTTATAAACAAATATATTTAACTGACTAATGCAATACTAACGAGAGATTTTAGCATCGGGAGTGAAAGCTTTAAATTACTTTGATTATATGTAAATTAAACTTATTGACTGACAAGCAGAGCAATTAAGCTCCAAAAGTATTTGCAAAAATCATATAAATAATTATCTATAAGATCTCATTACCATTTCCTGATTCTTGAAGAAGTCATTTTTAGGGAAGAATAAACCACGTCCCAGATACTTGATTTTTGTAAAAACACATTCGTTTCGTGACACTTGACATTTCATAAAACACACAGCCCCTATAAGGGACGAAAATTTCTTTTCACTTATGCGTTAAAATCTTATTGGTATTACTTTTACTTTTTTATTACATGTTCCCAAATTTGTTTGAATGAAAATATAGGAAACATCTCCAGTTTTATCATAAACACATGATGTTTCAGGTTTTAAAAGCCTTTCAAGCTTTAAAATAATTAGATCGTCAGTAATAATGACAAGTACGATTTTCAAAATATCAGGTGTCACAAGGATACCATTAAGTCTGCAATTTTTTTACCTTTAAATCTCATAGAACTGATAGTTCTCTCTCTATATTACCGTAATACCTCAGGTCGATTTTTAATGGGGCTAACGGTAAGCTACGCTATCTCTATTCCTATAGATCTGAAAGCTAAAGCGATGTTGAGAGATAGGGATTGGGTAATAGGTCGGTATATATAAGAGCAGTATGGTGCAACGCGATCTAATCTCTCATTTTATAATGAAAATAATGGTGATAAAAAAACATACTACCTGCTATATATTTTTTTCTTATGCAAAGATTCATACTCCTATGAGGTAAATAATATGTAATAGTTTATTGTACAATTTAGAGGTATCAACTATGTTATTTTTAAATCCAATTTTATGGAGTCGCAATTAGTTCTTTAATTAATTATAAATTTAATACAAATGCTGTTAATTTTACTTTGTATTCATTCGTATTTATCTATTTCATAATACATCAGACATGTTCATACCTGTTAATAAAATGATAACTAAAGAAAGAAACACAGCAAGTGTATTAATTGCTGTGAATTTTAGAGAAATGTAAAGAAAGTAATATAATGGGAAATATTATGTATTTTTATATATTTTGAACGTTCAAGTAATCTTAAATAAAGAAATTTTGTAAAAAAATGTTTTATTCATATTTGTACATTCGTTCGAACATTGGAATACCCAGCGGTTGGCATTTGGTCGGACGTTCAGTGTCGCTGGGAAATTGAAGTCTTTACAGACATGCCCAATCTCCAGCCGGAGAAATGGAAGGAGATCACGTAATCCATTTATTCTATCTATTGTATATTATTGTATTATTTGGCGTCACCGTGCCAGCATATAAAAATATGTTTTTACATTTGTTTTGTAAGAAAAGAAACGTAAATATTAATTAGCTTTTCGTAATACCTGTTCCCTTTGTAAATCATTATTGATTCCAATTTGCAAAACCTTAAAGATTTTAAAATAACTATAATCATTTTAAATCCTATTTTTTTCCTAATGTTAAGTATTTTTCCCTCACAGAGACTAACATATTCTTCAACGAAAATGTTATTAACTATCACTCATTTATTTATATATTGTTTTATGTAGTTCATAAAATGAAAAGGTGGTTATCTTCTTGACTTTGAAGGTAAAAGAGGTTTTTGTAAACAATACTTAAGATTAGTTTTTACCCTGGAAGAATTCGCATAAGAATATGCGAATGCCGATAAAGTTCAAAATCTAAAAACACGAGACGAGTCACAGAAAAAATTAATAATAAGTAAAACACCATATAAACAAATAGATTGTATATTAATGACTGACTGTCTTACAATCATTTGCGTACAAGTTTTTTTAAGATTACGAGATTTATGTTTCACAGCATATATATTGTATATATGTAGGTAATATACATATATGTAATACAGTACAATTAGTATATAAGTAATACATATAGTGAAATATTTCTAATATCAAACCTTTTATCATTAAAATTTTCTTTATTCTCAAAAAATATTAATTTATTTCGACATTTGTTACTAATAATTACTATTCAAGAAGTTATTTAGAATAGAAAATCTCGTATCACTTTACATTAATTTCGAAAATTTGTTATACAGATTTCCGTAGGACGGTAATGGAAATACTTATCATTTTGGTACAAAATGATAAGAAAATGCTTAAATTTAGGAATATAAGTAATTTATTTCGCAAATATATAAATAAGCTACATTCTGTAGATTGTTTTAAATATACCTAAAGGAGATTCGCATAAATTTGTTCGTAAAGAGAACTTATGCCCTTATTATTAGTGAGTACCTACTTATAGCCATAAGGCACTTGATTATATTTTATAATTTATTAATATTCTAACGACCCGTGTACATATGTATTTAATATTATAATGACGCATTTTTATTTAGTAGAGAATTTCAACTCCAAAAGCCAATAACGGGTACTTCAATAAAACTATGTGACTACCCTTAAAAATTTTCTGAGTACTTTCTCAAACGATTACTTCAAAAGTGCACATTATTGTAAAACTTCATAAAATGCACTGTAAAATCTATAAATGATTGTTCTTTCTTACTCTAACATCGTCACATGTATATTTCATAATATTTATTTAAACGTATAATTTGTAAATATCAATACAATTTTATATTTTATATTCAATAAAATCTTAAATAATTGAAGTTTATAACTTTTACATATAACTACTAAATATGGTGTGTATCGATTCTAACTGCCATTGGGAATTTCCTCTGCACGCTGGTGCAGGGTGCACATGCAGTCCACAAATGTAGACCGAAATTGCGACATATACGTGATTAGTTGCCGCCATAGTCGCGCAGTTCACGGTTTCCGAGAGGGAGTGTGGGCCGATAGTTATGCAGCAGTTCCATGGCCTCTACGCCACAGGAAGCCTCACCACATCGCAGCTTCCGCATTAGCGCCAACTGAAAATCAAGTTGATTTAATTTTTTATTTAGATGTTTTGTTTTCTAATGTCCGTACAAATATTAAGCAGATTTTAATATAAAGATAGATAGATTTAATTATTTCCCTCTGCAACAAAATACACAATTACATAATAAACAGTGCATACAAATGGAAAGGAGCGATGGCTCAGTCAAAAGTTCCGCTCATTGAGCAGAGAAACTGATTCTCTACTACTGCCTAATACCCTTATGCAGATGCAGTGCAGCGCAACTTTTGAAACACAAGTCCCATATAGTACTTGTGATCGATAAACATAACAAACCTACAATCTATAATCAAGCTTTATATACATAAGAATAAAAACAGTACGTGACAATACCAATACTGCTAAAATCTGACTGTTTTACCTTGTAACATGTTTGATTATTAAGTAACATAGCCTTATACATTTTTTTAAACGTAAAGCCACTTTTAATACACCTTATTAAAAAATAATATGTCCGTCTTATACCCATCCTTTACTTGCCACCTGGTCTTCGCAGATCGCTGGTTTAACAAGCTGGGAGACCTTTCAAACTAAGTTTACCGACATGCACTCTTCAGTTTAGCACTCGTCTACTCCCAATATTGTCGCTTCTTTATATAATAAAGAAAAATTTACCTGTTCTGCTGAAACTTCGATGGGTTCTTTAAAAAGTATCCATTCAACGGACTCGGAACAGGGGGGTGTGGTAAGTGATCCTGGGTATGTCCAGTAAGCGGTACGCTTTGGGAGTAGTTTAGCGGGATCCAGTGGCTCCGACATGGTGACCTTGTCACCCTTGTGTTGAATGAACGGCAATAACCGCATTACTTTCTCCAGCTCATCATGTTTTTGGCCTACCTGTAAATAATAAATACATAAACGATTGATATTAGGCTGTTGTTTAGTATGAAAATCAAAAGTCCTAAGTTCTGAAAGAAACAAAAGTTCATCCGCCCTTTTAGACATGATCAAGTTAATGTCACATTTATTAATGGAGACAGGCGTTACTTTGCGGAAATCCATCACCATATGGATAGTCAAAAGTTTTACTTAGCTAAGATCCGCGACAAGCAAAACAATAACAGAAAATTAATAATGTGTGTTTTTTCTGTTGGGTTAAGTGGATTTATTTGGTTACGTGTCGTGGATATACGTGTCGTTTACAAGATGGAAAAGTAATAATGTGTGTTTAGTGTTGAGTATAGTGGTTGGTGGGTGGAGAATTGATGGCCGACTTTCGGTAAGTTTTTGGTTTAAGTTCCAAATAAATCCACTTAACTCAACAGAAAAAACACACATTTTAATTTTCTGTTATGGTTTTGCTTGTCGCGGATCTTAGCTAAGTAAAACTTTTGACTGTCCATGTAATGTCACATTTCATTGAGTTTGGCGATTTAAAGATGTGAAATGCTTGCGTTATAAATGTGTAATTTCATAAAAAGTGAAATGTGTAATTTATTTGAAAAATAAATTTCTTTGACACTTTCGGAGAACGAAGGGCGGACTGACCAAGTCTAGATTAAAAATTAGGTATACATAAAATATATTCTAAAAAATACAAGATATATTTAGCTAATAATACAATTAATTAGATAACATTTAAACATAAACATAAAATAATTTAGTAATCAATGCTATATCTTGAAATGCTATTATAAATTCTAATTTTTTCATAGGTTTTTTGGTTTTATTTATTCGCACGGACTTTCGTTCACCCGAAAATCCATTCGCATAGAGAGAGAACTAGTTATTATGTTTATATTTATGTAACATATGTTAGCATGCTAGCTAGAAGATTGATCATGTGACTATATGTACTGTAGTTGTATACGAATAGCGCTTATTAAAAATGTAGTGTTAGACGATTCACTTTTACTGTTACGTAAATATCTTGTTTAGTTTGCTTAATGCAATATGCAATCCATGGACTTGACGGTTACAGCAATATATAGACTTCTATATTTAGCATACGGCCTGGTAAGTAATCCTCTTTTAAAAGCATGGAGCTGTGAGGTTTCTGTATAGTAATCTGTACATTAATCATTGTTTTTTTATAGCAAGTTTGCTGATTTTTCACAACTCTTGTATTAATTATAATTTTAACTACTATAGAACAAATAACCATATACAGGTTTAATATAAATAACTAAAGATTTAAATGTTTAATCCTCTTAACAAAATCTTGTCAAATTAAACGCAAAAGTCTAGATATAAAACCTAAGAACCTTTTTTTACTAACAACTCAAATGACATAGTGAAGAATTATTCGTTATTTGAGCTAAGGATCATGGGTTATATTCCCGTATAATGATAATTATTGGTAAGGCCTATATGTAGTTGTGTAATCTGAGTCTGGGTAATTTTGCTTGTCATTTGTCTGGTACTTAAAACGTAGGGAATCTTAATGGGAAAGTAAGAGTGCAAAACAGTTTTTATTTTTGTTTTACACTGGATATTGGAAGTAATTTTGACGTCTGTCTTGGCCAACATCGAATTAAGCTTATATAGATTCCTGCTATATGTATTGTTACTGTTATGATGTTTAATATATTCATCACAGAAAATGTTATTATTTTATTTGACCTAGTTCAGTTTTAAGCGCAATATGACAGTGAAAGTCGGACTCTGAACTTGAGAGAGCTGTGTTTATTCTTTTCTTTTTAAATGTATTCATTGCCCAGAAGGCACTGTATGTTCAATTCGTGCACAAAAATAATACGCATATGGCGGACGTAGCCAATGAACAGAACGTTAGTGTGTCGCGGTGTAAGTACCGCTTTGAACGCATGTTCGTTCGACTTAGCCGTTGACAAATGTACATATATTCGTACTTTATTTAACCGCAATCTCTTTGCTTCTAAAAAGAAATTAGGTGGATATTTCTTCTCGATCCACAAAACTTTATATACGTTATATTTTAATAATATAACATATATAAAGATTTTTCGATTTACCTTTATATAGCGGAACGGAAGCTCTTAATAGCTGTGATAGATATATGATAATAACTATATTCATCAGAGCCATTTTATTATTACACATATTTAAATTTTTAAAAATGGGTATCTAAACTTAATTTAATAAAGAATTTCGTAATTTAAATAAAATTTAATATAATTAAGATTGCATCTAATAATTTCATATCTAATTTAAATCATTTATGTTTGTTACATAATAATAAAAGTTAATTTATTTATTGTATTACGGCATCTGCTGGCATTATCTATTTTAAGGGTCAATTACGGCAGGATGTCAGCTAAGAACGTTCTATTAGACGTGTATAGAGGATATTTGGAGAAAGGGTGGAAAGTGAATTTTAGCGAATTATTTATTTTCCTAGAAGGTAAATTATTTTTATTTATCCGATCAGAGTCAATTTCTGTTTTTGTCTTCCACTTACTTGTAAATAGATATATAATTTTCTTCTGTATTTTCCACTGCATGAACTGTTATATAGATTTTTTTAGTGAGGTTTTTAGTAAGAAAGGACGCTTTTGTTCACATTATTACCGATAACTTTTGGAAGATTAAACGTCTCTTACCGCTAATAATACTCCAAGAACAGCAAGCCCATCGGGCTGTCCAGCCGCTTCAGTGAAACTGTTGTATTTGGTAGTGTTCCAATGTACGAGATGCAATTCGCCGGAGAACGAGCGTCCGTCTACTGTGTGCTCGGAGCCTTCGCCGTTCACGGCGCCCCAGTGGCAATGCCACTGCTGCAGTTTGTATACGTCTGTACCAAGAGGACCACCTCGGAGTTCTGTAAAAGTAAATAATTCTTATTAATAACATAACTCTATATTAATGCAAAAAAACATTTATTATATATTCGGATCAGAAAAAATACTGCGTCAAATGGTCTGAGTCTATACGACCAAAAGAAAATAAAATATAATTTTTTCAGAAAATTTTTTGGTTATGGTGGCAAGTTTTTGCGGTTTATTACGTTTTCGCTCGATATTGATATAAAAAATTTAATAATATTAATTTTATAACATAATGTTTAGCTTAGATTAATCTTAATTATTTAGTGAGTATTTGCTGCCGAACTAGGCAAAAGCCGGTATTACGGCATATTAACCATAATCGGTAAATAAAATTGTTATAGTTGTACACAAAAAATTATGTATAAAATACCTATTGTCTAATGTATAGTAAATAATAAAGAGCAAATTAACTCATTGTATTAGGTATTAGAGAGAGACACAATGCAAATTACCATCAACGTCATCACTAAAAGGCTTTACCAATACTTAGCTGCAAATAGGCCTCTCTAAGTTCGGAGAAATTCCCTAATATAAGTAAGCAGATTGGTGACAACAAAGCCAGGGCTCTTTGCTAATTGTTAAATGCACGTGACAATTTATGCCTAGCCATATAACAAACAAAGAATAAGAAGCCGCATAAGGCCTAAGCTCAGGTGGCTAGATGGAATCGAGGAAGACTTAAAGGCAATCGGTGTGAGGGGCTGGAGGGAAAAAGCTAAACGAAGATCCGACTGGACAAATTTACTGAACCAGGCTAAGGCCCACCCGCGGCTATAATGACTTTAGGATGATGATATAATTAACTATGGTCAATGGTCTTTTCACAGTTGGACACACCCTCTCACATATTGTCGACCGCAGCGAGACTGAGCTCGCGTCTGACTGAGCGTCAACGGTTGACAGTGTATAATCCTGACACATTTCACCAGCAGTCTGTATTTCATTTCAATTTTAATTACACGTTGTTTGTACCATTTTAAAAGTGTTATGTTAGGCGTTAATAACCTATTGACATCTGTTGATTAATTGCATTTGATATTTTAAAGCAAAAAAAGTGGCTTCATTTCTCTCATCCCTTGTGATACACAATATTTTTGGTAATTGTACAATTATTGGTAAAACTTGATAATTGCGAATACATGAGTGTATCGCATTGTATCGTATACAGTGTTATTAAAATGATAATAACCTGCGAGCTATTTTTTATAATATTGTTTACATTTTTGGTTACACCGCTCGACGACGTTCGGCTTAACCGACAAATCTGTGTCATTACTGCAACTATAAATAAACCTGTGATAAATTAAGTCTGTGTCAAATGTGATATATACATTATTGTAACTGAAGTGTCTAACCGTAAAATTTTTACAATTATTACATATAGTTAAGCATTTCTTTTGTCTGCATTGATCTAGTATTTTTAGCGACCTTCCGTTTCGCCCAATGGTTAAAATTTAAAGTCAGAGACAATAGTTCTTTTTTCAATTCATTACCCCAATTGAAAGCTGTAATATATATGGAATTATTTGTTACATTACGCATTATTTAAGAAAAAGATGGCAAAATGTTGTTAATGACGTAATCAGTTTAAGTTGAATTACCAGGAATAGGGAAATTCGAACAGTCAACATATTGTGCTTACTCGTTTTTGCACTTGATTTCTATTGTAATTAATGCATAGCATGGCTTTATATGCCCTTGGGACATTGCATTATAAATTATATAAATTGTGTGAATGTGAAGGTGGGATTTTTTTATTAAATAATTAGGTACCTACTTAAAATAAAAATATAACAAAATAATGGAAAATTCATCGATACTACAATAAATTTTTAATAAAACACGATGACTGCGTTTAATTTGATACTAAAATTTATATATCAAAACTATTGAAAATTCAGAAAATTTAATTTGCATCTTTTCAGACATATATTTATTAAATATTTCTGAAAATATTTTATATATAACTTCTTAGTTTATATTTTTATATTATTTTTTATGCTATTTCTTATTATAAAAAATTAAAAAGGTTAAATAATTTATAAAAGAAATAAAAGTGATTTTTTTAAGAAAATTGTTCTAAAGTTAATGGGTTAATAAGTATTGGGAAATTTATCCTTGGTATTTTTTTGTTTGCAATCAATTATAGGATTCCTGATGTTTAGCTTCGAATACTAGTTAAATTTTTTTTGCGAATCATATTTTTTTAAAGTATAGAAATTAAATAGTAGCGTGTAATGAAAATTACACTCACTAGTTTCATACCGTTTACGATATCGTTTCAGAATTTTTATGACTTAAGACGTATTTTAAATTCAGAAGTTATTATGAAATACGTTATTCAGTTTTGCACGTAACTACCCTATTGTTTTTTTGCAAAATAAACAAAAATTGTAGATGGGGGGATGCGGGAGTCGAAATCAGTCCAACCGGGGCGGCAAAATTGCAAATTACGTGTTAGTTATTGCATCAAGTGCTGTTTTCATTACGCGACCATTATTTCGAATTGATGTCTTCCCTTCCTTCCACTTTTGCAATAAAATAAAAATAAGTCCATGGAAGTGATATAGTGATATAACATTTCAAGTTAATTACTCGTTCATTTCATTTTTGACATTGCGTGATGCTGCTTTTTGTTATTGTTATTAAAGTTTAGATAAAACGAATTTTGAAAATTAAAACGTCATAGTAATAATCTCTACACTTTTAACAATTTGTAGCACTTGCAGGTGACTTAATAGTGAAAGCGAAATAAACATTTTATGTAAAATAAAGAACTTTATCAGAATTATTAATTTTAAAAACGATTTTTAAATTTACTATATAGTGAAGAGCATAGTTTTCTATTGCTTCATTTCGATATCCGAATTGTACTATAATAGTACCGTGCACACGATTTATAAAATATGTTCTATAGTGAAGATTTTCCGGGCGAAGTAAGCGATAGATCATGTGATATATTAATTGCCCAAATGCTTTTTATTGAACTTAAATCAATTGTAGAGTAAATCTAAATTAATTTACCAAATGTAAATCAATGTAATTTATAACGTAGTTCATTGTATATCTCATAAAATAAAATTACTGTAATTAAGATAATCTTAAATTATAATATGTACAAGCTTACTTTTTATGTTAAGTCAAATTCTCAGAATATTTTTTTCAAAAAATACCTGAATCGTATCCATTCTCATCAACGCGCCAGCAGTATCCAGGGTTGACGACAGATCGGGTGTGATTAACGGAGTAGCGCCAGATGAGAGGGGGGGCGCTACCACTGCTGCTGGCTAGGCTCGTATTAATATCCACAGGGCTTTGTCTTGCACCGCGTGCCTCTGGAAACTTCTCTATCCATGTTGCTGGACCTGAAGGAAAATATTTTTTTTCGTAAACAAAAGAATAGAGTAATAATAATTAAGCTTTATTTTTCTATTTGAATGAAATTTGGTATGCTGTTACAATAATATTATTATTATGAAAGATTTTTTCTTTTTTTTTTGGAATACAAAATTAGATTTCTGAACATGTGCCAACCCCAAAGTAGTTGTGTTGCCACCTAAATTAATTTTTTAATATAAAAAATAACATAATAAGTCAGTTAGACATAATAAAAATAACAAGTTATTCTATTATTCTATATATTTAAAATACTTTATTCACATCGTCATTCAAACAAATAGTATCCTTTAAAGGAAGGAACCTTTATGTGAATAAAAGTACTTTCTTTTAAACTGTTCATTTTAACTTGATAATGGTCTACTTACTCTCACACTAACATGTTGGACATATAATGGACCAAAACAATTTAATAAAATAGTCGCTATTACTGGAACTATTATATTATATTATATTACGGCGAATGTTACATTTATAAAGAATACATCACTGTATAAATTGTCAGTTATTAATGAACAAAGATAATCTTTAATCTTGAAATATGTATTAAAATGTGAGTGTAATGAATATCTTAGTGACGTATGTTTGTTTTTCCGGGTGTGTGTAGTCGACTGACGTAGGTATTTCGTTTTTCTAACATCTAATTTGTTATTGTGACTTAAAGTTATCGTTTGCACTTCAGTACAAGTGATATTTCCGAACGTTCTAGAGTGGTATGATGAAAATAATAGCAAGAGCGTTTTTTATACACTTGGTCACTAAATTACGGTCTTGAAGAATATTATCTCAATAAGTTTCTTTAGTTGATATTTTGGAAAATTAAAGTGGATAGTTCGGAATAAATCCATCGGAAAATCAAAGACATGGACATGGTTGTCCGAGCTAGTAAACTGAGGCAACAAGGCTGAATACATATGACGAAGAACCGATAACCATCGACCACTCGAGTACTGAAGTAGAGGCCGCGTCTTGGCAAACGTAGTGAAGTTAAAGATCGGGTTAAGGCGCGTTTTGGGAGAGACTATGTCCAGCAACAGACTGGCATAGAGTGTTGATGATGATTAAGTATAAGGAAAGTAATTCGCTATCACTGTCGGACGTAACCCGATATTTTCCAGCGCTCTACGTAGAGCGTTGTTCAACGTAGCTAAGGAGCACACATCCTTTTGCCAGATAAAACCTGGGGTTAGGGTTTAGAGTACTTGACTTCTACGACTACGACTAAAATCGTTAGATTTTTTTAACAAACATCTGTTTGTTTTTGCGTTAACTGTTCTTTTGATATCGGGAATGGTAATATGTGAATGTCATTTTATATATTATACACTATATCCAATTTTTGACTCAACCATATCGAATGGATCCGCTCCACTGTGTACGGAATTATTTGGAAGAGAATATGCGTTTGCGCAAACATTTACGCACGTAAATATGTAAATGTTTTTTAGAATATATCACCGCATTCAATTCATTAAAGAGAACATAATCATGTTTCCCAAACTAAGTACTAACGGATTTGGAAAACCATGTCGATTACCTTGCAGTGTATTTTTATTGCCTGATGTATATAATATACGGCTAAATGCTTTTGATTCGGGTTGATTTATAATAATTAGTATAATATAAATAAATTAAAAGTAGACAATAACTACGGCCTTTAGTCATGTCAATGTAATAATAAAAGCCAAAATCGATCTAGTAGTTATCTTAATAATAATAATAACAGGACCACCTCACGTCATATATTGAAATGAAAATTGTATAATATACAATTCATACTGCTATATATAAGTTACTTATACCGCACAATTTTACTATTTGACCTATTAGGTACATAGTGGAAACGGAAACCTATCTCCGTACGGAAGTAGCCATGTCCTTCTAGCCGACTATCAGGTAATTGCACTACATTTATGTGACGAGCTATTGCTACCGTCTACATACCAACAAATGAACTGTACATATTCTCAAGATGGGTACATAGTGTAAAAATATAAATTAACTTAATCATCTTGGCTTCAAAAATATAAATGAAATCCTATTAATCCTACTTGCTACTATCCTATCCTACTTCCTATTAATATTAATAAATGCGAAAGTTTGTGAGTATGTATGTTTGTTACTCTTTTACGAAAAAACTACTGGACGGATTTGGATGAAACTTTACAATAATATAGGTTATACATCGGAATAATATATAGCCTACAATTTGTAATGATTTTATGTAATTATTTTGGTTGTAATATATACATGTCAATTAAGTCGGAAAAAAATCTGGCCTCTGAAAACTATCTTGGCGTACGCTGTCTAAATCATTGGAGTTACACAAAGATGATGTACCGTAGGATTGTTTGTCTTGAATAGTTCTAAATAAAAAACCGCGAGCATATATCTACCTTTTATATGGTAGCCACGGCCAAAATTGTGAACCATAAATTAAGTAAAAAAATATATATATAATATTTATTTAAAATGATCTGTCACGAACCTTAATGTGGTAAACCAAAATGCAGGCGAGCAAAGCCGCGGGCAAAGGCTAGTTATTAATAAAATGAACACTTTAAAAGAGTTAATGAAGATCAAGCGTCGCAAGTGGAACTGGATGGGCCACACTGCCCGCCGGGAGTCGAATCATAACCCTAAGCAAGCCCTAGATTGGAACCTTCAAGGCAAAAGGAAGCGCAGCCGCCCCAAGCAAACATGATGATGTACGGTGATAACAGGAGCGGATAACATCGGAATAAACTGGAGAGAAATAAAGCGCGTAGCTCAAGATAGAACGCGATGGCGGTGCACTGTGGACCTCTGTCCCTCATGGGGGACATAGGAACATAAGTCACTTCAAAGAGAATGAAATTAGAGCTGATTCACGATTTTTTACTTACATTATAGCGATAAATTTAGTTACAAATATCACTTGTAACTGGCAAGCGAATACGCAATAAATGTGCCGTACAATGAACTTTATATTGTAGGAATGATTTGATTTCAGTAATTTTTGTTATAATCATGCACCGCATTAATTGATGTCCATCTTCCTATATTTTTGTTCGGCTGAACTTCCCAAAATTCAAATTGCGAAGAAATTATTTTTTGATGATTTTGTTAAAAGTAAACATTGTTTAAATAATAATGACTACAACTATATAGCATGTAGAGACGTGAAGAAGGCAATGCTTTTTAACAAAAATTGCTCATAATGGAAAAATTTAGTAGCAAATTTTATTTCGTAGAAAACCTTTGTAAGTCATTATAATCCAGTTACTATATATCTACAAGTTTCACTTACCGACTGCTTACGTAAGAAATTGAAATATACCTCATTTTTGTTAATTTTAGCAGATTCTCGACGATAGTATATCTAAATATTTACGAATAGAATCCAGTAATAAAAGCATGAAGGTGAGTAAACATTTTTGATTTTCGCAAATATTGGGTTTATTTACCTTTTTGTCAGACCTAGCCACTAGTTAGTTGACATGAGTGACAGATTGTTTGGACAGCGACGCATCGTAAGCTATCTTATCTGCATGGGCGGAGTCTAAGCTTTAGAATAAAACATTTTTATAATGACATATTACTTTATTATTAGTTTCCGGTAGCAATATTTTTTCTACAAAATTTACGGTGCCAAGCGCGTCACACCGTTCTATATATTAGGTTGGTGAAAAATGGTGAAATGTCGGATTTTCGAACCTTTGTCTTCCTGTTTTCGTTATACTTTTGATTTTGGCATAACCTTGTTTATAGTCGTACTGTCCGTTGCCAAAGTGTTCCCTTTTCTTATTTGATTTGAATTTTGTACCGATATGAATCTAAACGATATTCGTATAATTTTTTTGTATGAGTATAGTCTTGTTAATAACGCAGCAAAAGCTGCACGCAACATAAACCAAGCGTTTGGGGACAATATACATTTAATGATAAAAAAGTACAGCGTTGGTTTGAAAAATTTAAATCCGGTGATTTTTCACTACAAAATAATACACGTGGGAGACTCAAAACTTCTATGATGATCTGAAGGCATTGGTGAAAAACGAATGAGTGGGTACTGCACGAACTAACTGAGCGAAATAAGCTGGAATTACCTGTGATGAGAAATGGGTTCTGTACGACAACAGAAAAAGATATGCTCGATGGCTTGATAGGGATAAGGTTTTTGCCCATACTCCAAGGCCATTACTTCATCCACGGAAGATTTTAATCACAGTTTGGTGGAATGCGTCTGGGGTAATTCAATACTCGTTCCTTCGAACTGCAGAGACAATTACAACCGAAAAGTATTGCTAGTATATTGATGAGATGCATGATAAATTGAAAATGATATACTACTTGTTAATCGGTATGGCCAACTACTTCTCCATGACAATGCTCGGCCGCATACATCGCACAAACCAAATGCGAAATTAAATGAATTGAAATATGAAGATTTGTAGCACCCAGCCTATTCACCGGATCTCTCGCCAACCGACTTTCATTTCTTTAAACATTTAGAACTGTTTTTACGAGTTAAACAATATGAAAATGAAGACAGTGTGAAAAATTCGATATCAGAGTTTATTGATTCTAAAGATAAGATTTTTTTAAGAGAGGCATCTATCTATGCTTTAAAGTCTCCTTGGGAAAAGTGTATTGAAGCGAATGGAGCATATTTTATTTGAATAAACAGATTTTGAAAAAAGATATGCAATTTTACATATTCACTTAAAACTCCGAAATTTCATATGCACCAAGTTAATATTTTTATCTTAGTATCCTCAGGGTTTAACGGTTACGCTCATTAAAAGATATATTTCAAATATTGCATGAGCTATGTTACATACGGTTTCGGATTTTTATGTTTCTCCAAGCATGTATTGTGATATACTTTTGTTTTTTATAAAATAACTAACTAACTTTGTTGGCGCAGCGACCCAAGGATTCTCTTCCTGAAAAGCGACCAATGACGAGCCGTTTCGCTGCGATGAATGGTAGTGGATGGATATCTGTGGTCTCTGCCAACCCCTGCGGGGGCTAGGCGTGAATATATAAATAAAAATATTTTGAACGAATACATTACTCTAAATTACGTACTTATATGTCATAGCGATTAGAATACCAAGTTTTAAAGAGCTAGAAAAGTATTCAGAATTTTTGTCAATTCACTGTGTTACAACGTTCTTATCACCCACATCTAATACTTTAACTTAAAATGAAACGTAATATTGTCAATGGCTGTTTAAATCTTTCCAACATATCAGTTTTTATACATGCCTAAAAAATTGATATGTGTACGAACATAATGATACCTATACCTTAAAAGTCATATTTTTTTAAAGAAACAGATAATAATTAGTCTTAACGATAAATATTTGATACGTAAAATATGTTTTTGCAATACTAATATTTTTATAAAGTTTTTGCCACCTCACTGCGTTTACCTCTGTTCTCTTGTTTCGGACGACATTGCAGCGTCAGGGTCGGTCAACCTTGTCGCATGAAGTGATTACAATTTGGTACGAGCGGAAAGGCCATAGTCGACTTGGATAATATGTTTTATACACGTAGATTTAAAAAAGAACTGGGTAAAAGATAAAAAATATTAAGTCTAATGTAAATATTTTATAGTTAAATACTTTTTTATTAGATATTTTTATGTAATTTAATAGGCAAAAACAATGTTTGTATAATTGTATAGACGCTCGTGGATATTTTGTTTACGCTAGGTTATCATCGTTGGTCGGGTGTCTTTAGTAAGTAACGTAAATATTATGTTTTATAATAATAATTAATAATAGATTTAAATTTTCGCTTGCACTAAGGAAATAATAGAAGGTCAGTGCTATTTTTATATAAGCAAGTAGTAAGGAGATTGTTTTTTTACGTGCACTAGGTATTGTCAGGAGATTGAATACAATAAAATTTCAATAAATGAAGCTATTATTTCATCGTCCATTTCTGAATGATTAATAAAGTAAAAAGGATATTAATTACCTTCATTCCGAGATCTTATTATAAGTTTACTTATAAATAATAAGTCATCTTATCTTGGATTTATTTTTATTGAGTCCAATGCTAACTTTAATTTACATCTATTCAGGTAAATTTTGCAATATTGCTATATTATAAGACGAATTGCTGTTTGTTGTCCAGATGCTTCCTATTATTGTAGAAATACTTAAAACACGATTCTGATGTATCTGATGTCGGATTGACCTGTAGACTATATATACGATAAATATTTATCTCGCCCGATTCGGGGATAGCATAGAATTGAATTATTTCAGTTTAGATTATAAGAATTCAAAGCACATAATTATATTTTAGCAATCAAGATGGTTTCATGATTTTAAATTAGCCTACTGACTTTAACTATAAGTCCTTCTAACTTTGTTGAAGGACGGCGACTTAAATGTCTCAGTGGCGATGTGTTCACTTTAAGCCGAGGGTCGCGGGTTTGATCTCTGCATAAGAATCAATATTTGTATGGCCTACAGGTTATAGTTTAAATGAACACACAAATAACAAGGTATTCTTGTTATTTGTGTGTTCATTTAAACTATAACCATGCCATAAAAAAGTATAGAACTGTGAGTGTTTAATTTATTTTCATTATATTTTAAAGCTGTAATAGCTCAGTTGGTAGTAAGGCTGGGCTTTACCATTTAAGATCTGAAGTTGGTATCCTCCATTGGACTAATGATGTGAACCATTTCCTAGCGTAAATTTTTATTACCTTAATTGGAATGGTTAATAAGAATTTTAGTAATATTAAAAACATTGTTAGTCTTATTTTGAAATGGGTGTCCCAGAACTCAATGTCAAGCCGAAACGGGAGTTGATTGTAACCATCGTGAGAAAAATCAGAAAAAAATCTATCTGAAGATCTTAAAATTAAGAACCTATCAAGAGCTTGTGCGAATAAAAAACATTTTAACTGAGTAAAACGGGTTAGTAAAAATCGGGTTACTTGAAGTTTTTATTTTTGTACTCGTTTTGTTAGTATGAAACTAAAAAGTATTGTACCATTTTACAATCCTGATTAAATGCGTCAACTTTTAATGGCACTCTAGTACTTTTTTTAAAGGAGGGCCTTTCAAAGTCGACAAATTTAGAAAATTTTAAATTCATAGTCTTAATTCTAGGAAACTTGGGGCAATTGTGTCATTATTTTTTACTGTGATTCTAGAAATGTTATTTAGGGTTACGGTTCCAAAGTTTAAATAAAAATTAACCATAATAACCGAAAAATGGTTACAGTTTGACCAAATTTCTAGATTTTTCTTAAATGCCCATAGTTTTCAAACTGCATGGGATAGATTTTTTTCTGATTTTTCTCATGATGTTTACAATCAATCTTGTCACTCCTTTTCGGCTTGACGTTGAGTTCTGAGATACCCTGAATTTATATATAAGATGATGCGATGACCGCCAGATGCGTCCCATCGCGATATCCCATCAAAACAGCCAAAAACAATATTGTTGGGGGCGTAATGATGATTATAGCAATCATAATATTGTGAGTACGTAAGCCTATACGACGCTATGATACCAATAATTCTGTCAATTGAAGGTTCATTGTACAGACGTCATCTATGTATAACTTGGCAGTTAGGGCCGCTATTGGTTATACCATATCATGTCTATCTGTAGGAAAGTATTAATGTTAATGAATTGATCGGCCGGACTTTAGATATAATTATTTAAATATAAAGAATTTGAAATAATTTATAGAATTTTTTTTATAAGAACTTTAAAGGCTTAAAAAATTTAATAGGAAAGGAATTAACACAAAATTATCGAGTATATTGTATCAAGTAAAAATTTTAATATTATTACATTTTAAAATACAAATATACTTATTATTTATTTTTCAAATTTCCTCTATCATATCAGATAATAGATAGTCGCTAATGCATAGTTTATTTCAACTTTATGATGTTTACCTTTTTCTTTTCGTTCATGACAATTAGTTATTACTATTATACCAGTGTCAAGTTATTTAACTTCTAATAATAACCTATAATAACCTATAATAATATCACATCTCTTGAAATGTAACTAGTCAGCTTGTCAGGTTACGTCTTGTTTAAATTTTTATATATTTAATAAAATAAAATATTGGCTATTTTACCAAAACCGTCTATGGCTTTTACCAAAAACGTATATGACTTTTTCAGTCAATTTAAAAACTTAAAAAGATATGAAATAAATACACGCATTTATTTCATATCACTTTACTTATATACCTTAATCGAACTATATTGTATAAAACGGTACCATAATTAAACAATATAATTGAAAATAATATAAGATTATGAAAATAAAAATACAACGTCACTGATGTAAGTTGGCGGGAAAAGTCTTATGTTTATCTTAAATTAAAAAAGTAACAAGGGGCACTGTCGTTATACTCTACCAATCAACTCAAGCTAAATAAACGCATAACACAAAATTTAAGGGTTTATCGGATATAAAAACGGATTTTGTATCTTATGAATTACCAATACCATACTACAAACATACATCATTAAGCTTTTCCATTTTTAAGAATCTATAATTCGGTGTTTTCTCATGAATTTGTTTACCACGACTTTTTTACGTACACTTGAAAAGGAAACACTACTTCATTTAATTTTCCAAAGTTCCGAAGCTTATTAAGATTTATGGTAGCTGTAACTGCAGTAATACAGAGTAGGGAGACGTGTTTGTACCAATACGATCATTGCATTCAATTCAATTGATAGACAGGCGACCTGCTTTCAATGAACAATATTCTTTCTATGCAGCTGTTGAATGTTGAATTAAAATTGTATGAATTTTCTAGAAATATTAAGTACATCACTAGGCACTTTATCTATTCTGTATTTGTATGCTACTTGATAATTCGGTATGATTGTAGTTTGTAACGAAATAAAAGTTGACTAAGAAACTTTTGTGATTTTATGAAACTTATGTGATTATTACCAATATTCTATTGTTTTTAAACTTACTTCTTTTTTTTTACAATCGGTTCAACCATTTACAAGATAAGCCTGAAGAAGAAAGTAACAGACACACTTCAATGTCTATTACTTTCTCTTTCAGAACAACAAAAATGGATTTTTTTTTGCAAAAATACTAAACATATAAAAACTAATAAGACAGTCTTAAATTATATGAGTATACATAGTTTCTTTAGAAATAATAAATAGATTAAAAAAAAGCTAATATCTTTTATAATATTTATTTTAAAATAATATAGATGTTAATTGAAAAATTTTTGTTATAATTTTTTTTTATTTATTTGTCACGCTTACAAGCATTTTTATTATAGCATACATAAACGAAAATCTTACAAGATATGAATGCTGCTATTTTGGCACTATTGAAAGCCATTAATTCAAATGAATGAATGAATGATATGAATGCTATTTGTGCGTGCCTGTTGTTACAACTTAAAAATGAAATCAATTAAGAAAATAAAATAATAGAAAAACAAAAAGTACTAAGTGGAACTCAGCATTACACAGAGGCGAAACACGTAAGAGCCTTACACGTGTTAAACGAGTCAAGAATTTGATATGTGAAAATATTTTTTTGCATGTCGCAACTAGCAGACGTTACTTTGATGGTTTGTCATGTATGATTTTTCACTTTAAATAAACAATGAGTTTATGATAGTAGCTTATTGTCTGTAAACATAATGTAAACGTACTAATAAGTAATAATAAATTGCAATATAAGAATTCTTAAGATAAAGAAGTATATTAATTAGAGGAAGAAAGACAACGTCCATGTTTTTATTTTTATGACAATTTATGGTCACTCGCGAACAATAAAAAAATTATTAATTGAATCAATGTAAGAGTTATTGGACGACCTAATTAGACATGACATAGTGTTCGCTTTTTAAGTCAATGGTCGGGGTTTAATTTTCGCATCACGACAAATATTTGTATGCCTCAGGTATTTATTTTGAGGCTCATTCTTCTTGTCATTTGTGATCTTCGGCTACTCGCCGAACTAATCTCCCAGTTCGCTCGTAACAGTAGAGGGTGGGTGTAGACTGTTGTGTAAGAACCCCGTCACCGTCCAGCACAAAGTCGCCCAACTGCGCACTCTCGTCCAACAGTACGATATCCACGTGGTACTGCTGAGCGAGACATGGTCGGGGCAGTCATTTAAGCTACCCAACTTCTTCGTGTACCTGCGCGACGAGGTCTCTCGGGCGGGACGACCCTATAGAGGTTCAGCCGTTCTTGTCAGGAGAGATCTAGTACACGAAAAATTACTATTACCGGATTTATATCGGGGTCTTCCTCAATATTGAGAAATCATTCTACCGGGTGTGGCATGAGGGCGTACTATATAAGCTCATCAAAATCACCATGCCGCCTTTCATTGTGCGGCTGGTGGCATCATTTCTGCGTGAGCGGAGTTATTACGTTTCCATCGAGGGCATAGCTTCCAACACACACCCCGTGGAAGTCAGGGTCAGGGACGTGACTTGTCGCCTATACTCCGCGTATAAAAATGAAATTTCCCCACTCACTAGAATAAATTGAGTAAAAAGTAAAGTTCACTCTTTTCTCAATTCTTTACAACTTATAAGTCTTTGAACTTGACTTTAAGATGGATTTCGGCGTAGGTGTTTTTGTGTGCCATCAAGGTCTTACACTGGCCAGTCAATGAAATGCTGACTTATATTAATTACTTTATTGTAATCAGCGTTTTTTATTGCTAGAGCAAGAGGCGCCTCGAGCAACGTTATTAAATAACCTCGGCCCTGTTTATCTTAGTCATATTATATTTATCTCTTTTAACTTTACTGTCTTTTTTTATTAGATTAATGCTTTTCCGCTTGCTTATAAAAACAGGTTATTATTTTCCTTAAAGCATTTACAGAACAAAAGCATAGTGAGACTCCTTTTTATACCAGTAGCGTAAGTTATTGCTATCAGCAAAGAGCTAGGGTCAAAGACGGAAACAAAAGCATTAAAATACCAAATATAAATGTGCCCGAGACTAAAAATAAATGAAAAAATTAAGTGAATACCTTGAAAATTATATTCACAGAATTAGTACTTAGTAGTAGCATTTTTTTGTATCGTAGGTGCCTATATTTATGCATAAAAATAAATTAAAGTTATTGTCACAACCTACCACTCACTTTTCATCACTATTCTGCCATAAAAAACGATGGTGTGAAACTTAACTAGTGATGGGATAATTTTGGATTAACACGATGTTCTTTACAGAGCATCGTTAGTGATGAGAGCTCGTGTTAGTGATGTGTATTGAATAGCATATATTGTACATGACCGTAATAAATAAATCTAAGAAAAATATTAATTGGATGTATAAGTGGTTAATCCCAATTTCCGCAATAGAACTACTAGAACAAGGCTATTACGTACAACTTTATCGAAGGCATACGAGCTCCCACGCGCTTTCGAAACCAATTCTAATTTTGTCGATACTTGAAAATAAATTCAGTTATATCTATTAAAAGTAATGACTAAGATAGTACGTTGTTATGCGAATCTTGCAGCTATTAGTACCACAACTAAAATGAAAAACCTTTATAAAAATCGTTGCTTTAATTCAATTTAAAGTTATGGGTATTCTACATTGAATTGATTCATTTACACACAGCATCGTCATAGAAACCCCGGAAGATAAAATGAGTTATTACCTTTAAATTGAAGTAGCGACATCAAAGATTACAACCAGTTTAACTACATTATGAAAGAATTAGCTTCGGAATTGAAATCTATTCCGGATGTAAATATATTATTAGATTGACATTTATTAATAATCACAAATTTGATCTCAATGTCTGAAGTTAACATAGAATGGTTAGATATGATGGAATAATATTATGGTTAGACAAAACTTACGTTCTTAAAATTCGTGAAAATGAATTTAAAAAATGATATTATGTGCTTGTCAAGAAGAAATATAGATAATAAAATGTCTTCCGTCATCTCTCGAAGGCATCTCATTTAAATTAGTAATTTTTCATGCATCTCATCGACATAGGTTTTGACTTTCTATCTTAATGCAAAATAATCTCTACAGCAAAATAATGTCTAATTTCATTATTAATGCGAATAATGTTTATAGCAATCTTATAATGTATATTCAATAGCTAAAATACATAGGTACATTTTGCAAGGACTTAAAACAATTTTTACTGAAGGATTTAAAATAGGCTAACTTGTGCTCTTCGTGCCTTTTCATGGTTTCTTTTGTGGTCTTTGAGTCACTAAAAAGCGGTCGTCTCGCGGTTGTGTGTAACGTTTTCTTCCAGAACCTTGTAGTCTCTGAACGGAACCTGTGTCTTGGTATCGAGTACAGGTTCTTAGGACGGTTGAACGACTCACATTTAACCGCTGTGAAACGTAACATTGGCTACACCCTACTCTCTCTTTATTTAGCTCTTTATTTAGTGCTAGTAACATAGTTTGGTTATTAAAATCCCTTTAGAACTAAATTATTACCAATAATGTAGTAAAATCAAAACCGCCTGTTTTTTTTTTGCATAGGAGTCTACATAATACGTTATAAACAATACGGATGTGAAGGACGCTACCACATCTTGTCACCTCAAATGTCAACCTCATCGACATCCTGCTGAATAACAAGGAAATATGTGTCACTTCAATAGTCCGATATCAGGTAGAGGCGAATACACAACGTTAAATCGTAAATATCAATTATCAAATGTGGTAATTTATTTGTGAATCAAATTACTTGAAAAAAATCGATAATACATTCATACAAGGGAATCAGATATGTTTATAACGTCATGATTCAAGGAAATTAAGTAAATCTAACAACGAAAGGCTAATACATTTTTAAGGATTAACCAATTCAACAGATGTTGACTTGGTAAAAATTATATTACAGCTTTAAACACTCGTAAAGTTAGCAAAAACATTCAATTTTTCGGAACAGTTTTAGCGACAAAATTAAAATTTTTGGAACTTATTAGTAAAGACCGACGTCTGAGTGGTAGTTTACTTACCGCGCCTCGTACGGTGATCGGCCGAGTTCCGGAGGCCCAACACCCTCCCCCTTCCCTCTACCCCTCCCCCTCCCATTCCCACTCTCATAATGACACTTTCCTTAAAGGTCGACAATGCTTTCGCACTGCCTATGGCGCAGCGGATGTCTATGGGCGGCGTTGATTGCTTTCCATCAGGTGACATGCCTGCTCGTTTGCCTTCTTATCCCATAAAAAAAGACAGACGAAACGAAAAAGTTAAAAATAATGAATATGCCATTATAGTTAACTTTTAGTTGCCACCTGTTTTATACGGCGCATTCAAAAAATTTCGTTAGTTTCAAATTGGATATAATGTTGGTTTGCAATATCCAATGTCATAGCACGTTTGAATTACAAAATACATGCAATTGCGAAGGTTATATAACCTGGTAAGTCACTAAGCTAGTGTTATTTCATCACTTATTTTGATTAGCACATTTTTTTAAGTTCTACTATTGTACATAGACATGTATTTCATGTTTGGTTTTGATTCGTGTATTTCGTGGTTGAAGCACCTAAAAAAAGCCCTCTGAGTTGAGGAGATTGTTTTAACTATGATGTTTATTATCTCCTATTCGTTAATTTCTAAATCTAAAAATAAGAGAAAATCTGCATTTAATGTTAAATTATAATTGCTTTTTTTTGGCCTAAATTTATGTGTTTACTTGTTCATTTTCTATATGTATTTTTTTTCATTCTCCATTTTAAATTACTAATAAATTTATTTATAAAAATATTATTGTAAGCGAACTGGAATAGGGGCACTGACTAAAAATTTAAACGAATTTTCCATGTTTACTGTTCAATGCCTAAAAGGTGAAAAAAATAATTTGTTTTTAAATACTAACACCATGGTGGTATTAGTATTTAAAAACGATTAAGGATTTATAATTTTAAAATGTGATATTGGCAAGCCTCCCGAACCATTTCAACATTTAGCTGCGCTTGAGTCCATATAAAATAAAATTTGTTTAATAAGTTGTTTTGAAGATTATGTATGTTGTTTTCGATTGCGATCCTTGATCAAGTATATTTAGCCTGATCAGACATCAGATAAGAACAGAGAAGGTCAAGTATATATATATATTATATATATATATATATATATATATATATATATATAAATATATATATATATCTCTCTCTTCTGCATATGAGCAAAAAATTAAGGCAGTCACGCATATTTCCGGCATAATATCCGATATTTTCCTGAATCTGTCACCGTGACTGTGTTTAAAACATACTTTCATTATGAATTGTAAACCTCAATAATCTATCAAAATCGTTATTAGATTCTTGAAGCATACTTATCTGATATAAATATTTAAAGTTACATGTATCATAAAAATAATACCAAAATAATTCACGATGCTGTGAACTGCACCTTTTTAGAACACTGGTGCGTAATAACACAGTTATACAATAACACATCGCAAACCTCTCATTTATTGTGTCGTTCTAACATTTTATTACACTAAGTAAATTACAAGCGTTACCGAGTAGGAAGTGACTAGCTTTGTATCGAAATACAGCAAAGCATTATTTGAAAATAATTGCTTAGCGGAAACCGTTTAACTTTAATTTGTTTGCAACTGGGAAATAAAAAATAAATGACACCAAACAAAAAACCAAGATTTGTGAGTTTGCCTAAGTATAATTAGTGCGTTTGTTTGCGTTTATGGCAGTTACGTTTGCAATTAGTTATTTACTTTTTCGAAGATTTATAATTACAATATTATAAACGTCTTTTTTAACAATTATGCAGTTTAAACAATATATAAAAGAGGTACACAAAAGAAGTGTTTCATTCGTTGTTTGCTCTCTTACTATTCAAAACAAAATCCTAAATGTTGATCAAAAAGTGCGTTCACAGGGATAACTATTATATAATCAAAATTTGGCATATTTTGCGGAAGAAGTTACTCATACTCATTAGCGATGAAAGCTTTTCTGCTCTTCCTCTCATTCCCATTCATTAATTTATCTTCCTTTCCTTCTGCTCTCACTCACAATTTAATAACGCTATATATAGATATTAGTTAAAATATTAAGATTTAAGTAAGCAATTAATATTAAACAGAGTATTCATAATATAGATAGATTATCACTATAATGAGTAAAATCAGTGGTTGGGAATATACACATCAATATTTATTTTAAATTGTAGGATATGGTTGAAGCACTTTGGATCGAACAAGAACAATGTTAGAAACAATAAAAGAAAAGCAATTGTCGGAAAAAACATAAAATAAAACCGATCCTTAAAAATACAACTCATCTTATTGCTCAATAATCCGTTCATAACAGCTAGTTGCGTTGTGGCTGATTGTGATGAACCAGTTGCGGCTAGTTGGTCTTCCGTTCCGTTAAATCACACAGCATGTTACTTCCGATACATGTACCAATTTTGAGATTTTACTCATCACCGAATGGTCGCGGTACTCATACTCATATTAAGGCTATTTCAAATTAATCAGATCGTGGACTTCCATGATACGTTACGTAGCCTCTCATTTATAATAAGGGTAAATCAAGTTTTGAAACGTAAAACAAATTCTCACATCACATCAAATCAGTATCGCTGCAGCCGTAAGAGTTGACTGCTGGTCATTGGCCTCCAGCAAAATAAATGTTGCCGTAATTCCCACAAGTCGTGGACGAATTTAGGAACGCAAATTTGTTTTTATTCTCAGGTAGATGCTAATATTATTTAATACTAGCATTTGCCCCCACCCTAATACCCCCACCTACTAATATTTTCCCCCATAGTCGCCTCATACAACTCCCACGGGAAAAATGAGATGGCCCTTTCTACACCGGAAATGACATAAAGAACGTACATATGTATATGATATTCATATAAAGATTTGAATTAACACGTAGACGTTTTTTTAATGGAAGTTTTAATATAAAGCAATGTCTAAAAGAGTGATTATACTCCTGAATAAATATTTAACGTAAACTTTTCTCATATTTTTTTTTGTTTTACAACAACAACAGCAATAACAATATAAAGGTAGTATGATAATGAAGTGGGTAATATCTATTTAAGCTACGTTTATTCATTGCGAGTGATTATTATATTTTCATTAAATATTATCAAGTTTTTAGGTGTATCTGTATCTTTTAATTTTTTTATATTAACAGTTTTTCCAGTGTCAGGCAGTTTATTTTTTAGCTTCTGTATTAACTAAATAACCGAAAAGTTGAAGATTACAAAGAAAAGTGAGGTATAAAGGTGACTTTCGGTTACGCTCCGATGAATGACAAGCATTTAAAATTAATAAAATTGTCACTTGGCTTGCTCGTCGGTATTTTAAAGTCTCATTACCACGCCAGGTTACACTAATGTCTTTGTAACAGAAATAATTAACTCTGATTACCATTGAATGGTGCTGACTCGCTGCCATTATTCCATGTTAACAAACGTATACGAGTAGATAGATTATATTGAAACATTTAGTATATTATTTCACTTATTCTCAGTGAATTGCCTGTTTTGGATAATGTGATCGCATCCATTTGTATGATACCTGTGTTATATGCATGAGCTTACTTTCCTTAACTTCAATCGCGTTAATAATTACGGTTTCCATTTTTTCCAGCATATAATACAAATATTATTTATTTCAGACAATATTTTTGGTCCATACATTCTACATTTATTATGTTAGTAAATCATTTACATTGAAGCCGATTTAGGTGTATCATAAAGCGCGAGTTGAATCTAGCAACAACGGTTTTCATTATAGAGTTGGAACTATCCCGTATTACCGTATAACTAACCTACTTAAATGTTGGTTTTACCACATTCTTTATATTTGTGAGTAGTGCATGTTTTAGTTTTAATTTCCTTAAATAAGCACTTGCCAAGGGCAATGGCTAGAATGGGGAAGAAATATTTAAATTTTTTATACGTATATATATTTATTTTGCATATTTTAAGGAATATGAAAAAGTGTAATTTGAAACACTATATTACAAAAGTTACAAAATGAAGATCTTTCAAGTCACTCAGTTCCCGGATATTTATTCATGCTTACCAATATTTAAAAAAAAATATACTCATAATTATGTGAATATTTTAAATAAATAATGTTCAGCGGGATTGTGTTAAAAGACTATTTTGCCATAATATCGCTTGTGATCATTGACATTTTACTCTCACTAGGAGACACAGTTATAATTATTTATATTTTATATGTAATTTGATTCAGTTCGTCTACATCAACTATAGAACGTTCAATGAAAATTTCTACTTTACAAAAAAAAGTTCATTTTCTCTCAATTTCTTTTTTAAGTTTTATTCTAGATTTATTCAGTTATAAAACTAGGTCATTCTATTTAGATGTAATTGATTTAATTTAATCATTAGACATACTGTAAAAAGTTATTGTTAGTGTAGAAAAGTTATTGTTTATCTCGTCGGTATTTCTTTGGCTATTGAAGTATGGCGAAATGGTTAATAGTCGGCCGTGCGGTGAACGTTTTGCTACCTTCTCCAAACCGGCTCTGTTATAGAAAGATGTAAGTAGGCTACGTTGTATGGGTCTATTTTTAAAAGGGATTTTTGTTATAAATTAAAATAAATGCTGTCGATATAACAAGGAATAATTTTTTTAGTTTCTATTAAAATATTTTTTTCGAAAGTGGGTAATCTTTTAAAAGTGTAATCATTATATTTTATCTACAAGAGTAGTAACTCGAGTATTATTACCCGTTTGAAGTAATTAAACGTTTTTAACGCTCATATTATTATACAATGTACGTTTCACAGGTGTACAGAACATTTGAAACTGAATATTGTTTACCGATGTAAATGAATATATTATATTATTCTTTTCCTTATAACTCGAACAGTGACTCAACTTGTTGCTGATATTTATACTATTGTTTACGTAATATAACTAAGTTTTATAACATATATATAATATTTAAGTAAAAAGATCTATTATGACATTTCCTTAAAAAGAGTTTATTTACATGGAGTGTCACGTGCCGTTGTGTAAACAAACCGGTTCGCGTCGTTCACCGTAATTTACCAATTGTATGCGAGGAAGTAGGCGAACTCACCGTTCTCGCCGGTGTATCCCCATTCGTGATCTGCCATCACTGGCGCGGTGTCGGCACACTGATAACGATTCGGTTCAACTCGCTCGTGTGAGGACCGTGACAGCCGGACACACGAGAGGGCGCGGTTAGGTTGTGACTGCGTACGAGCGCCCGCGGAGCCCTAACTTTATACGATATGTGACGCGACGCGGTGCACGGACGGGCGCGGAGACGGGCGCGGGAATGTAGCGAACCGCACGCGCGCGCTCTGCCGACCCACTGCGCTAGCGATGCACGCTACACCACACTTCGCCCCTCTACGCTTTCTACTTCATTGTAATTACACTATTTACTCAACAAATTGATTGTCATAATGTCAATGCCAATGATTTTGCTATGTAACATTCCGTCCACGCTCCTGAACAGATTCACCCGTCCCACGTAACCAGAGGCTCTACTTTGGCTACTAGTTCGCCGGAGCAATGTCGCTTATCCATCCAGGATTATAAGCCGCCGGTATATCTATAATACTGCTGAAACTATTGTTGTATTTCCTTCGCGTATTACATGATTTATTATCAACTAAATATTTTCCAAAAATAACTTAAGAAACGAGATATTTCAGAACGAAGTGTAAAACTTTCTCTCAATAAATGTAGTTCAAATATTTTTCAAATGTAGTTGCTTATCGATCAGACTTTGGCCTTTTCATAGCGTGCATCATTTAAAGTAAACGTAGTCGTAATATTAGTATGCAAATCAGAATTATAGTATTATGTAATACTATTATAACACTGACTTGGTTCTCATTTAATTCCTAATGTTGGCATATTCCATGCAGGCAATGCATCTCTAATGTCCTTAGTATATACATATGATAGTATATACATATTAGATGTATATACATGCAGTGATTGTAGATGTATATATATATATATATATATATATATATATATATATATATATATATATATATATATATATATATATATACATATATATACGGCAGTGTTTTCTTATTATCATCAGGTGATCTGCTTACTTATTTGCTTACATTTTCCTTAAAATAATAGGTATAAACAATCAATGAAAATTTGTGTGGAAATTCATCATTGATTCACGTTTAGTATGTGCCGGTTGTCGGAGTCTAGTTCACTCTATGAGGGTAATATAATTTCAAAATCAAAACGATTTATTTAGACTTGGCTGTTGCTAACCTGCCTGTAGAAACAAATCCATATCATTCCAGTTTGAGAATATTGTTTCAGATTATAATAATGCTCCCTCAACAGAGTTTTATAGAACTTGGTTTAAGAAATTAAATTAGAATTCAAAAGAGAATAACAATATAGGAAAATTTTTTTATATGGTAACCGTTATTTTTACTTTGTTTAATTCCGCTCAGCGTACACTTGATATTAAAGACCTTAATGACAATATCTCAGGTAGCCGTACGTAGATGATCTTGCTATAGAGCAAAACATATCTCATATTCTTCAGAGAAGAAATAGAATTTGACACATCCGATACTAAATGGAAAAAAAAATAAACTAAATGTACGCTGCAAAAATGGAATATTTCAATATTTTAGAGCAAAATAAAGCAAAATTTGTATTTACCGCTTGAAACCAGTACGTTGAAAAGCCAGATTCACCGCGTATATATGAGGTAAAGAATTAAAAGTTTTCATACATTTTTACGTCTGTTTTTTTTATTTTGATATAGGTAGGTGTATTATTTTATTTTGCTTTTTGAGTTAGCAAACTGAAGTACCAATGGACTGGTAATGACAATCGTAGGAGTAGTGACCGCGTTTTGGATGTCCCGGATGCAGCTTAAAGACGACAACAAATCCAGTTTCTACAAGCGCCCCCATGTAGACGCTTGTAGAAACTGGATGCATGTAGTAGTAGTTCGGGTTAGATGGCGCGTCTTAGGGCCTACATTCAGCAGTGGACTGCAACAGGCTGACGAAGATGATATCTTTCGAATGTAAAAGTTTTCTTCTCACATGTACAAATTACAATCAGCGAGAATATAATTATCACTGCAATGTACACCGATAATATCATGTGTGTTCCCATGAAAGCGCATTTCAATGCATTATGAGAAATAGTAACACTATTTTATTTTATTTTATTACAAGCCTTATATTATTTTCTTTCTCAGTTTCGCAGTTAAGTCCGCCTGTTGTGCACTTTGTGCAAAAAAAATTAAAATAAATAAGGCATTGAACATATCAAAACGTTTATATACATATTTTTATGTTGTATGTAAAATAATTGTGATGTATGCAATGCATGTTATTTTTGTTGAGGAAACTTCTGTGATTTGAACACTTTATTAACATTGCCTGCGTTGACTGAGTTACAATACAGTAATAATAGTAAATATGTAAATAACATTTTTCTTTTACCTATCTCGTAAAGGTCGCTGTTAATTAATTATTTTGTTAGTTTTCTATTAAGAGAGAGGTGCAATCAAAGAAGCGGGTCACTTGATGCTAAGCAATCAACGCCGCCCATGAACATTAGAATAAACTTTTCTGTGCATTTGTGTGTTAGATGTCACAAAATTCGTAAAATTTAGTCGTAAGTTTTTTTTTGTCTGTATTACTCATATAAGAGTCTTAAAATATAAAAAAAGTATTTGAAATGCTCAAAAACTACCTCAACACAGCCCAAGAACTACATACACAAAAAATGTTTTAGGAGAATAGAAAAATTAATTTTCTTTAAATTTCTACTCCTCCATTGGGGTGAAATTTTTCAAACGATTAGATAGTGGTCTGGAAATTATTAAAACAACTTTAATTTCGATAGGTATTTGAAGCTTCGGAACAGTGAGACATTAATTTTGGGAAACAGTTTCGGATAACACTGCGCTCGACACTTTAAAATATTTATTCGAGACCTTCATAAAACATCTAAAAATAACTTTCATATTAACTTTAATTCTTTCCTTTAGAGTTTAAACTGTTTTTCTAAGAATTACTATCCGGGGAAAACCTTGCAGGTAAACGAGCCACTTGGTCACGTCACAAAATAAGGAGACAATTTTTAAATCTAGATATGTTATTTTATTAACACTAAACCAGTATATTTTTTATCTATAGATAATTTTTTTATGGGCGTATTTTGATTATAAAATTTTAGTTTTAATTGTAAAATCAATATAACGCACTGATTTTGTAAAAGTTTCTGATTATTAATGGAGTCAGGCGTTACTTTGCGGAAATCCATCACTTTTCAGTTGTCTTCCGTAGAGTCTACTATACCTGAAGATGCCTCATGTTGGGGCGAAACACTTGTCGTTTACAAGGTGGAAAAGTGGTAGTGTGTGGGTGGAGAGTTGCTGGTCGTTTTTCGATAAGTTTTTGGATTAAGTGAATTTACTTCATTATTAATTTTCTGTTATTGTTTGTTTGTCGAGAATCTTAGCTAAGTTAAAACTTTTAACTGTCCACATAAAAGTTTCTGGTTCGGTTACATTTGAATCAAATATTTTTCAGCAGAAGGCCTTCCAGAAAATGGAAAAATAGAGGCAAATGTAAATGGCCAGATATTCATAGATTGTTTATTAGTAGCAACTGACTAAATATAGGTAAATGCGTAAATATAATGTGTCTAGTATTGTTCATCATTGTTTTTTAATTATTAAAATAGCTTGAATAAGTGTCTATTATAAAATTTTAATCTTTCCATATGTTTTTGAAGCTGTGCTAGTGGCCATGTGAAAATAGGATACTGAATAGTCGAGCAGAAAGAGACAAACTCATAAAACTGTTTACAGAGCAGAACAAATGATTGAGATTATAGCTTTGTTTTTATGCCTTTATCATGAAACACGAATTCGCGTTAAAAATTAACAATTCATAAAATACAGACCTGCTGTCTTTTATTATGTGACGCACCTTAATAATATTTCAGCTGAAGTTACCTTCAAAATAGGTTTTCAATAGTACTAGTGCTGTTTCATAATTTTACTCTTATCTTTAACAAACTTCTAATCAAGTTGTTTACATTCAATATTATAACAGACTTAAGCTAGTTATCAACCACCGTGCGGTTTAGTCGCAGTTTTTTGCCACGAACCGTGGAAATGTGGAAAAATTTATTATCTGCGGTGTTCCCATATGATCATGACCTGGGGGCAACAAGAAAAGAGCATATGTGTTCGTTAAAGGCTGGCATCGCATCTGCGACGCTTCGGGCGTTGCGGATATCTATAATCGGCAGTGGTCGCTTACCACCAGGTTAACCCGCATGCTCGTTTGCCTGCTCTGCTATAAAAAAACTTAAGACAATATCTAAGCTATCATAAATTAATACAATCGTGAGAGGCCTTTTAAACAAATGGTAGATGTTGACGTAGGTACTGCCATAAAATTAGCAAGCAGATTGCGTATGTCGATTGGTTTTATTACTCAAGAAGACAACTCTTAAAGGCATTTTATATTATTAAAGGGGTATCCTTATGTCGGTATACCGGCAACCACACAAAAAACCGATGGCATATTTAGGCATTTAATCAATAATTCCATCTAATCCAAAAATAATATCTCTATAGGATCGTACATTATTCAACAATTTAAGAAAATATCAATTTAACAACACGTTATACGTGCCTCTTTAAGACATCGACGGGGAAACTAGAAACAAAGTGTCTAAGTATTCGACGATTGATGCCTAACTTGGCATGCCTAGGGGAGCAAATTTAGATTACTTTGTAGTACACACATACGTACACAAGCTTCATTGTAGCAAACTAAACTCCGTGACTAGGCTAATGAGAGTAGTAGACTAGGCTCGAACGCTTCGTGACTAATTAATGGAAAGTACCTATAAATATAGTATGAAATACAAATAATCTAGAAGGAACATTCTTTTTTCTTTCTGAATCATATTTTTAGGAGGTCCCAGTCGTGCTCAATTGAGTTAAGGTCGGGGCTCCGCGCTGATTAATCCAAACGACGAATAACGACCTCTTGCATCTAAGCATCTAAGTCGCCAAAATGGCGGCCCCATGCATTATCATCCATGTATGGAAGATATGGCATCTTCACCAATTACAGTCAGTGCGTATTGTGCATTTTGGTAAAGGATGTTATATAATTGTTATAACTTTGCGTATTTAGTGAGGCATTTTCAATGAATACTATCTCGGTGTGATAGCTGGAAGTTACGCCTGCCTGCGTCGTCCTACACCATAAGGAGTGATTTCTTTAAAACACTCGTCAGCATGGCGTTCTTCGTAACAGTATCCGACGTCGGTCAGCACTCGACAGACAAATTCGAGCCTCATCGGAGAAGAGTACGCTACTCAAGTCTAGTCTACGCTACCTAATACCCAAGATAGACAATTTCTAGCGAACCTCATTCGTGCGTTCCGGTACTAATGGAGTAACTTGGGCGCCCGTGCTGATCGTCGACTGCGTATATTAGCAGCTAAAAGCCTCCTCATGTTCAGCAGTGGAATGCCGTAGGCTGATGATGAAGTAATAAAATAAACTTTTTAAAGTTTCATTAATAAAATAATAAACTTTTTTAAGTTTTACTAATAAAAGAAATAAACTTCTTAGAGTTTTATTAATTGGGGTGAAATTACTTTTTTCTTTTCGATAAATGTATCACTAACTGCTTTATTTCATTTTGGTTTGGAGTACTATGAGTAAAAGTGGTATGATGTTAGGTCAAGCTTTTATTATTGAGCGCTTTCCATAGCTATTTGGGTGCTTTCCAAAGATATTACGACTTGTTTTTATGGTAAAGTAGTAGTATGTGTCATAAACCCATTTCTGAGATCTAGCTTTTTCGGTTTGAGTTAATTTAAAATTTTCTTAGCTTAAGTTAGTATTTGATTTATTACTTTGAACACGAGGCGGCATACCTTAAAAATAAAATTAATAGTGTATTTTAGCTTTCAATAGATAATCAAATGCAAATCAGTGCGATATTAGTTATTCATCGTACGAATTTCAAAAATGTTTTAAAGATTCATGTGACACTTCATCTATTCATCACTTCCTTGTGGTAGTCGGTGCGATAAGCTATGGAACTCTCATTGTTAAATAAAATTTAGAGTTTAGCACAAAGTGAATACCAATTTGCAATGGTCTTATTTAAATTTAGACACAGTCGTTGAATCAAGATTTAACGACGCAAGTATACAAAGAGTATGATCGTATAGAAGAAAAATAAATATTTATAGTCTATATGATTTAAAATTTATATCTCCATGATGTATTTTATGACCGCGAATTAAAACTCGCACTTGGACGCACTCCAATCAAGACATAATACAGTACATAATATTTTTGTGACAAAGTTTGTGAAAAATCAATAATTTAGTTATCAACGTTTAAAGATCAATGGAGGTTTAACAATTTATTTGATGAAATTTTTTAACGACTGTAATTCGAAATAGAATCAAATATTATATAAGTTTATGGTTTTACCTTTGTTTCACAAGGTGAAACAGCCTTATTTAACTTTTATTGTAGATAATCAAAACACCTATAATACTATTATACATATATGTGTTTCTTAGTCTCATAAATTTTCCATTCGTAAATTATTATAATGTAAATTAATTGATTATAAAATATCGTAAATTAAATAGTACTGATTTTTAAAATAAAAGAAATATTCGATTTTAGCTATGTCAGCGTTTCCTTTAAAATATGCATTTCATTTCAAAAGCTAAATCATACTACATGAAACAGCGTTGTTTCAAGTAAGGACTATTTTCACGAGATTACCACACTGGGCGGGCGGATTGGTGACCCAGGAACCAGTCATTGTGAACCGATAACGCTACTTGCCTAATTTAATCATGTTATAGAAAAATGTAACATTTTCATAACTAGTTTACATATTGATTCTTGGGTTCCTTTAAAGAAAATTAATACCAACGAACATTTCTGTTAAGCCGCAGCGAATAACAGATCTGGCAACCATACAGTCACATATATCAGTCTGTTGATGTACTGTATACGGTATTCTATTATTTTCAATTTTGAGTGTACGTACAGTCGATGCGAACGAGGCGGCTGTCATATATTTCATTTACAAGGACAAGTTGAAGTATTGTGTGTAAATGGCAGAGGCTCTGCTTGCTCCGTGGCAGTTACAATGCTTTTAAACGACGTTCGTATTGTTCGCACCTCGCATAGAACAATACGTGACTAAGTATTTCCTATGGTTATTGACGTGACAAATCGAACATTAGCACATAAATATATTGAAGAGTGTATCTTGAATTTTTTCAGATACATGAAAGCTTTTATATAGTTCTTTTTATGAAAAGCGTTATTTAATGCAAATAAAAAAAATGTACTAAAGTGTTTTAATCAAAATCATGGTAACCCATATCGGTTTCCATTCTTTCCCAAAAAAACTGATGATATTAATTTACAAAAAAATACTATTTTACAATAGTAAAATATACTTATTTTACTATTAAAAACATGCATGTTTTACTATTGTATAATAAATATTCTTATATTACTAATCGTCAGTGAATCATAAGCATGAAAGAATAATAACAAAACATATTTCACGCTTTACAAGAGCCCGATGAGAGAGATGAGAAATTGACAACATGTTTGCCAGAGAGAGCAGTTTTGGCTGTGGACTGTTTAATATTATTATTATTTCATTACATTATTTAACTTTGGATTTACATTTAGCATATAAAGTAGATTGTTTTTCTTCCGAGTTACTATTTGCGGCTAATTTCTGAATGCGGTAAAAAATCTCTTTGTTTTAGTTATCAAAGCGTTGAAAATTATGTTTGAGTCACGTTAATGTGTCCTGAAATATTGCCGCGATAAATCTGTTTCACTTCAGATCCTTTTATGCGTGTGTATAAAGTTGTTTCTTTAGTTAAAAATATTTATCAATTTCAAAATAATATATTTCTTGGAATTCTGGAGTGATATCACCACTACTTTTTATATCGTCTTTACGTTCATCATTACAAATTTCTAGATGGTAACACGTAATTATATATTGAATTTATTTAAATAATTGACATGTGAAATAACTGCAAAATATTAATTATTAATAAATCAATAATTCTTTTAGTAAAAAATAATTTATAAAAATTTTCTACCTGAAACTTTCTCTTTGCAAAAAAAATAGTTTTAGTTAAAAAAAACGACATATAATCTCTAAGTGTCGGATTGGGTCCCCTTTTTAATTAAATAGCTGTAATTTAAAATTTTGCTACTGCCGTATCACTCCGCGTCTTTCATTGCGGTTGTATCATATCCTTATCATCCTATCTAAATCTATCTCTTCTTTCCCCTGCCTTTTCCTTTCTTCTCTATCCTTTTCTCTCCGCCAATCCACGGTCTGCCGTGCTTTGCGGTTATCCTTTGATGCGTGGTTAAGGGCGAGCTTAGTCGCAAGCGTGCCATACCGTACTCCCCCGGGTACTATAGTGGCATACTTTAGCATGCGGGGCTCTGCTGGGGCTGACCTCCATCCTCCCTTGCGGCTAGTGGAATTCATTTTGACGTATCTTAATATACCTAATTCGTTAAAGAATGACGGCAACGTGGTTCGCCACCCATCACGTCCTGATTCCCACGAGAGCGAAAAGCGACAAACGGAGAACCGTTTCGTTACGATGAATTTAGAGGAAGGATGGATGAAAAGATGGATGAGTGTGAAGGAAGCAAGCAAGGTGTGTCGGCATCGTAGCGGATGGAGATCTGTGGTCTCTGCCTAACCCTACAGAGAAACAGGCGTGACTATATGTATGTATGTTTTAAAGATCGTAATAGGCGTTACAAATTTTTTGGTTTAATCTTTTATATTTCAACAGTATATGGACAATACATTACATAAATAACTAAATGGTCATTCACTACTAACATATAAGAGTTAACTGCCGCATCACGTATGCACTGCCACGTCTCTCACTAAATCACTATTTCGCAATCCTTTACGTGACGTAGGGGAAGTGACAATAAATCGTATCTAATTGGATTTTAAGCTGGGTGCACATTTATTTATATAAAACACGAAGTATGATTAGATAAATCTTTTGCGGAACAAATAGTTCCCGACTTTTTTATAAGGTAAGTACTTGGACTGGAATTATATTTTCGTTTAAGTTATCGAAGATATTGTGATTGAAATATGTGCTATTTGAAGTGAATAGGAGGTTGAACATTACGACAATATTTACTCGGATATTTCGAATACTATTGATTTATAGATCCGTATTGATTAATGCACTTAAAAGAATAGTATTAATAATAATATTAATTAATAATATTCAACAAACATTTTTGAAATTATGTAATAATCAAACAAATGAACTTAAAACGAAAATGAGATACATGCACATTAATTATCTTCTTTGGATATCGTTAATAGCATTAGTTTCTAAGAAATCTAAGGATCAAAACCATCCAAGAACCACCTATAATGTTGATCTTACGCCGAACTGCGTACAAAATTTATTTGTCGTTCCAGGTTGGATTGCTTAAACATGACTAAAAGGAAGGTGATCTGATGGTACAATGAATAGACCTGCCAGTGATTACTTTGGTTCAATAATTCAACATATTTATAAAAGCTTTTAAAGCTTTTCAACCTTGATGGTACTTTAGTAAGAACACTGTAGTAAAGCCATGCAGCGAATGTCGTGTGACGAATTCCATAAGTAGAGTAGTTATTAAACATTGCTGATGTGAGGAAAAAATATTCTACATATATAAATAAGAGGTCGTATAATATTGTTGTATGGAATGACGTTGGCTGTTGGCTGTTTGACGTTGGCAATTTCGTCAAAAGAACTCGCGAGTGAGAGGCCCACAAGTTGTGGAATAAGAATAATGACGATGAACAAGTGACAAAGGCTTCCCCTTAATCCTATGGCAACTGAAATGATGGCAAACACGTAATTACAGCAAAAGATAAAGCTTACGATGATTCATAAACAATATTTGAAGTTGTATAATTTAGCAACAGAGCCAAGTGTTGTATACTCGGCTCTGTTGCTGCGTGAAACATTTAGTTCTAGTTTAAATAAATAATCAATGTTTTATTTAACAATTTCCTTACTTAACAACTTGTGCGCTAATTTTATTGATCGCATCGATCGATCGAAGAAGGAATGTGGTATGATTTGTTTTCATTACTGGAAACTGTCTGTCCTTTCTTAGGTTTTCTTATATAATAAGAGGAATATGAATGAAATTAATGATTGAAACATGATAAAATATCAAAATAATAAATATTACTAAACTGGGAGGGATACATATAATTAAAAGACGTTTAGCTCCTTTAATATTTATTATATTAAAATAGAAACATATAATTACAAATTATTCTAGTATATTTTAAAATAAAAATTATCAAATATTATTAAGTCTAGAATTTATGACTAGCATTCTTGAATAATCTTATTACAATACATTTCATATTCTAAGGTTGTGACATTGAGTGATTAAGTTTGATCAATAATGATCATTTTCGGTGATGTGATTAAATTTTTGTTTTAATAAAATCACGCAGAGACGAAATCAAATTCTATGTAGGTAGTTTTTGCATGCCATAACATTAACTAGAATTCCAGAACGTAATAAGTTCGTTTAAAGTAAAAGAGTTCTTTAAAATATGTTTTTAAGTAAACACGTAAATTATGCATAGTAAATTACTAGCCATATCTACGCTGCAGCGGCATACTCAACATAAGAAACGTAAGAACATAAGACGATATTATATTTTATGTTGAAGCTCAGTTAATATTTATTCTTCTTTTGAGAGAATATTGTCGGGTCTAATGTCAGTTTCAACAATTGTTTCAGTTCCAAAACATTATTTTTGGTAATTTTCATGTTGTTATAAATCGCTTGAAAAAATCCTAAAAGTAAATTGTTTTTTATGTTATTGTAATCCTTCTTGTCTTTTACAATGTATCTACATTATTATTGTTGCGTGTTTTCAGGAATATTCGACAAGATTTTATGTTATGGTAAGACTCAATCACTCATCACGATACCGAAATTTCACGTAAACAAATGTGCTCAAATACAAGTAAATACATATATCCAATGCAGTGAATGTTTATAAGATTTCGTAGGTATAGGCAAGATATTTCTATAGACGTAAATCGATGTAAAACTCTTCAAAGAATAGTATTTATCTCATATTAACCCCTTACTTGCCCAGAAAAACTTACCAGATGCGAGAAAAAATTAGGAGATGCGCTCTCCAGTGCCACCGTTTTTCTTACAGGCGCGCGTAGTTATGCGGCAGGAAATAAAGAGGTGCGTTTTGCCTTTTTACTTTCTTTTTTTAACGACGTTTCACACCGGCCGCAGTGAACGCATCGGTTGAGTGAGGCGTATATATACGCCGGCGGCAGTCAAGGGGTTAAATATGATAAGCATTATTTTAGGAAAACATCTCTTTGAGTTACTAATTTATTTAAGCTTTAAAGCGCTTATGTTCTGTTCATTAACTTTTATTATTTATAATCAAAGAATTACACATAATTTTTTATATTTAAATCCTATTACATATTAATACTGCAAAACATACCTTTAACCATAAGTAAATGCAAATATTACTAAGTAATACGTACACGCTATGAATTGTTATTAACCCTACCTACGCCAACTCCTTAAATATACCACTTGTAACGCTCATAAATTTACAGTGACACACTGTCCATTAGCAAACGTATCGTACTTAATGTCATTCACCTGCTAAACCGACTTACAATCAAATTTGGCAAGATTTTTTATCAATTAATAAAATAAATACCCGCAAACAGACTCAACATGACAATTTTCATTGTAGTGTCTGGAAAATAGAACTATCTTTATCTATAATAATAGATCAAGTGAGGTATCATTTCATCGGCCTAATAATTATCAGAAATCGTAAATTAAGAGCCAATTTTACAGGAAAAGTAGAGAACCTAAATTTCTTTCATATTTTGAGAAATTTTTATAAAACCCTTTTTAAGTATAAAAACAGGCATTTCTGAGGTAAATATGAGGTATTCTATTTGATTTTCATTTCTTTTGAGGGAATTAAGAGAGAACATGTCAAGCAAAAGCTTTCCATATACATTAAAAAAATATTTATTTGTAAATATTTAAATCTTAGATAATATTTTACAGATTTATAAGTTTGTAAGTATTATGATTTATGCTATTTATAGATGAAAAGATAATTAAATTATTTAGTTGACGCAATTTAATGAGTTTAATGAGCTCATATGTATTATTGTATTCCATTATACTTTCGGTTAATACAATAAAATAAATAGTATGGCTTAGGTGCATAAAAAGTTTACGAATTCCGATAATTAGGCCGACGATGTGATTGTGTAACATGTTTAATGCATTCAAACCGCGTGTACCTGAGAATTGCTGTTTGCGGTTTTTAATTAGCACCAATCATCACGCATATACTTTCTTTGTGTTGTTATTCGGTATTTCTACATAATCTACTACTTCCCAGTTGTTTTCAGGTTCTTCAGGCATACTGGGCGGAAGAGTTGCTCGCGCTAGAGGAGTTCCCGCCTCGTTCAGTGAGAGATACGCTCTGATCGCTGCCGAAGCGACATCGTCGTGAGCGGAACGTGCTCTAGCGTTGAACGGACCTCCGATGTCGTGACTGGGAAGTTCCCAGATGTTCCATTGCGCTGTCATCTTGAAGTTCTGTATTGGAGAAATGTAATATAAATTTTATAAATATAGTTGCTGGTTTCTACTGCGGATTCAAAACAATTGGATGATTTAGCACCTGCATTAAAAATATGTGGTACTAAGCTTCTGAACTTTAAAAAGCAATAATTAAATAAAAAAAGCAATAATGTTTCTTAGAAGTGAAAAAAATGGTTAGATTGCGTAAACATAGCATATATCGTAATGAATGTAATGAAATTTTTTTACAATTTAGATAAGGAATGTCAATTTGTGGCTGTGTGCTCGCAAATACGTAATTGGATATGGAAAAGTATCAGAAATACTTTTTAATCAAATAATTTTCTATTTAAACTATAGACTCATATAAACTTCATAATGTGTAATCTTATTGCAGTGTTACACCTTGTGTGATTTTACCACTGTGATTTTACAATGACATTGGACAAACTTATTAAAACACATGCAATCCAATAATATATATTATTATTAATTTTTTATGAGACAGGAAAGCAAAGGAGCAAACGCAAATTCTCAGAAAATCTGTAATGCAAAACCAGAGGCATTGCAGAAACGTTGCCGCATTTGACATTTTTCAAGGTTCGAAGACTACTAAAGGTATGGTTTTATATAATTGTGTTACTCTTTAAGAAGTTTCGAGAAACCGCACCATACTCCTTTAGTTGGGTTGGGATGATGACCTTTCATATTCTTGCTAACTTCGGGTATATTAGTGGAGGTAAGTAAGTACAAAAGATCTACTCGGTAATGAGCTATTTCCGATTGTATTATCCCCAGGTAGCGCTTAATAATTTCCAGTACTAGGCTAAACAACTGAGCAAAAATAAGAACCATTGAATGTAAACTAGTCACGAGTGATTTAAATAATATATGTAAATATTAACTGATCACCATTATATAGTGCATTTGACTTTTAAGCGGACAAATAAACAGGTGCTTCTGTACTCTGCAAGCAAGGTACAAGTATCAGGTCTTGGAACTGATCCCCATTTTTTGGACTTCAGCTCAGAGGAGCGACAGTTAATCCTATTATCTGTTGCTACTATATAAATGTGTAGATTTGGCGTCCTTGGACGTCTTTAGATGGAGCCATGTCAGCTTATCGCTCATCCTCAACCCGCTTTTCTTCAGGACGACAGGACTGCATTTTATGTACATCAGTATTCTAATTTTCGTAATAGTATTATATTATTTACGTATTGAGAGCACTTATATTCAAAGATTATAATCAGTTACTTTTAGCATATTGCGAACACTTGTGCTCGTTTAATTTTAGAATGTTCATTACATCGTTTACAACTCCATATTCATTTTAAATCGGTATCTCATCGCAATATCGAATAAAATCTGGTATTACATTTCAAAGCTTTTACATCTGTGCATAGCTTTTGTGATTTATGTGACAAAATCTTTAAGAATATGACATCGGATACGAGAAAATTTTCAAAAAGTCTCTGCCCTAATGAAGACGTTCCGCTGGAAGCTCGCTTGAAAAAATAGCGGAATGATATAGAAAAATCTACAATCGTTGATGCAGAAGCAACCACGATTACACTCGGTTATTGACTGTATCTAGACAGGAATATTAGTCACATGTTACTTGTTACTTGCTATTTCCTTCAGTAAACTAGGCACAATGCTTGACGCAAAAAGCGTCAGAATAATGATTGGCATGTATTTGCAACCAGTAACATTCTATCCCTATACAGCTTCGACGACATAATAACTTTGGTCGACAATCCCGTTTGTGTTTTGACAACGTAGTAATTTGTAGATATCGCGAAGAATCTACATAGTGAGTCCATCAATCAATCGGGGACGTGTACACCCCGCGCAGAGGTGTGTGATCGATTGTCGGGGATGAACCCCACTGCTTGTGCAGCAACTCGATGGGGCAACCGCCCCCCGATCCTAGGTGCCGCTGTTCCAAGTGGCTTTTGGGCGTCCTTTAACGATTTCGCGTCATCGAGATATGGCTGAACTTATTCCTACGTGAGATCCGTCGCTGGACCTCTTCCCTCGCGGGAGCCAGGCGGCAACAGGAGAATTTCGCGTGTGAGCAGACATCCCTTAGGTGGGCGAGCGTGAAGGGGAGCACACATAGTCTCTTTAGCAGTGTTGGGCGTGGCGTCATCTTGTTGACACCATGTGCGTGAATTGATGTTCTCTCAATATTGGCAGAAAATAATAAGTAAAAATGCTTTTACTGATTATTCGAAATATGTTATGGCATAATTCTGCCACCAGACACTCTTTATTTGGGATGAGGATCACCGAGATAAGAAAATCTTTAACGTCTTCCTATAACGAGCTACAAATCTAAGTTCACAACTTCATTGATTATTCTTTATATAATATAATATGTTTTTTTTAATTTATTTTATGGTTCAGGAAATCATAAAACAATATAATTATATGGATCAACCTTAAGAGGAACCTTTTTGTGCAATTCCACCGCGCCGAATACCGAATGTTTTGAACCTATTTCTAAAAGACACATCTACAATTATTGGATTTAGTTTAATATTCGTTGTAAAAAATTTCCTTGAAATTGCAGGTACCTTTTTTATTATTTTCATTACGTGTGGACTCTTTACGTCTTAAACGAGTCCCGATTTCTCGTGCCTATTATAAACGTTAAATGACCACTATTTATTGATCACATTACCGCGGTGTGACGTCATCGCACGAGATGAGATTAGTTTATCACGTTCCAATTTGAACGTCTAGATAAATCTTGACAAATTAGTGAATAATTTACCGTATTAACCAAATATGAAAGCGCTGACGCATGGAAATATGCCATAAAACAGTCACGATGTTTAAGAATAAACATTGGAGACCGAGTGACTTGTTATGAGTAGGTAGCCCACTGTCCTCTTCATTTTGTAAAATATTCCAAACTTTAAAGTAGTAATCAAATTAATTATTTATTATACGTAACTAATAAAGTGATTTTGAGCTTTAAAAGGTTTTTTAAGCTATCGAAAATTTAGCGTGATCGTTTTTCTATTTAATACTTTTTAGTAAGCTGTTTTATCATAACTTATTCTTTTAGGCATTTATAAAATGTATGTTTATAAAATTAAGATAGAAGCAAAACTATCTAGCTATGAGAGTGCAGGGTAGCAATTGATTAAATTGCAAGAGATGAGAATGTTATATTTATTATGAAAACAAGTTAAACGATTCCAATTGCTATTAAAATAATGAAATTATGAACTGATATTTATAATTAATCATACAAATACACCATTACAGTATAACAGATATTTATTGTAAGTGATTTGTCATTAGCAGAACTTAATTTGGTGATAGAAAATTTTGCAATATTTATTATTTTCATTGTTTAGTTTGCACAAATAAATACACCTAAGTTGTCGCTTTAGAACTAACGTAATTTATTCTATTTTTGATAAATAAAAGAAAAAATACATATTAATTATTTCATCATAAAATCACTTTCATGAAACAGTGTGACCACAGCTTAAGAGGTTAGTAGCGTAAATTCTTATCTCGATAAAATTGTCTTTATGGCCCTAAGATGATTGAACAGAGCACGTGAGATGACGCACTGATGTTGACAAACAATGGGATTAGGCGGACTGCGGTTATTTGTCATTTATGGCTAAACTCACAATAGCTCTCTTATGCAAAGTGTTATTCAACTGTAATCCATTTTATTTTCCACGACGTCAAAGGATACAACAAAACAGGAGTTTACAGCCGAACATCATTTTATTGTTTTATATCATGGCCTAATAAATTTACTAATATCATTTACATGATTTGTAAATAACATTAGTAAATTAATTATTAATATTAATTCATTAATAAAATATAATTTATTACTTTTAGTTTAAAATGAGAGGAAATAAATTTCCTTATATAAGATATTTAGCAGAATATACATACATACATATTGTCACGCTTGTTTCCCGTAGGAGTAGGCAGAGACCACAGATCTCCATCCGCTACGAACCCGGCACACCTTCCTTACTTCCTCCACACTCATCCATCCTTCCACTCACATTCATCGTAGTGAAATGGCTCTCCGTTTAATCGCTTCTCGCCCTCGGGATCAGGACGTGACGGGTGGCGAACCACGTTGTCGTCATTTTTAGCAAATTAGGTTTAATATAATTCGTCATAGTGAATCCATATAAATATATATTTATTCTATATATAAATATATAGCATATAAAAGTAGGAATTGATTTTAATTTTTTTTATATTACTTGCCTATGTTTAGTTTATATTTTCTTTTGTTCCTTTCTGTAATATTTAATTGATGTAATTTTAATTATTTTCAATTATAGTTGCTATATTCTAAATGCAAGTTACAGTATATGATTTCTTTTTATTGTTTCTGTTTTTGATTTCTGTCTTTAAAAAAATAAAGCTGAAAGTCAGAAAGCTTACCTCGGGGAGACAATGGTGTTGCAAGCAATAAAAGTTCTGTGTACCATCGTGATGACACCAAGTACCGTCCGGGAAGTACGGATCCAGGCCGGCGTCGTTTAGTTCAACCCTTGGCGCGTAGAAACCCCCGCCTGCAGCCCGCCGGCAGAATATCGCACATCCCATCCACATGCGAGCTACCAATAAAATTTATACTGTTATTTTAAAAACTAAACAAATTCTGGGCTAAAATATTGTAAAAGCGTTTTTTTTTCTAAAGCAAAATAAAATCATATCTTTTCAACCGCTTTGGCTAGCATTTAAAAAGGAAGTAATAAGAATAAAATTCTTATTTAACAGATTGTTTGCAAAAATTAGCGTTTTTATTTTGAAAATATTTCTCTGTAACCCAAATGAACCGGCTTATCTGAGGAATTATTACCAAACTCTCACAGTATCGAATTTTCAGTAGTAACGATTGTTGAAATATGTATTGTTATTAAACGAAACAACACTAAACGAACTAAAACTAAACGAATTTAAATTCTGAGCTGAACTGTTAACAATAATTATAATTGAAGCGATTTTTTTTAAACAAAATAAAGTCAGATCTTTTCAATATCTTTGGCTAGCATTTAAATAGGAAAATAATTAGTAGAAAATTATAAGATTAAAGTTCTTGTTTAATACATTGTGAGCAATAATTATCAAAAATTGTCATGTATTTTGGCAAATATTTATCTGTAATGCGAATGAACCGGCTCATCTGAGGAATTAACTAACCAAACTCACAGTATAAAATTTTGTATAGTAATGTTTTATTCAGTTAGTGTTGACAAGCCGAGATCCAACTCCTGTCCCCTTTCTGTACTCTTGCCTCTTTGTACTACCGGTACTAGTAGTAATACCGGTACTCACTTGTCCTTAACATAAGCGACGGTTAGGTAGGCAACTGCAGTGCCTTTTGCTGTTTCAGATGTCTATGGACAGCGATGACTGCTTACCATCAGGTGAGAGCTTTACTCGTTTGCTTACCAATCTATGTAAATAAATATGAATCACTTCTTTAGATCGACTGCACCAAATAAGATAATTCTTTTTTGTTGTATTTGTTATTATCAAGACAAGTTTTATATAAAAGATAATTTTTCAAAAATTTGTACGGAAAGACGTAAAAAAACATTTGTTCTCTTTTCCGGTATTTTAAATTGAAATATACAATAGATGGCTATGATTAACAAAAGAAGCTATGATCAACAAAGTAAAGATCAATATTGATAGAATGACATTGATTCTTATTAAAAATATTGTATAAAAATTCATATAAAAATATTGTACACTATACGGCATTACAATAAAGTATCTACGTATGATCAAATTTTTGTGTTTTAATTGTAATTTTTATGTGGACAGTCAAAAGTTTTTACTTGGCTAAGATCAGCGACAAGCAAACAATAACAGAAAGTTTGCAGGGTAGGAAAGTGGTAGTGTGTGTTTGATGTTGTGTTTGGTGGTTGGTAGGTGGAGAATTGCTGGCCGTTTTTCGGTAAGTTTTTGGTTTAAGTTCCAAATAAATCCAGTTCATCCAGCAGGAAAACACACATTATTAATTTTCTGTTGTTGTTTGCTTGTCGCGGATCTTAGCCAAGTAAAAACTTTTGACTGTCCACATAGTGATGGATTTTCGCAAAGTAACGCCTGACTCCATTAATAATGTAATTTTTATGCTTAATAGAAGATTATGTCTCATTTTTTTCATTCCACTGATGCGAAGCCGGCGCGGGCAGCTAGTTCTACGAAATAAATTAAGAACTGTATACTGACTAGGGTCGTGTGGTGCTTGCAGTCCACCGCCGCGCGCGTCCAGGGTCGGCACCCGCGATGCATACTCGGCGCAGCGACGCGACGCCAACTCACTAGCGGTCACACGAGTCTTCTTGCCACACACCTACACACCAAGCAATATCATCAACCAGGATCGTCTTAAGCATATTCCGCGCCGGGGTGCGGGTAATCAGCCCGCGCCCCTGCTTTTGTAAAAAAACACATAATTTTAATCTTTTATTTATTAATTTCGTAAAACTCTGTAATTTACAAAAATATGTAGAAACAAAAATCAAACTTGTATTAATATTGTATATTTTTATATTATTATTTAATAGGTACCATACCATAGTTTACCATACCAACTTATTAGCAATATAATTTTAATCTTTCATTTACTAATTTTAAGAAAGTTCAGTAATTTACCAAAAAATGCACAAACAAAAATCAACATGTTTTATAAATTAATATTATATTTTTTTTAATTTATATTTTTACTTAATGAGTTTAGAGGTCAATAAAATAACCAATTTCTAGCATTCGGCACCACGTAGGACGCCGCGCCCGGATGCGTATGAACCCCCGGGTAAAGACGGCCCTGTCATCAACGACGGCCAATAGAAGTTAACATTATTGTTTGACATATCATCGACAACCTGCGATAGTGGAATGCTGGACAATGTTCCTTTGGCCACCTTTTGAGTTCAGCAAACAATCCGAAGTGGAAATAACTAAATATACCAAATTACAATAATTACAAAGATTTATATATAAGTAAACAATTTGACTTAAAAAATCTGAAGCTGGTAAAAAGTTGCTGGACGGTCAGGTGTAATCGTAACACCTACAGTGGTCACTCTCAAACAAAGAATAGGGACAGGTGCGAATATAGGGTGGAGGGTGGGAGAAACAATCCAAAATGGCAGAAAACCGATATGCCGATAGGCCGATTTCACTAAAATTTGGCAAAAGTCCGAAAAGGTATGATAAATAGCGCCGCAGGCGGGCCCAAAATAGCTAGTTATAGTATAAAGCGGCAAGCAAGGTTATTTAAAATATAATAAATACCTTTTTGTCGTCACAGAGTACGACGTTGTAAGCGGCCCCTTCACACACCGCCCCGGCGGCACACGAGCGCCGTCGTTCCCGAGCACCACGGCCCCGGTCTGTGCATCCTGACCGGCATGCACTCGACTGCCACTCACCCCACGTGCTAGTACTGCCGACTACCTCGGGCGGATCAGCACTTGGTACCAGCATAGGATCCGCGGCCACGCATTCGCCTCCTTGACACCACTGTTGTTACATACAACAATAGAGATAGATTCTTTTTTGTACATCAAAAACATAGTTACGCAATTATTGATTGTTATATTTATATACAACATACATACTTATTGTCACGCCTGTTTCCCGTAGGGTAGGGTAGGCAGAGACCACAGATCTCCATCTGCTACGATCGCAAAGCCACACCTTCCTTGCTTCCTCCACACTCATCCATCCTTCCTCTCACATTCATCGGAGCGAAACGGCTCTCTGTTAGTCGCTTTTCGCCCTCGTGGGAATCAGGACGTGACGGGTTTGAAACGGGGTGAATATTTTTAAATAAACTTTTTATTAATTTTTCTTTTAATATATTATCGATATAAATACTGTTGTCAGTACATATCGTAAAGAAATTTATATTTATGATAATTCTGTTTATCAGTATATTAGCAGACCGAAAAGTTTACTTTTAATTTTTTAAAAATAAAGATAATGAGATTGTTGACTCGAAATTCTTGAAGCTAAAATTGTTTACCAATCTCACTTTCAGTAAAATATGGTAAGTCTCAGCATGTTTTCCTGATATTGTAAAGAATTGTAAACATGTTCTTTGACACCAATAATATCTGCAGTTTGGCAATGTTATATACCAATAAAATTCAGAACGTGTGGATTTATGCCAAAACATCAACTAATTATTGGCTTCAGGCTATACTGAATAATAATAAAATATGTATATAAGGACCCTGTGCTCGGTTCACATCAAACCGTATCATTATCGTCTTAATGTGACAATAAACATTAAATTATACAAGTGTCATTTATATCACGCTATAGGTGTTAGGTGTGAAATCTGAATTCTTTTTCTGGTATTTTTTTGTTAGTCGAGCGTAAGCGAAAAATCGCTAAATAATGTAGAATTCCTCCAAATTTCTTACAAATTTACCTTACCTAACCTTTTTTTTCCCCACGTAAAAATTTAACCTAAACTAAGAAGCGAAAAATCACGAAATAATAAAAAAAATAATGTAGAATTCCGTCAAATTTTTTACAACCATAAGTAGAATGTTCGTTTGGGGCCATGTGCTCTATTCTCGCTATAGGTGTTAGGTGTGAAATCTGAATTCTTTTTCTGGTATTTTTTTGTTAGTCGAGCGTAAGCGAAAAATCGCTAAATAATGTAGAACGCCTCCAAATTTCTTACAAATTTACCTTACCTAACCTTTTTTTTCCCCACGTAAAAATTTAACCTAAACTAAGAAGCGAAAAATCACGAAATAATAAAAAAAACTAAAAAAAAAATAATGTAGAATTCCGTCAAATTTTTACAACCATAAGTAGAATGTTCGTTTGGGGCCATGTGCTCTATTCTCTGAATTCATTCAAAACAAAGCACGTTTTCCTTTTTTCTTTCCATGTTAATTTTTATTTTAAAAATGATGAAAATTTGTGATTTATTAGGTAAAGTTTGGTTTTTTTTAGGTGGGGGGGGGGAACTCTCCACCTCCCAACCACTATGAACAACACCAAACACACACACCACCACTCTTCCACAATATACACGTCGCGTGTTTCACCCCAAGTGGAGTGAATAAACACGGTTGTTTTTCGGTAAGATTTAGTTTAAGTTCCCCGTAAATCTACGACTTAATGGCAATCGGTGTGAGGGGCTGGAGAGAAAAAGCCAAACTAAGATCCGACTGGAAAAATTTACTGAACCAGGCTAAGGCCCACCCGCGGCTTAATGCCTAAATGATGATGAGAAATCCAGTAAAATACACATTATTATTTTTGTATTTTTGTTTGCTTGTCGCGGATCTTAGCTAAGTAAAAATATTGACTGCCCACATGTAATTGGGTTAGTCGAAGAAGAAACAAGTTACGATAAAGTTACCTTGCGCAGACCACAGGGTGTACCAGGCAGTGCGGGTCCTGCATAGTAGAAGCCAAGGCGGTGGGGGGAACGACACACCAGCTGGGCACATTGCGACTCGCTCCCCTCTTGCTCATTGGTCACCGGCGACGCATCCATATCGCGTAGTAATACCTGTAGAATAGAATAAAATAATAAGCTATGAGAAGACATTTTTGGATAAGGTGACATAATCATCATCATCAGCCTGCGGCAGTTCACTACTGGACATAGGCCTCTCTCAAGAAACGCCACCTAGCCCGATCTTCAGCTTCACACATGTAGTTTCTGCCAGGATGACATAATAAGCAGAATGAAATATTTGCATCAAAAAACAAAAGGTTTATGGATTATGTATTGGATGTAATACCTAATGTTAAACTGCAATTGTCATTTATATAGAGTTTCAAATATAGCATATGTGGTTTTGCTGTGATAGCTTTTTGGTAAGTTTTAAGCTCGATTTGAATTCTCTGTAACGCGAGCAAGCAGCATTATTTAAGCTCTTTTTTTATGGGATAGGAAGGCAAACGAGCAGGCGCGTCACCTGATGGAAAGCAATCGACGTCGCCCATAAACATCCGCAGCGCCAGAGACAGTGCGGAAGCGTTGCCGACCTTTAAGGAAAGTGTCATTATAGGAGTGGGAGGGGGAGGGGAGGTAGAGGTTGGGCCTCCGGAACTCAGCCTCTCACGGTACGAAGCGCGGTACCTAAGCTACCACTCAGACGTCGGTTTTCTGCGGGAGTATGGTACTTCCCCGGGTGAGACGGCCCATTCATGCTACAGACAAATATGCCATTCTTGACAAAGTACACTTCTGCATCGTGGCTCTACCACTATAAAATCTCCTTCCCCTATATATTACACCTCGGTGTCTATTTCTCATGAACTGTCATTTTTTACAAGTGCGGTGTAGTAACACCATGATAACAAGATATCGCAGCAGCATGTAATCAGTTTTTGTATTTAATTTTTTTATAACGCCAGTGAATCGACTAACCATGGTACCCGTTTTTCTAAAAAAAGTAATTTAACCAACTGTGCCGGAATAAGTACGTTTAATTGCCTTACTAGCTTGACAAACTATGTATACGGTTTAAATTATTTGTAACGTAACTTAAAATGTCATTTTTTTACTATTTAAAAAAGTAATAATACGCGGTGGTGCATTTATAGCTAATTGCAATATAGTATTGTATTCACTAATTAACAAAACGTTTTCCAGTAATGGGAAGTGTACAGACATATGCCTTTTAAAAAATATTTTGGTAGATCAAAACCTATTATAAACTAATCTTATATATGTAGATATATTTTATTTTTAATAATCATCCATCTATGTCAAACTTGCATATTTCCACAAAACACACACTATCACATGCACATACACGTACGCGTCCGCGTGCGCACATAAACATATATCAATATCAATATCAGCCCGCGGCAGTCCACTGCTGGACATAGTCCTCACTTAAAACGCGCCACCTAGCCCGGTCTTCGGCTACACGCATCCAGTCTCTGCCTACCGCCTTGCGCGCGCGCGCGCGTGTGTGTGTGTGTGTGTGTGTGTGTGTGTGTGTGTGTGTGTGTGTGTGTGTGTGTGTGTGTGTGTGTGTGTGTGTGTGTGTGTATGCATATATATAATTCTTATGTGAAAACAGTAATTGCCTTTATTATTATACAACTATCTTATATATAACGTATGGTAGAATAAGCTGGGTTTTCACATGAAATAAATAAATTATGTTTTGGAGATATTTGCCAAGGTTTCAACGACCTGAGCACTAAAGAAAATGGAATATTTCTTCAAGTTACAAGATCAAAGGCTTGTATGCAATATCAAGTTGTTACTTATCTAATATTATATATAGTTATATAAATATTTTACGTAAAAATAATTAGATAAATATTCCGACTTTTTATCGACGATCATTTCACCGACGATCGTTTCTTTTTTGTAACAAGTATGAATGAAAATGAAAATATTTTCACTCCGACTTACAAAGGTTGCAAGCCAGTTCAGGACAACTCTTGTCTTCTTTTGCGAGGTGCAGCAGATCAGAATAGATAATGAATTACGTCAAAAATGCTTGTGATATTGTCTTACTTCACATTGTTTCTTGGAATTCCAGATAACACCAGGCGCACCACCGAAACGCTCGTGCCGGAGTTCATCAGGAATTTCTTCCTCGTCGTCATCGCCACCGTCCAACAGACAGGTTGCCCATCTGTGAAACAAAATTACAAATTCTCTCTCTTATAATCACCTTGACGACTTAAAAGAAATTTACGTTGCGGATGTGGATGGAAGGGTCGGTAGAGGAAGACCAAGAAAAACACTTCTTGACCAAATTGACGAAGTTTTTAGGAATAGCCGAATCAAGAGTACCCTTAACCAGCGAACTTGAGCATGAGGAGAGCGATGAATGTGGAGGAAGCAAGGAAATTATGCCGAGGTCGTAGTAGATGGAGATCTGTGGTCTCTGCCTACCCCTACGGGAAACAGGCGTGACGATATGTATGTATATTTTACTTTATAATTTTTATAGTCCGCATTGTCCTTAGCTGGGCACGGGGTCAAACAATTTTTGGTAGAATGGACATTAACCCACTACGCTTGGTTCAATACCAAACTTGGAATAAATACCTATAGGCCACATTTAGATATTTATTCCATGAATCAAATCCGCCCATATTGAGTCCAAAAGTGCTAATTCAACCACTATATACTTCCCTTTTTCCTATGGACACATCTTTGCTTTTTCATCATTTTACGTTTTTTTTCCAAAAATTTTATATATAAGTTTATATGGATGACGGCGGATTAAATCCAATTCAGAGAAAACACTAAATTGAATTAAATTTATTGCACTTACAAATACACTCTAGAAGTTTTGTGCAGCGTGCTACTTTGATAATACACGAATGGACGCTACTGATAAGTAGTAGCTCTAACTATAATACTTCACACAATTGTTTTGAAAGTTAAAAGAACACTCGCGTCGTTGATACTTAGGTTAGCATAAAAGCTGCTAATAAATATCAAGAGTCATGATGAAATGGTTACTTACTGCAGGTCTGCAACAACCCGAGCGCTGCACCGTGACCATGTAGCCTCCCCGCTGGTGCCCCGAGATGGAGACATAATGTACCCGTCTCGCGCGCACGAGTTTCCCGTACCGTCGTGGTGCATACCTAAGCTAAAAACAAACAGTTTCTCAAATAAATACAAATTTAACTATACTAACACCTCCGCTTACAGCACTAATTGTTTTTGAAGTTTTGCGTAATTTTACACACGTAAGATTGAGAAGATACGTAGACATTGGCACCTTCAAAAAACAAGCCTTAATATTTCTCATAGGCCGACAAAGCTTCCGCAATACCTGTGATTGTTCTAGATCTCTATGGGCGGTATAATTGATTACTATAAAAAGACTATTAAAAAGATGAGTTTGTATAACTTTCCGCAAATGACGATTATTTGGCACAAAACCAGATATTAACACAACTAAAAGTATATGACGCCACAATAAAATCACTAACGTGTCAGAGCGGTTTGTTTACCATATGTCTAGACATATGGTTCATGACATTTTGGATATGTTAAAATCGACCAACACTTACTGCTAGAGTCATTTAATGACAAATAGCGAGAACTTAGTTGCACACCTAATAGTTTGAAAATATAAAATATTTAAGATTAATTACTTTTAAAAACTAATCATTGGTTATGAAAACGTGTTATTGGTTTTTCGTTACAAATAGGTTATTTTGAAAACCATAAACATTATTTTTCTTTCTAAACTCATCCAATGGCGTGAACTAATGAAAGGACAAAAGTCTGTATTAATAATTGTTTTATTATATATATAACACTCTATTAGTGTGATAAATTTTATGTATAAACATCTTAAATAATATGATTTTTAGCGTTTGCATAAAATATACAGTTGACATGAACGTCAAAGCAGATATGAGTAGCCTATGCAAATACTTTTTCCAGAACATTGGAAAGAAATTGCCTTGAACATACATAATTAGAATCTAATAAAACGTTTGAATAAATAACAGAAACAGTCAGGTAATATTTCAGAAAAATAAAGAAATCTCTTCAAAATCTACACATATTTTAAATTTTCTGATTAATATATGAAAAATTATATATGATATGCGAGACATTTAAATACTACATTACTATCGCATTGCAAAAGCCAATTATCTTCATTATCATCATCAATGCAGTCCACTGCTGGATTGCTGGCTACCCATCTCCAGTAAATGGGCTGAGATGTATTTTTAGTAATCGTTTCTTACTATTGAATATAAAAAATTAACATAAAAGCGAAATGTATCCCTACAACCTGTACAAAGGCGATGCTAGACGATTATGGCAGGTAGGTTTTTTGCAATTTCCGATTCATAATGTTAACCATTAGATACTAAAAAAAAATTTGAAAATAAATATAATAAATTATGGAATATTTCTTCGATTAGTAATAACTATGTGTACGTGTGTTCGATTAGTAATTTTGAATGAACATGATAATAACGTGAAGCAGACATGTGTAAAGCAAATTGAAAGACCGACTTGTGTCCAATCTCGTGCGCGAGTATGTAGACGGATGTGAAGCCAGCTGAGGGGTAAGGGCGGCCCAGCATGTCGGAAGTGCCGAACTCGGACACCACACACGCATGGGCGGGCAGGCACACACCGCCCACCGGCGCTAGACCCATCGTCACGCCGTTGCGACGACCATCCTCTTCTGAATAAAAGTCCAGACTGAAACCGAAATTATGAATTAAATATAATATTGTGTATTTAGTTTTATATAAAGACTGACTACTGACTTAGGTATTCAATTTCATGAAGTTTCTTTATATATAGATTTATTCATTGCGGTCATACATTCAGATTATTTTAAATTTCGGAAAATAAAAAAGATTTTTTGAAGGAGAATTAAGCGAGTTACGTGATTATAACTGCACATGAATATCTGCAACACCAGGAACTGCACATGCCTTGCCTTCCTTAGGATCACGTGAATAATAGCAAGGAAAAAAGTAAAGGAGGAAGGAAAAAGATTTCCAGATCCTAATACGAAAGACAATAACAACTAACTTCCACGTAAAGCAAATATTCTGAAGGCGTAGTACAGCTCCCATCGAACCGGTCCATTCGTTTTGTAGCATTACTACAAATGTAAATGTTTTTTTAGTAATATAAATGATGGCAGCCACGGTTCCCAAAGCCATTTTAAATGGATGGATAATAATATATAATATTTTATATATATAATACAGACATACTACTATACCTATCGTGTTTTCTAGTTCATTAGTAATAAAAAACAGTTATTCTTCGAACTCGAGTGTTGTTGTCATCATAAACTTGAGACTAATATAAACAAAACCCAGTGTTCATAACTGTCCTAATACCTATTAGAAAAATGGTTGCTGCGCGAGTGCTACGTGAGTTAAATGACTGAAAAAAGCTGCGCGTATAACCTATACTCCTATCTATCTCACTTCAAGAGCAAAATTTAAAATATATAAATATAAAATATATAAAGTCTTTCACATCACTTTATATCTAAATATTTTTTTACCTTAACGGCTATGTGTGTATGGATGTATATGTATGTGTATATATGTGCATTTAAATTTATGTAATTAGTTTTTTCTTATAATAGTCAAAGCTGAACCACTTCTACTTCACTCTTCTTCTTCTGGTTGACTGTCAGAGAATATTTAGTGGCATTAAGTCCGCTTGTTGTGCACTTTGTGCAAAAATTTAAATAAATAAATTAATACTTTCAATATAGCCTACTTCTTGACATTAGCTTATCCTCAAAATTAAAGGGTACCGTAATTGTTTTAAATTAGTTTTCCTCAAAATTAAGGGGTGCCGACTGGTGATCGCAGGTTGGTTTCTATTATCTACGTAGACACTGCTACCCATCTATTCATATTTGCATCTACATATATTAGCCTCGTAAATGGGGTAGGCTTATTTTATTCCGGGAACCACAGTTGTTATGACTATATATTTACATTTTCTTATTTATATATATTTATACTATTTATATATGTATTTTCACTGTTAATGCGAGATTAAACAGCGGGCGTTTTTTTTGGTCGCTTATATTAATTATACCACTTCGTCTTAAATAATAAATTATGACTTTCATTATCAAGGAATTTATTGTGTTAAAAATAATAAATGAAATCATTAATTGATGGAGTAAGGCGTTACTCTGCGGTTGAAGTGTATAGAGAATTACTAATCTAATCTGTAAAGACAACCGAGTACACGGGTGTTTTTCGTAAAGTTTACTAGAATTTACCACCTGCGGTGTCTACACGTGATTGTGACCTGAGGCTATTCCAGAAAAGAGTGTATGTGTTCGTTTAAGGCCGACAATACAACTGCAACGCCGACAATGCGGATGTCTATGAGCGGCGGTGATGGCTTACCAACAGGCGACCCGCATGCTCGTTTGCCTGCTCTTCTATAAAAAAAACTCGTGTCGAGGCGAAACGCATTGTGTTTATTGTGAAAAATGATAGTGTGTGTTTGACGTTGTCAACGTTGGTAACCATAATGAAGTAGTGGGGGATTTTGTGACGGCTGTTTCTCGGTTAGAATTAGACATGTAATTCCTAATACACTTCTTCGTAAACACACAATATTATTTCTCTGATTTATGTTCGCAGATCTGAGCTAAATAAGTTTGACTGAATATCCTTACTATATTTCGAATTTAATGCAATACAAGGAGGGGTCGGTAGGGGAAGACCATGTTTGTAGCATGAACGGGTCGGCTTACCCGGAGAAGTACCACACTCGTGCAGAAAACCGGCGTCTGATTGCTAGCTTAGCTACCGCTCTTCGTCCTTCGTTCGTTGAATTCCGGAGGCCCAACTTCTTCCCGCCTCCCATAATGACACTTTCCTTAAAGGCCGGCAACGCTTCTGCAATGTTTATGGACGGCGTTGATTGGTTTCCATCAGGTGACACGCCTGCACGTTTGCTTTTCTATCCCAAAAGAAAAACCTTGACTAAATCACCGAAGCTTTTAGGAAAAGCCAGGACAAGAGTACCCGACGAGCTTGCATGAAGAGAGTAATAAGTGTGGAGAAAGCAAAGAAAGTGTGGCAAGATTGTAGATAGAGACTTGTGGTCTCTGTCTATCCCTACGCGAAACAGACGTAACTATATTTATGTATGTACATATATATGAAATACACATACCCAGACAATAATAAAGCCATGTCCCAGTGCTGTGGGTCTTCGTCGTCCTCAACATTAAGCGACCGCTGATAGGCGCAGAACGAATCGAGAAGACGCCCCCGTTCAGCGTGCGCTAGCAGTCCACTAGGCTGTTTGCGCAACAACGTTAGCCGCACCAGAGATAGCTGGATGCGAGTGCCCAGGGACGCGTGATAATAAAGTGCTTGCACCTGGAATTAATGGAATGGGTATTTATTAACTGATTCAGCACAAAAACAAGTTACAGTTTTTTTTTATTTTATTAAGAACAATAAATAATAGCACAGTCGTAAGTAACCAAAAAAAATATAACAATATAAAAAGTAAGTTATTCTTTATATTGTTATATATATATATATATATATATATATATATATATATATATATATATTAAGATAACATGCTATATAAAAAATAATAGGGATAAAAGATAAATATATGGAAATAAGAAGAAAACTAACTACTAATAATTAATCATGTTTGAGAAGATATATCTTGAAAGAGTAATATATTGCGCACAGTATGGCTACATTATAATAACAATAAAGATTACTAATTCATACTTATATTATATTTAAATATAAAAAAATTAAACAGATTAAATAAAAGAAGGATAACAATAATCTCACGTGTGATCTATCGACTGGCAAAAATATCTCGGAGCGATCGCATTAGTTAGTGTATTTTAATATCGAATGTTTTTGTATTGTGTTCAATTAATATATTATTGTATAAGCCACAAATGCATCATACATCAGTCCTCAAAGTGTCTCCTATCGATAAAATATCTCCCATACGTCTTTAACTTGATGCTTTATTAAAGTTTTCTAATACATCTAAAATATCGTTTTAAAAATTTGATATGGAATCTTAGTCTTTTAAAAAAAATTAATTAACTTTTTAAGAACTGAAAGAGACGATTTAAATTAAACATTTATGTATACCATTTAAATTAAATATTATTAATAATGATTTTCTAAAATAAGCGGGTAGTGGAAATCTCTCTTTTTTTCGTTTGCAAAATTCCATAATGTATATGGTTGGCGCTGATTGCTTTCCATCAAGCGACACGCTTGTTGCCCTCCTATCCCATAAAAAAAAGGATGATTGATGATGAATATTGTAATTTATATTTTTGCATTGTTAAGGAATATTTTCGAGCTATGTGGAGCGACTTGCGGAAGGCAGTGCACTGCCCTGGCTGTATAAGTGAACGACTAACGAATAAATGAATAGTTCGGTTTTATTTCGAATAAAATTTAATACGAGTTTAAATATTCTCGTTAATAATATATATGTGCGGTGCGGCGTCATGAGAGATATAAAAGTTGATTGTGTGATTATCTGTCGTGTGTTTTAAATAGCTTCTTTATATGTCGCAGTAATTTTATCTCGTAGTGTTTATCTGTCGCGTATTTAACTGTCACGTAATTATCCGCCGCATGATTATCTGTCGTGTTCTCGTATCGTGTAACCTTATATGCTTGATAGTTAAAATTATTTTATTAGATAAAAACAGTAATAAAATACAACATAATACGTCCAATTAAAATCTCACTGGAACTTAGGAAATTGCCATATGAAAATTGAGAATTATAAAGTTCTTGTAAGATGTTTATAAATCATCATACATAATTGATGAAGAAATGTATGTATGTGGCCACTTTATCATCACGAACCTACGGCAGTCCGCTGCTGAAATTAGGCCTCCCCAAGGCACACATCCTATTCCAACTACACACGTCTACACACGTCCACTTTCCGTCAGACAATGCCATTGATGTATTGCCTATTTTTTGTAATTATATTTAAATAATTTTTATTTTACAAATATTTCTTTAATCAATTTACTTCGAACATTTAACTTACACCGTTGATATACGCGAGGAGCATGTCGCGTAGATCGGCTTCATTGTAGTTGAGAAACGGATAAAAGAGTTTGTAAGCAGCTTCGTCCAGAAATACTGCAATTTCTATAGTGTATTTTGCTGGTGGTGCTTGAGCGGTGTGTACCCTTGGTCGCCGGGATCGTACTCTTGGCCGTATGAAACGAGCATCATCACTCGGTGAAGGTGGAGGCGGGGCACGCCGAATTACATGAGCCGTTCGGCCTCGCCCATCTTCCGCACGCCCGGAGCCCTGCGGGAGCGGTCGCACCTCATATGTCGAATTGTTTGTAACAATTAATCCATGCTAAAAAGAAAAGTACAATTGTTACATACATACATATCATCATGCCTGTTTCTCGTAGGGTCTCACGTAGGGCCCACATATTTTTTTATCGGATAGGAAGGCAAACGAATAGGTGTGTCACCTGATTAAAAGCAATAAACGCCGCCCATAGATTCCGCAGTGCCATAGGCAGTGATAAAGCGTCGGCGACCTTAAGGAAAGTATCATTATGGGAGTGGGAATGGGAGGGGGAGGGGCAGAGGGAGGAGAGAGGGTATTGGGCCTCCGCAACTCGGCCGCTCACCGTACGAAGCGGAGTAGGTAAGCTACCATTCAGACGCGTTCCATTCAGACCAAATTACCATTTGACATTTGACATCAGCTACGATCTCGGTATACTTTCCTTACTTCCTACACACTCATCACTCTTTTTCCTGCAAGCTCGCCGGTTAAGGTTACTCTTGATTTTGCCTTTTCTAAAAACTTCGGAAATTTGGTCAACGTATGTTTTTTTTTGGTCTTCCTCTACCAATCCTTTTATCCACATCAATCATTAATAAAAGTAAATTTGTATACATACACACAAACATTTGTATAAAAAAAACCGACCGGGCGGTAGGAGATTTTTGCCTGCTAATATATGCTGTCGGCGACCAGCACGGGCCCCCAAGTTCCGTGAGCACCGAATGGCTCGATCGAGGTTCGCTAGAAATTGCCTATCTTGGACAATAGGTAAGTGAATAGAGCATTGAACTCCTCTCCGATGAGCCTCGAATTTGTCTGCATGGTGAGGACCGACGTCGGAGAGTGGTACGAAGATCAGGGGTACGCTATGCTGACGTGTATTTTGAAGAAATCACCCCTTATGGTGAAGGATTTTTTATGTTTTGGATGGGAGTAACTTCCAGCTATCGTATCGAGATAGTATTCATTGAAAATGGCTCACTAAATGCGCAAAGGTACGTAACAGAAATCCTTTGTCAACATGCACAACCTGCACTGACTATAATTGGTGAAGATGCTATTTACAGAGTAATATATATATTTTTTTATATATTACTGAATTGTTTTTTGATGAATGTAATAATGAACATTGTAACAAGCAGAAAATGACAGCGTGGAACGATGATGGCGTAATGAGTATTAGATTTAATATAAAATGCTCCTTTTATGTATTTATTGTACTCATCGACATCCAATTATAGTAGTAAATCATTATTCCGAGACGGAACTTCACGAGAATGTTGGTGTAAACAAAGGTTTTCATTTACATATCGTACAAGTAAAAAAATATATATTTTGTTCTTTGGCAACTTTTTACAAAAAATATTTTCCTTTTTTGCAAAAGTATCAAAATAAATAATTCTGTTGACAATAAAGCGTACTGTGAATAAATTGAATAAAACTTACAAGAGCATGATCCTTGCAAGCAGAAAAGGCCGCTACAGCATTCGGACCGGTGTGTAGAAAATGGCAGGAGACGTCAACATTTGATAAGGGCGCCTCTTGTCCACTCTCTGACCACACGACAAACTCTGGCGAGAGCAGTCGCCTGTTTGGCACCAGTTGTAGATCGAAACGCCTGCAATTTTAAAATTTATTCATTAAGATTATAATAAAGTAAGATTAGTTTATTTGTTTAAGAGTTGCGTTTACATTGATGTCTACTTCTACCATTTAATGGACTATTGACTTCTAACTCCCAACGCTAAAGGACTTTCTTTAAAAAACTTTTATTAGTGGATTTGCTACAACATTGAAATCGTTAGACGTAGCTTTGTAAGAATGATGCAAATCTATCATAATGAAGATTTTGTTTGTCAGCAACAGAAGAAGTTTGTATTTGCAAACATAAATTAGCAAGTAAATCAGTGTTGATGTAGCATACTAATGCAGAACCGTTCGAACGAAAACTGATCATTGTTTTACTTCACTGTTTATTTTATCAAAGCGCCGTTACTTCACAATTGAAATTGTACCATCGAAATTATCTGGGTGTTTGTAACACATAAAACTACATAACATCACGTGCATAGTATCGAAGCCTGCAATTACCGGAACCACGTAACGTAGGCCGCAAATTGGCCGTGATGTAATACGGATCTTGTCTATACCTACCGTTTCAATGATGTCTGATCACATTTAAATAAAACGGCGATTTCAGTTTTCTTCACAACACAAATTTAATTTTCTTGACTTCATAAATTCAATATTTTTATTTTAAAGATTAATTTTTTTTATTCAAATTTTTTGATGGTAATTATTTATATTATTACGAAGTAAATTATCTTTTGACGACCAATTCGCACAGTGGCGGGGCCCTCCGCCCGCGGAATCAATGGTCGCAGGTTCGATCCCCGCATCGGAATGAATATATGTATGGATTACAAATATTTATTCTAAGTCTGGTAACCCCGTCAATCCGCACTGAACAAGCGTGGTGGGTTCACGTCTGTTCCTCCAGAAATGGAGAGGTCTGTGCCCAGCAGTGGGACATATTTGGGCAATTAAAAAAAATTATCCTTTAATGAAGTTTTTAATTAGATATTTTGATAAATTGTAACTATTATAGTTTACCTTACCTTTGGAGTTCTCTTACAAAATCTCAACACATACATTTATTTATAGTAATGTCATTTAAGTAGTGCATCTTACTTGAATTTTATTAAATAAAACGCCAATATAAAAAAAAAATTATTGTATAATGTAGTTTTATATTTGAGTTCATTAAACTAGATAGTTGGTAAAATATTGTAGTTCTCTGCCTATAAAAATTATAATAGCTGAATTTTTTAACTACTAGTTTCAGTTATGCTTTAAAAATAATAAAATGAAGGTATTTAGTAAAAAAGTCACGTCCAGAAATAAGTATTTTCTAACAAAGAGTTACTCACCGTCCGAAAGCATCGAAGTTGTAGGGCAACGGAACGTCATCGTAAGGACGGTTCATTGACGACTGAGCCTCGCGCGGTAGCAATGCCGGCAAATAGACAACTTGCACTTCGGCTTCCTGACTGTCGTCTCCATGTCCTTCGCCAGGTGTGCTTGACCACCAGCCATGCAGTGGTAATATCTCCTGTAACGATAAAAAACTATGATTACATATTTCGTGTATTTTTTTTATTTAATACTAAGAACTCAAAGTCATCCATCCAAACAGGACTTTTTTCTGCGATAGAACAGTATTGTTTCAATTGATAACATTAATATTAATTACAGCAATCAATGGTTATTTTCTTGTAAACCTGATTCACACCAAAATACACAAGTAAGTTTAAGAGTGCTGGCCAAAGTTTACATAGTGATTATGTAAATATCCGGTCATCATTTTTAAAAAAAGAAGACAAGCAATGTTTTTAATATTACTAGAATTCTTGTTAACCATTCCAACTAAGCTAGCATTCCAACTAAATATATATCCATCAGCTGACGCCATAAAAATATATATATATATATATATATATATATATATATATATATATATATATATATATATATATATATATCCTAGTACAAGCATTTTTGCTTGTACTATGATATGGTTCACATCAATAGTCCAGTGGAAGATACGAACTCACAACGTTCTGATCGTGAGGGCGAGGCTTACCGTCTAAATTATCGCTGCTTAAATATGGTTTACTTTTTTTAGGTAAGTTTATAGTTTTAAGATTTATAAAATAATATGTACATATATAAATTATATTAATGAAAGTCTTCTCTTTTTAAAGCAACACAATTTAGCATTTATTTCAAAATCAAAATCAAAGTGTGTTTTCAACCAACACATTATACTCATATTACAAATATTCGATAATGTTTCTGCTGTGATACACTACATCTGTGAACTATTTCAATGAGTTTCTTTTCTACGTCACTCCAATCTTATTGCGAGATTAACGATACTCATCCGTTTTGGTCAATTTTATTCATAATATACTGTTAATATATAACTGTATAATCTATACTATTAACAATAACAAATAAACATAATGTCTAATGTTTTGAAACACAGGTATTTGCAGTGAAAAAGCATTAGAAAACATTCACTAATGCTGAAGCACTATTTAATATTTCTATAGTTTTAGTTTTTAGCGTTCATGTTTACATAAACGCTAAAAACTACAAAGAATAAAAGTATGTTAGCTTACAATAACCCAACCTTAAACAAATAATATATCTAGCTCATAACGTAAGCAATCGAGTGGCTCTCTGCGTATTAGTCAGACGGAGTGTGTAGTACGGGGCGTCTTTGGACAATACAATCGATGTGGGTATCAGGAACGCATCAAAAAGAAGTCGGCGAACGGTGACATATGCTATGACAAACGGGGTCGAGTCGAGGATGGGCGACAGTGGCACCCACGTGGGCGTTCGCGCCATTGTCGCGGCCGCATTACCAGATTCCCACACTACTTTTATTACTTCAATTAACGAGCACACTATTAATAATTACTAAATGAAAAATAAAGTCTACAAACGCTTAGCATCAATTTAACCTTATTAAAATATTTTTTACAGTTTATATCTACATAAAACTTTATGAAACGGAGGAACCAATTTTTGATATTGCTAGAATTCTTGTTTATAATTTACCAATTAAACTCATATCTATATAGTTAATATATTACCAATTAAACTCATAACGCGTGTGCTAGGAAAATAACGTTCATGTTGTTATTGTAGAAAACCAACTCACAAACTAAGCTATTGTAAATTTAGTGAAACTATCTTTTAGAATATCTTCCTCTAATCTCTAAGTAAATAGTATTATAGTAAATAATCTCTAGGTAAAAATTCAACAGAACCAGAAACAAGATATTATAGGTTTTTCTGCCACCTAATTCTGCGAAAAATCTGATTTATGGAACTAAGTGAAAAATGAAAGTTAATTTAAATAGTAAAATGACATAAAAGCACCTCATTTGTCAACCTTACCACGCACAGTGGCACCAGTCGTATAGTAGAAACAAGCTCGAGTTAGCCGGTATGGCCATGAAACCTTCTAGAACTGCCAACTGCACGAGGTAAGTATTGAAGTACCTTAAGTATGAGCACAAATGTACTTCCTTATCTGAATTCTCTCTAATCCAACAAATAGATTTTTCTTAATAACATCGATGAAGAATTCGGATGTAGTGTCTTTGAAATATAATAATACACAAATAACACCAGTAAATAAAAACTACAAAATCGTAGGGGCCTATATCTGACAATCGACTGTCATGTTCGGAGAAATCCCAAAATCCATCCCATGTTCGATTTTTTTAATATTCGTATTACAATGGAAAAAGTACAGAAGATGCGAAAGTTAATACTTGTTTATCAAACAAATTTAAGATTTCTTTTGTATCCATAATGATTCCACAACGCATAGATCAAAAGGTTTTCATAAAATATATATTACGTAAGTAATGTAAATGTATGTAAGAGCAAAATTTATAATAGGAGTAAGCATAGCATTCCATACTAGAAAAAAGACTCTGAAAACAATGCCTTTATAATGTATGACAACATCGGATTCAAAGGCAGCTCATGACTTTATCTATCCCAATTAAAAATTGTAATTACTAGTGACACCAAGTGTAATAAAGGAATTGCCTGAATTTATCGCCATACAAAAACTTCCTTAATTATTTACTGCCATGGAGAAACTGCGTTACGATTTCATTTCATTCTCAGAAATAATTAAAACGTAAAAAAATTGATGAATCGCTTGTCAACCACGCGCCGCGCACCTCTGGCAAGTTATTGTATCAGTTTTATCAAAGAAATAAAAGTCAATGGGTTTCTCAGTTGTTGGACAGCGACCTTGTTTGATCCGTTGAAGTGTAAGTGAAACCGAAGCAGGTGACTCAGCCCAGTATAGGTTCAGCATTAGCGGACGTTAGCGAAGTAAAGGGGAAAGTAAAACTATTTTTTCTTCTATTACTGGAGACAATAAGTATCCGAGCATTACGCAGTCGCGAAAATTCTATCGTATAAGTTACGTTAGCTCGAGTTAGTTCATTAATTTTGGAATTGTAGTTACGCTGGTGTTGGATAAAGAAAGTTATTCGCATCCATCATTATGTAGCAGGCGTCACATTACGCCGACGGATGGGATAATCAAGCCAGATCTATGAACCATTGAGAGACGATCGAAAAACAAGTAACTAAGCTTATGTAACACTACGTGATTCAGTCCGAAAAAACTAAAGGTCTATTAAGTTATGCAATATAATTACATTAATACAATATTATAGCAACTTAAAAACTCTGGATTAAGTGAAAGCACTTTAGTGTTCATATTGCATTTGTATCGTTTACTGTAATTTTATATGCTATAGAATATTAACCTACTAAAAAGAAACATTGTCGTCAAGATATTTCACGCAATTACATGTACTTGTAAAAGTTATGGTTGGTATTAATCACAGCTTATAATAAATTGTAAACCTGAAAATTAAATGACAAAATTGAAAGTCTATAAAAAGGTTATGACTTGCTCTTTGATTACCCGGTCAATCAAATGTACGTAAATAACACTATATTCATTTTCTCGTTTAAGCAAAATGTTTAACTTGCCCTGCTCTACCTTACCCAATTTTCTTTTTTTATATTAGAAAAAACAGGAAGCAAATACACTAGATCTAATAAACCTAATCATAAAAACAATGTACTACCATTTTATTAATATAATTCATAATATTACTCAAAATGTCATTAATATAATTGATAATATTACTTAAATCATTTAACTATTGGTAAACATCGTCGTTAAACAGTAAAGTATATACAACGTGATAAAGGCAAGTAAAATCTATCAGGATAGTGCTCCATTTCGCTTTGGTGGTCTTCAGATGCCTTTCTAACGCACAAATTTCTTGCAGAGCACGCGGTAAATCAATAAGTAAAGTATTTAAAATTTTCCTTGGTTCTTAGCTCGACTGTACCTTCATAAAAATGATAAACGCTAAAATTATTATTTATTTATTAATAAAATCGCTGTTATTCTATATAATTTGAAGTGAAAGCTATCCTACCTGAGCTGCGATAGCTTCAAAAAGTCGAACCCTGATTTGCGATAATATTATTTGCTTTAAAACTAAATTAAAATAACCAAATACTTTGTTTAAATTGCCAATATTTCCACTTCATTATAATAACTCTGCGCCCCTAAGTAATTAACATAATTTTAAGGTTTCCCAGAAATAATTTACTTCAAAAATACAAAGCATTATTATATTAATTAACCCAAAACTCTCTGTTACGTGGTACATTCGAAAAACATATCATTGTGTTCAAAAAAAGTAACGGTATGGCACAAAAAAAGAATTAATGCAAAATAATAAGTATTGTTAATAAAAAACACATTTGCATTTCACTTCGACAAACAATGTTTTGGGCGATGAAAAGTTGCATTACACAGGAAATATCTTCGTCTCTTTGTTCCCGTTATTACAAAGTATGATTCATATACAAAGAAAACGTTACTTATTACTTTTTATCTGGTATCCGAATCAAAAGTGAACATCCGCTATGATCTAAATCTTTTCAAATTATATCCACTTAACTGTCAATCAAATACTTGATTAATAATGAATATTAACTATAATATAACGGCTTCGGCCAAATAAAAGGAAATGGATACATGATAACATGTTGAGAAAAATCTCTTTTAAACGTTTATATAGTGTCCCAGAACTCAACGTCAAGCCGAAATGGGGTAACGTGATTGATTGTAACCATCATGAGAAAAATCAAAAAAAAATCTATCCCAAGCAATTTGAAAATTATGGGCATTTAAGAAAAACCTAGAATTTTGGTCAAACTGTAACCATTTTTCGGTTATTGTGGTGAATTTTTATAAACCGAACCGTAACCCTAAATAACATTTCTAGAATTACAGTAAAAAATAATGACACAATGAAAAGGAATAAGCGGGTATAATGGCATATGATGGTATATAATCTCTGTTAAAAATGGAAGTATGTAACAACACGGGCACTGTAGTTTCATTACTTACATTCGGAAAGGTATAGCACAATGAGATGGAGATAAGGAAATGGGATCGGTTAGGGACCAGAGAAGACCAACGAGTATAATCAGCCCCTGTGCATAGCATTTGTGGACCATGAGAAGGCCTTTGACTCCATCGAGACCTGGGCTGTCATAGATGCCTTGCAGCGGTGCCAGATAGATCATCGATACATCGAGGTGTTGAGATGTCTACAAAACGCCGCTACGATGTCCGTTCGAGTACAGAACAATCAGACAAAGCAAATCCAGTTGCATCGTGGAGTGAGACAGGGGAATGGCTTATCTCCGAAACTGTTCACTAATGCGCTGGAAAATGTCTTCAAAACATTGGACTGGAAAGGACGTGGCATAAACGTAAACGGTGAGCACGTCTCACACTTGCGTTTTTCCGATGATATCATGATCTTGGCAGAATCGCTGCAAAAACCACAAGCAATGCTAAACGGCCTAAATGAGTCCTGCAGCCTGGTCGGTCTGGCTACGAATTTGGATAAAACTAAAATAATGGTAAACCACCATATTGAGTCAGAACCGACCGCGATCGTTGGTAAAGTTCTCGAAGTTGTCCAGGAGTATGTCTACCTTGGCCAAATAGTGCGATTGGGCGGAGACAACTTCGAGAAAGATGCCGAGAGAAGGATTCAGTTGGGCTGGGCAGCGTTCAGGAAATTCCGTCAAGTCTTCTCGTCGCCCATACCACAAAGTCTGAAGACAAAAGTCTTCAACCAGTGCCTCCTGCCCGTACTCTCTTACGGTGCCGAGACGTGGACACTGACAGTGCGTCTCCTCGCCAAGCTCAAAGTCGCTCAGAGGGCTATGGAGAGAGCTATGCTCGGGGTTTCTCTGGTGGACAGAATTCGAAATGAAGAAATTCGCCGGAGAACCAGAGTCACTGACATTGCTCTTCAAGTTAGCAGACTGAAGTGGCAATGGGCTGGACACGTTTGTCGGAGAACCAACAATCGTTGGAGTAGACGAGTGCTGGAGTGGAGACCGCGACTCGGCAAACGTAGTGTGGGACGCTTTCCTGCTAGATAGAGCGACGATCTGCGCAAGGCGGCTGGCAGAGACTGGATGCGTATAGCCGAAGATCGGGCTAGGTGGCGCGCCTTGGGTGAAGCCTATGTCCAGCAGTGGACTGCCGCGGGCTGATATTGGAAACCCATAAGCGCGGTTTAACTTCGAAAGCTACTTTTGCCTTTTGCTAATTTTGGATCGCACTTAAATTAACATAATTAATATTTTATACTTAATTTTAGAGATAAGAAAAGGTGTGTAAATAGGATTTAAAGATTGATTGACTGTGGAGGTGTAAGCCTCAGAGAACGTACATACATCATACAATATATGTACATCTCTTCCATACATTTTTTGTTAAATTTTGTTTTGATTATTTTCAGTAAATAAGTGAAATAAGATCCTGATATCATTTATTAACTGAAACTGTGCTTAGGTTCTTACGAAACAAACACTTAAAAGATTTATAATAAAAGCTGTTGATAGTATGGGCAGCTAAGGAGAATGTAACATTAGTTTTAGCTGTATCGAAACATGAATTAATCGAGTACAGATACCCGTTATATGTATGTCCTAAACTGTTATTGTACTATTCGGCTAAATATATAATATGTACAACCTAAATGTATGACCAGCTTACCGAATAATATATAAGAATTACATGGTTAACATAAGTTCCCAAAACACGTGGAGAACGTCGCGAAATATGCTGTTTTTTTAATTATGATAAAAAGAATTTATTAGCTAATTTATTTATTTTACATTTATAATTGCTATGGTCTTGAATAATTTATAAATAACACTAAAGAACGCAGATTAGTATAGGCAGCGCTCAGATTAACATTTAATTATTATTAATAGTTTTGTTTATTATTTAATTCATTTATATTTTATATTTCATGTCAATGACAAGAAATTTAATTAATGAAATATAAAATACAGTCGTTTAGGAGCGATAATAGATTAACAAATATATAATGTTTAATTAATTTAAAAATAAATGATGATTAATTATTTTAACAATAAATGCGCAAAAGGTTCTTAGTTTTCTAAACTTTTTTAGTTCAATGAAAGCATTAAAGCTTGAATTAAACTATTATTACTTTTTAGTTTTTACACTTATCAAGAAATAAACTTAAAACTATTATTGTTAATAGCACTTATTGAAAGAGTATAGTAACATACTCTTACCTATTAAATTATGCCTTATATTTACTTCCGTAATAACTTTAAAATAGCATAGTAAATGAACAACATAAAATCATGTAGATGGACATTATTAGTATAATATTTTTTATTATGAATTACAAACAAAACAAATTTAATAATCTTAATTACATTTATATAAAAACTAATATATATATTTTATTTAATATCAGTACCAATAAAATAACCAGTCGACTCATTACTGTATATAAATAAATTAATAACAAATTGACTTGAACTAAAAAATAGTACCCAATATTTATTATAAATTAACGAAAACAAAAAAATATAGTGTCTCCGCGGCCTCTGGATTTTCAAATGATTTTAGTAAAAAATTCAAATATATATATATATATATATATATATATATATATATATATATATATACAAAGTAAAATAGAATGTATTTTATTGTAATTTGTGAAATCTTTACTTCTATATTACAATAGTATACATATTTTATCTCACAAACGTATTTTAAATATTAAATGTTTATATTAACCACAAAACAAACTACTCTGGTACTTTTCTTGAAGAAAAGTTTTGTTTAAAATATTTATCAATCCGCCCGCCCTCGCGAAAACACTAACTTACCGGAAAACGCGCAGGCGCGCCGATGTGGAGTACTACCAGCAAATATACAACAACAATATCAACTTTTGTAGCCATTGCTGCCCTCTGACATCGCACCGCACCAGCTCCTACGTAAACTGTCCGTTGACTCCGCCAACGCTGTTTTATAAACACGGAAGTGTGATGCAGGTGCTTTGAATATCGGAAGCGCAGCGATGCACAATGCGTGAGTAGAGACCGTCCCGGCGGTAATCGCAATAGTACACGTACACCTATGCCGTTCGGCTACCGAATAAACATTGCGTGCCCCCGGTGAACACCTTTCGCACCTCCGAGAGAAAGTCGAAGGAAAGTGCAGATTTTGGCTGTCAAGGCAACGCCCACACGCGTCCCCAGAGGAGCATTGTCGCGTGTCATCCATCACTTCATCCTGTCGCGGCCTCTGCTGCCAATCACAACAAATGAATGATATCGAAACGAAGTCGCACGCGCTCGCCGGCGCGACGACGCTCGACTGAAACGTGTGGTAGCTAACACACGGGTAAACACACTTCACACTACCTTTTTTACGTGGGGAAATCCGTTACGGATACCTGCTGTCCCAGAGGCACTTCCCAGTTATGTCAGCATTCTACAGACTATAAGCTCTGTGATGGCAGCCACCAATAAATGAGAGAGGTCCCTAAGTCTTCGTTCGGAGCGTAATCGAGTCATGTAACAAAAATGCAGTAAAAAAGCCTCTAGGATTTATACTAAACTTAATCAGCCATAGCAAAACAGGTTTTGGGTTGTGCTTTTCATTTAACAAAGTTATTTCTCTGCATTATTAACGCAACAGGGAATTTTTTATGTAGAAAAAATATAATTTTGCTTGAATTTCTTCACAAACGTTTTTATAATGTCCGTAGCAAAGTTAATCTTCTTAACAAATAATTCGTAGTAATATTTATTATGCAGAACCACACCAAACTATACTATACTTTTGCATTATTTGCATAAGGCATTTCCCTCGTTCTCGGTGCATAAGCTTCATATATCTATATGTATCGTACAAGGTTTTTATCGTTAAGGATATTATTTGCCTGATATGGGCAGGTAACGTATGGACCCCTATAACTTTTAATTTAAACATATCTATCGCGACTGTTTGAAAATCTAACGATCAATAAATATAAAACTGATAAGATATATTCTGTTTAATATCAAATTTTACATTGTAAATTTTAGCATGACATTTGCTAAGAATTGCGCTTACGTTCTGAAGAGAAGATGTGGGTTAGATTTTCCAATAGACTATTGATGTAAACCATATTTTCATAGCACAAGCGGTATAAGCTTAAAAGGAATGGTTAACAAGAGTTCTAGTAATATTAAAGCTTTGCTAGTGTTAAAAAATATTTAATTCGTTCGTTACACATAAGACATTACCTAAATATTAAATACTTTGTTAATATTTTATTATCTAAGGGGTTATTAGACAAATAGTTTAAAATGGTGGGTCTAAAGCAGGGAATCCATCATATTCCGTGGATACCATTATAAACACACAAATGACAAGGACTTACACACAGAACCGGAATACATACAACTATATTGGCTGTAGGTTATGGGAATATAATTCACAACCCTTGGTTCAGAATGTAAACGTTTCACCACGGCGTCATTTGGGTCTATGATCCTTAAATTATTTCATTATTTTATTTAGTCCCAATTGTGACTACATGTATAAGTTTAAGAACGAGATATTTTCACCTTCGAGAACAAAAAACAAAGAGTAGAATGAGATGTCGGCCGGTAAGTTTCAATTCTAAACATAGAACAAACTTTTCAAGCGGCTTCGAAATGAAATATGTATCATAGAAATAATGTATCTACGCATTTATAGGCTATATAAGTATAATCGAATATATTTGTAAATATAGTTGAACTGGTTGCGATCAATTAAACAAAACCTAAAAAAAACAAAAGTCATGTACCAACTAAAGAATGAAGTAAATTTACACAGAAGGTTTTTTAGAAGTTGCTCAATAATTCTTCAAACAAAACCTTTTCTTTATACGATCACTTTTATAATGTCATTTGTGATCAAGGGGAACTATTATTTTCAGCTTGTACAATCGAATATTGAAGCTCGATTAATTTTCGATGACGTGCGATAATGAATACAAGTCTGTACTTTTAACCAAAGCTTTAAAGCGATAAAATATATGTACTTATACTTATATACTTTAATAGGTATATTAACTAAATCACTATCATAAAGAATCACAAAAAGTCATTGTCAGCCATTGTAAATCTAATTTTCAAAACACATTCTGATAGTTTTATCTACGTTTATAAGAGACCTCCTAATAAATTTATTTAAAGCTGATGAGTATTAAAAGGGTAATTACTTAATTATAAATCTGTCACATTTGTTAAATCAATCATCGATCGCCAACTATCAATGTCATCAACCAGTCTGGAGATTGCTCCAGACTGGCTCACTTACTCGATATTGGTTTTAAACCCCCCCATCGTGCGGCAGTTAATCTGAACTTCGGCAATTTCTGCCAGCTGCCCGACACAGCAGCAGCAACCTGCCTAAATGGCGTTCCACACTACATTTGTCAAGACAAGGTGTCTCTAACTCTAGCACCCATCACCTCCAATACTTGATCACGCCATTGCACTATATTAACTTTAACAGCATTATTGATGACTGGTTTTCCGACAGATTTATTAATATCGAATCTTGTCCACTAAGAAAAACACAAACACATAGTTAACTAATTGAGTATACTGTTTTGTAAAGAGCTGTGTTAAAGCAATAAGACTAATCTAGGAAAAAACATAGTAAATCTTATTCAAAGGCATGCGTCATCTGCCTATCCTAGTTAGAGCTCGGTGACCCATGCTTTGAACCTTCTCGTAAATATAATAATGGGGCTGTACCCAGAAGAGGAATACATGAAACTTGTTCCTTTTGTGGTTTCGACACGCTGAGCAGACACATTCGTGATCACAGAGTCAACAATTTCGCACCCGTAATGCTATTTGCACCGGGTTGTTAACCTGCCCATTATTATTCAAGTTATACCACCATCATCATTCAGATGTCGGCCTGTCAACCATACCAATATAAAAATTATAAATTGCAAAAGTTCATAAAACTGTTATCGAATAAACGTACGAGCTATCCTATATAGCTAATAAGGCTACAACGGTAACGGACAGACCACTCACACTTCGTGACTTTTGCAGGCAATACGCTGCGAGTGTTGAATTATAATGAAGAGAATCGCAGCCCTTAATATTGAATATTCGCACACGTTTGTATGCAAACCTAACAGAGTAAGTTCCTGTCTAGTCACAAGGTGGCCCGTGCTCCTACAGCGCGCGTCTTAGTAACAACATTCTTTTTGACCAACCTTTAAATTTTAATCTCTTGGCATACAGAAAAAAAAACTTAAATTTAAATAATACAGCAAGTACACGCTCTCCCTAGCGAGCACATGTTCCTGCAGTGGTGATTCACTACTGGCAACAACAAAAAAAACGTTGAGGGACGGCGGAGAACGCGAGTGACGCAGCGAAAGTCATTGATCCCGATACGTTCCCCGACGGCCGACGCCATGCCAGAGCTCGCGCCCGACTCCGGCCCGCTACTCCCGCCGCTCGCCCTCGTCGTGTACATCGCGTGCGTCGCCGGCGCTGGCGCGCTCGCCAACTGCGCGCTACTGGCCGCGCTGCTCAGGCGGTCAGCGAACGGTAAATAATCATATGAACGTTAATTTTAAAACTATTATTTGATAATTCTAATCCACTGATATTCTTTCATTCATACATAAAATTCTCCATTATTTTGTAATAATGTTACAGATAAATCATACATAAAATATGTGAGTTTGGATAGCACTTGACACAAATTGACACTTCCCTAGCAAAGACTTTTTATGAATAAGCTTATCTGGAAACCAGTTTAATTTTCTTCAACTCATGAAATACGTTACATACACTAATGTATAGTGTATGTAAATAAACCTGTTACGCTTAATTGAAAGTCACGTGCTATATTCAACAATAAGATATTATATTTTAAAATTAGGTGACATAATTTATGCATAACTAGAAACGCCATTCTTGACACAAATTTTTGTTTCAGGTCTATATTCTATAATAGTGCAATTGGCAGTAGCAGATCTTATATTATTGGGAACATCAATACCCCCAGAATTATGGTCATGCAACGCTCGGACATGGTCCTTTGGCAGGCATGCCTGTATAGCGTATCGCGGATTAAACGTGTTTTCGTCGACGGCATCTTTATATTTGGTCGTTACAATAGGTTTACACGCCTTGGCTACAATCAGTTTACAAGAAAAGGCAGCACATCGCATATCTGTCAAGATTGATCGAGATGACGACGAAGAAATTCGGTCCTCTCGACACAGCCTTGTCGCAAGTGACACATCCACACCTAGAACGATGAACCTCGATTACCGAATACCGGATACGAGAATTCGAATTGCTCCCCCCGCAGCGTTTGTATGGGTGCTTTCCGCGTCATTGAGTGTCCCTGAATTTGTTTTAGCTACAACAGTTCACTTAAATCAAGATGTAGTTCTGTGCACGCTTGTTGACACCAGCCACAGGCTTAACATGCACTCCTTGTTAGCGGTGTTCAACTTATTCCTACCAACGGTCATCATGAGCACAGTGCTCGTTTTAATAATAATAAAACTGAAGTCGAAGAAACGGCGCACTCAAAACAGTGATAGTGAAACTCGTCCTGCGCTCAAGTTATCTTTGTGGTTATTTTTTGTGTATGGAACTCTAGCCGCCCCACGTTCCATTGTCATGGCGTATCGATTATACTCAACATCTACAGTAGAAGATGATTACGCATTAGAACAACCAGAGAACACTTTGGCGTTGGTGAGTGTATTGTGTAGTTGTGCTTATTTGGCTGGAGCTTTAATACGTCCATTACTATGTGTAGTTCTACTTCCGAAATTAAGGCAAACCTTTTTATTTGGTTTGGTAAGTCATGATGTCGATGAGTTATAAAAAAGTAAATACATAATATATGTGTTATATCTACTGTGATTTCCAATGTACTTCAAATTTTTAGTATAGTTAGTTTACGCAAAATTCCAATAAAATTTATTAACATTTTGTTCAATGGTTTTTATTCTATTATTATAACGTACACCTCTAGAACACAAAAGTTATTCATAGAACTAAAAAATACTTGACTTTAATATTAATATTATTTATTAAAGGTATTTCTATGGATACTTTAAATATACCAGATTTTTCTTGTCTTAATTCTTATTTCTATGATACAAAATTAATTTTAAAAGTACATCGAAGTGGAGAACGATAAAAGGTAATTTTTGTCCCGGAAAAAATGAAATCTATCAGCAGCCGTAAGAGGCTCCATGATTATTTTAATAACGGTATACTCTTGATAGCACAGGCTGGTGGCGGGTAGCAGTATCGTCCCGCCTAACATGACGACTAAGGCCATCCTTGAAAAAGTGTTTGCCTACTATTTAAAAAAGTAAAACGGTTGCAATTACATCTTATCGTCTTAACTATCAAATTAGACTGTGGTTATCGTTAAGCTAATTTTCTTGTCCACACAATTAGGTTAATATTTTCACTTGAGCCTAATATTTTCATTCCAACTGCTTTTATTACATTTACCTATGAGAACACCTGAATATAGTAGAATAGTGTGTATAAAAATATTCGTAAACCTAGCTTTTTTTATATAAAGTAGTGTAATTGTATCGAACAATACGTGATAAACGAATAAAGGTTATCAGGTCTTTTTTTCTTAATAACATTAAATGAAAAAACCAATAAATGAGAATTTTTTACGTTTCAAAAAAAAAACTAACGAAATAAAGTGATTTCGGGTAATACAACAGTATTCGTACTGTCATTTGTTTTTAAATATAAATGAAATTAATATTATGTTGTGTATCCTTTCGTAACAATAACTGTCTGCAGTCATTGTGACATCGAATCGACAAGATTTTTTGTGATGGTAGGAGAAATTTCTTCCCATTCTTTATATACAACTTCGATGAACTCCGCGCAATTCGAAGCCTGTCTCTCCCAGATTGAATTTTCTAAAACATTCCATAAATGCTCAATAGGATATAAGCCCGGTGATTGGGAGGAGTTTGCAATTGGCCGGGTACATTATGTAATAGCCAATTTTTGGTATTATAAGCCGTGCGCTTAGGACCATTGTCTGTATACATAGGATAAATGACATACCTAAAGTTGTAAACAAACATTTGAACAGTGTTCCGACGTTTAAAATAAATAACTTCTCATAGTGCATATTTTTTAATTTTTGTAAAATATAATTGCCAATAATTTTTATTTAATGAAATAAATTACGTTTAAACAACTTATTTACTAAAATAACAGCTGTGCTCTTGCAGACTTTAATATTGTATTTCAAACGGCATTAAAAAAATGATCCTTTTTGATAGTATTTAACAATAATCAAACATTAAAAAATATGTTTTTAAATTCTACAAAATATTCCTATTATTTGTGCCACTTAGGACGCTACGCACGGTAGACTAGAACAGAATGAGTTTAAGATGGAAAAGTTCGTTCATAGCAGTATCGCTCGCTCTGAAACGCAGTGCGGTCATACCAATAGCAATTTTTTTTGTCTGGCAGGATGTTTGGCCCCTAGAATTTGACTGACTTTTTATTTTACATAGTTTTAAAATAGTCTCCTTTAAAACAATGTTCAATAACATATAAAAAACTAGCGTCAGAAAATAAGAGCAGTTCATTTATTTTTTGAGAGCTTTATTTAAATAGTCTGGCGGAAGTAGTGGCCAACGGGAAGTGCCTGACAGTGTTGCAATATAAATTGATTCAATATTTTGTAAGAATTAATGTGAAGTTAGTCCAATTTTTACTCACCTTTGCACCTGGTACCTCTAAATTGCCCGTTAACTCAACTTAGCAGGTAGGCGTACGTTCAATGTACAAAGACATTACTATATGACATATTTCTTCTTTCAGAAAGTAAATTACTTTTGGGGGCCTTGGGATCTTACTCTTGTATGAGAACACTAGAATACAGTAGAATATCATGAAGCATTGTTTCTTAACATAAATATTGTGTACGTCTTCATAAATAATATACTTTAGATATTTCAGAATTTCATCATTAATAGGCTTTAGAGTGTAAGGCCTAGGTAAGATAGGGATGATTTGGCGATAGCCACAACGTAGAGCGTGTGGATTTGTACTCACCAACTCACTCTGCACTCGTAGAACCAGCCATATTTTAGCTGGAACACTGCTTGTTAGAATTATAAGGAATACGTACATAATTTATAAAATTAATCATATTGGAATGTAATAATCAATCATTCAACTAATAAAAATATGCCAAACTCGCTACTAAACTCACAACCGAAAAATATTTATATTTTTTTTAATGTAAAGATTTTGAAAGTTATGAAACAAATCGACTATACTATGTAAAATAAACGATGTAAACGTTATATACATCATTTATTTTACTAGTATTTACTGTACACATACAATTCCAGTCTCTGAAAATCATTAAATAACCTATACCAGCTGTTCTCAAGTGAGGGTAGGGATATTTACGTTATTAGAATAGCTGTAGATGTACCAATTTTCGAGTTATTTGTATAAGGCATTTGGAGAAAACTAATTAGTAAAAGTATAAATTAGAACATAACGTCGGAATGACCTGTATTTGAAGCGATCGATAAAACTAGTTTTTATTTATTTACATAAAGTAGTTCCAAAGCAATACAAATGGAACTATGGCTTTCAATTTTCAACTTTTCGATGTCTCTGTAGCTATTACTTCGGTTTCAGAAAATATCAAATTTATTTATATAATTAATATTTAACGATAGTTTATGCCCCATAGTTATTAAATATTGCTCATATAAAGCGTCGCTGGTCAGTTAACATCTCATTTTTATTGATCGATATTATAAATATGTTACACGAATCTAAGGCTTGAAGGCAATACAGACAACACTTCTCCATCATCGTTCTACCCTAGACTTTGCATAGGGTTCTTTGAAAATGACAAAAATGTAATTTATATAAACATCTTTTGTAATAGGGTTAATAGGTGATGGTTTATTTAATGTTGGTTCTAAAACTAAAAATTGTATTTAATACAAAAGTTTTATTGGTGAAAACATGAAAAATATAATAGATTAATGGCTGATAAAATGCAGCAGAATGTTACAATATTTGTCCATCACAAAAACTATTTCGCTAATAAATGCCTGAAAATTCAGAATGCTATTATTATTATCAGTGATGGGCACAACAAAATGGTTAATGTCAACATTTGAGTTTCGCTTTGGTAATAATATTAAATTTATTGAGGACATCACAAAAAACCACATAAAAGACACTAACAAGTTTTTTGTGCCCTAACTTGATACAGCCATTACATTTTGTGAGTTTATTATTTATGAAATCTATATTTTATTGGGTTATTGGGCGCACTTTAACAATTATAATAACTAATTGCGTAAATTTTAAAACATTCACCACCATGCTCTCCATTTCACTGCGGACATGCGGCGAAAGGAATGTTATTTGGGGCCGACCAGGCTGTAAGTTCATTTTAAATAATAATAAAGGAAAACACTTTTAACTTAAGAAACCGTAATTTTAATAACTTAAGTTATAAATATTTATATTCATCAGGTCAGCTCGATATCTGTAATCCATTGTAAATACAGAAATACAAAACCGTCAAAGATGACACATAACATTTAATTTTAGACGGAGCGGATCCGCTGCGAACGACATTTTTAACATTTTATACAAGCGACGGCTCACGACGGCGGTGCGTGCACCGGGCGTTCTCGAATGTTGCTCGTTTCACACTGAACACGAACAGCGGTGAGTGCGCGTGCGCACGGCGCCGCCTAGTTGTCGCCGCCCTCGGCCGGCTCGTCGCCGTCGCCCTGCGTGTCCGACGTCCACAGCGTCAGATTGTCCCGCAGGAGCTGCATGATCAGCGTAGAGTCCTTGTACGAGTCCTCGTTCAATGTGTCCAGCTCGGCGATCGCGTCATCGAACGCCTGTAAAACACGAACTCTTCACTTAACCTACCCACAGAGCTGAAGCAACGACATCCATTTACAATAATTAAAGTTAAAACACTACGTCAACTTCAGTTTCGTTTCAGGAAATGCGTCAAAATAAAGAATAACTTAAGTTAAAACACTCTGATGCTGGCTGGATCGAGGATTATAGAGGTTAATCGCTTTTTACATGGCCATGCCAAGACAATATTAGTGAACTTATAACTTAAAGTACATTTAAATTAGGTTGGAAAACATCGCGACTCATGCAAACTCGTGACCAGTGTCTACTTGTCTAAGTTAGTAGGAGGATGCGTAATCGATGGTTACTCTGCAGACTTTTGTGCAATGAATAAACCTGTTTAGCTAAGTGGCAGGCCCGCGCAGGGGAGTTGATAATCTCGTAATAAAATACGGAAAAGTTGAGCGCTAGACCCAGCCTGATGGGGTGAGTCGGTTGCATTTTGGCCTTAGCAATGTCGAACGCCTCCTGGTATGCCTTCTGCGAGTCCTCGACCACAGCTGGGGACAAGCGAGCAAGTTAGTCCGCGAGCGAATGTCTCTCCTCTCGTGCCAGCCAGCACAGAGCCTATGCGTAACTGACACAAATAATGACCTGTTTGGCGAGCTGACACGCCTTGTCTGGTGAGTTTAATATCTCATAATAGAACACGGAGAAATTTAACGCCAACCCGAGCCTGATAGGATGTGTTGGCTGCATTTTCGCCTTGCTGATTTCGAAAGCATCCTGGTATGCTTTCTGTGAATCATCTACAACAGCTGTAATGTAAAGTTGTAAAGGGATGTTAAGGAGCTAAGCTAACTTGAGAATTTATTCTTATTTAAATTTTAATATAAATTATTATTATATAAAAGATATAGTAGTACATACTTATTGTCAATAACAATAAAAAGAGGTGACAAACTTAAATTAAAAAACAACTTACAATTTCTGGTTTCTCCTGTGGCCACTTCTGCGAGGTACCTATAGTAATCTCCTTTCATTTTAAGGTAGAATACTTTACTTTCTGGATTACTAGCTTTAGGAATAAGGTGTTTGTCAAGTAAAGCCTGGAACAATATTATATGTGGATTAATTTTTACTTTTTTTAACAGCCTCTAATTTGTTTTACAGCTGGGTAAAAGCTTCTTCTCTATCACCATTTGTATTAATTCTAAAAACCCTACTTGATGTTATTGTCCATGTTTTTTTATCAAGTGAAAAAGTATTTTGTACTTTAAACATGATGAGTTACAACCTTAGCATTTAAACAATAAACCTCATTTACATCCTTTATATATACCATAGTTATAGATTAATGTAAGGCAAGAGTAACCAGTACAAATCAAAGTAATTTAATAAACAAAGTTATTTCTCAACACCGGAGATGTCTATTACCAACAGAAGTGGTAAAGATTGCTTATGATGGATAAAACTGTAATATAAAATGCTATAAGGTAAAGTTTAACTCGCTATCATCTTAAGAATCAAAGCCTCCCCCCTAACGAATAAGGGAAGTTACCGAAATCCCCATGCCCTAGCCACCGGATTGGAGATTGCAGATTGGTTTGCATTACTCAAGTAGCTATTAACCGTTCACTGTATCAACCGTATTCGTTCGTATATTAACCCTTTAAGACACCCACACAAAAAAATAAAGTGACGCTATACGAAACACGTAGTAACTACATACCGTGAAAAGCAATTCGATCATAAGTAATTTTCATGTGTCCTACACAAGTTAAAGAGAAACCTAATTTTTATAGACATTTAATAATACATATGGATGAAAAAAAGAGAAGAATTTATGTCAAAAAAACTTAAGTTTCTTGGTAATAATTGAGTAAGACTAAAATATTTCATCAATTAATATCACTGCTGGACATTTTCATAACTGAGGAGCGTTACGATAATCCCCACGCTCGGTGGCATGCACTCAAATATTAAGATAATTTTTATGACACTACTTAGGGATACCGATTAGTTTAACCATGGAATATATGTACTTCAAAGGTAATCTTAAATAAGACTGCTTGATCGAATAACGGAAAATTGTCCAAAATGCATCAGATAGTCGATGCCTAGGGATAGGGCAACGAACGAAGATGGGCCAGCAGCGCGCGCACTGACGCGGCGCAACACCCCGCCCTCTTCGTCGCGAACAGCCGCGCCGCGCCCAGCTCGCCATGTGAGCTAACTTTATAACGCCCATGGCTAACAACAGTGTGCTTATTGGGCGCATAATGACCGCGGTAACTTATGGCATCACCCCTTCAATTGTCCAGTGTATACATACGATGACGTCATTGACGTATTACTACTACGGCTGCTAGCAATTATATCAACTGCGCTCCGTAATGCACCCTAAATAATCGGGGACAAACTCCCTTTCAAACCTATGATATAAGAAAATTGCAATGGACAGAGACGATTTGGAATGAGACTATATTTAGTTTGCGCACACAAAGCTCTTGAATACATCCTGCAGAATTGATTACGTCGTAACTAGGCTAGGATAAAATTGATCAACGACAATACTTACTTAAAAAAATACCTATTAATAAAACACTAACTAAAATATATACGTCCTGAGGAATTGATTACGTCATAACTCGGCTAGGATAAAATTGATCAACGACAATACTTACTTAAAAAAAATACCTATTAATAAAACACTAACTAAAATATATAACTATTAAACAAAGCCATGACTTACCAATACGTCGTAGCAGATTTCTCTGAGCTCTTTTTCTACCTTAACCCTATATTCTTTTGCCATTTGCTGTTTTCTTTCCGAACCTTCGGTTTTTTGTTCAATTGAGGAGATTACTCGCCATGATGACCGCCGAGCCCCCACCACATTCTTGTACGCAACGGAAAGAAGATTTCTTTCTTCGTTGCTTAGCTCGACGCCAGTTTCGGTTACTTCCTTCATCGCGGCCGCCATGTCGTCATATCGCTCAGCCTGCTCCGCCAACTTGGCGCGTTGCACCAATTCCTCCTTGTCGACGGACATTGTTGACGATCTGTGAGGATTAAATTACTGATGCCCCTGTAACAAATCAATAGAATGTTCAAGTAATTTTAAACGACGGAGAAATTCCAAAATAGTAAACTATAATTCAGAAAGACTAATCGTTCGGACGTCACTTTCACCGCAGTGAATCCAATTCGGGTATATGAGTCATCATGAAAAGCGGCACACCTTGGAAAGAGGCTGTCGAGCGCACTGGCGCAATATAAAAAAATCGACGTAGCTCAGAGAGCGACCCTCACGCCAAACGCGACATCGACCCGGCGTCCGCACGGTTTGACAGCATCTCACAGACTCGAGCCACTGGCTGTTAGCAGTTAGCAGGTACAAGGCACGCGCCGCCGCGCCGCCGCCGCCACTGCGCCAACCGTATTGATCCGACGACTCGGGATAAACACTCCAGACAAAATACGACCAGCTACGAACTACGACGATTGCACACACCCCTCGCCCTCTCGGCGCCCACCCCATGCTCCGTGTGCACCACCGCACCCGACACGACAGCCCGGCGTCTGCCCCATACCTCCTCCTTCTTACCTCTATCTATCTATCTATCTATACACCACCCACCTCATCCTCCACCTCCTGTTGCTAGGCTCTCATTATATTATTTTAATAAAAAAGTACATATATTATAATTGTATTTCATCTATTAATGCAATAAAATATGGACATTTTTTACAACAATGCAATAAAATATAATCTTTAACATTTATTTAGATCCAAAGATTGCTCTTTTTATTTTTATATTATTTTAATTTTAAATATTGACAAGAAAAATTGTATGAGCATAATGTATGTTTATATATACAAATCAAATATACAAGTGATTAAAACCTATAAAACAAAAAGGAACAAATGCACATGTAACATGTGCAAAAACACACATAATAAAATTATATTATTAATATACATGTAATTTTTTAGAAAAAATCCTCATTTTTAATAATAATTAAGTAAAACTGATTCCCTTTTTTGTGACCTTAACCAAAATATTAATTTAAACCTATTTTCCTTTCTATACCCATAACCATTATCTGATAATAGTTAGCATATTGAAATGTAATCGATATTGTCAAACGATATTTGAATATCAAATAATGAAACGTTGATATTTAAACATTATTCTACTTACACATATTGCATAATTTTATGTGACATTATTATTTAAAACATTTTTAAACAAAATTTTTATATTACAAATACTTATGTTCTAACCATTATAAAAAATTTTTTTATGACTAGATTGAAAAAAATCAAAATCAATAACATAAATTGATTCAATATTGTTGCAAATCTATCATATTCATTTTTGATAAAAATCTTGACTGACTTATTACAAATAAATTTTTATCTTAGCAGATTGTTTAAATAACTATATTTAATACATAAAAATATTTTAGTGTTACATATAATTAAATAAAAAGTTTTATTAGAAATTTGATGTTGAACCTTGAAACAAGTTATAATTCTATAATGGTCAGTTTATAAATCTTAAATATTTTATACATTTTTTTATATTATGATCACTTATAAAATTGAAATATATGTGGTTAATGTGAGAGCAGACATAGGTATATATATTTAAGTATACGGGAAAAATATATCCGAGTACATTAAAGTAGGAAAAGTGCAGGGCCACTTTCATACAAAATTAAGTTATAATTGATTCACAAAATTCATACAATATGAGTCATTGATACCAATACAATGAATCACCTTTACATAAAGAAAAACGTTCAAAACAAAATTATAATAACTTTACATTTCAGAACCTCAAGATTTTCCTAGTAACTACTGAATGATGCACGTGGTTTTATAGCAGGGAACTAAGCGGTTAGAGGCTATATGAAAACTAGAAGAATCTCATTTATTTTAAACCTTATACAAATAGAATTAAATTGATTATAGAATTGTATAAATTCTTCCGGCAATAATGTGTTTTGGCAATTAGGTCCAATCTTAACGAAATGTAGCTCCAATGACATTTATACCGTTATCGAGTAAGATAAGGATAAACTCGAATAGAAAACGGACGGTAAAATTACGACGCACTACCTTGATGATTGAATACAAAATTAAGAACTTATTTATAATACCTCTGTATTTATACACTACCACAGCAACAAGGACAGTAAAAATCTAATCACATATTTTAAAGAGTAGAATACTAGACATAGTTAAATATTCGAAAGGTGCACCTACTTATAGGCGCATACCTAATTACCATATAGCCATTACGACAAAAAACCTACTTACTGAATTAGAAGATGAATATATAAAAACGAAATCGATTGCCTTTTTTACTAATAATATCAATGTAACATGACAAATAACCACTTAAAGTCTGATTTCTATATTTTCGACAAATCGTTAACCACACTGTAATATCGTGTCGCCGGCACGGGCAAAATGGCTGCTGCTAGGGACACTCCTTATATGCGTCACAGTCACAAAGGTGTAGAGATAAAATTTAATATATCACTTTAAAAAAAACACAAATCAATTACACTCAATATAATTTAAATACACTTACTTGTTAGAAGGGAAATAAAGTAATTAAGCCAGCAAATTGCAACACAATTTCAATTTTTCTTTTGCGGTGAACGATATACTACACTGACGGCTGCGGGGCCAGAGGGGAAACAAAAAAACGGAACAGGGTTCTCACAACGTGTGTGCCATCTTAAAATACCATCTCTTCTGTAGTCTCTGGTACAAAATATTTAAAAAAGCATAGGTTTATCTCGTTCTAACACACACATTTTATAGGAGATAAGTAATTACTTGAACTATTTTAGTATAATTTTCAAATCACAGAGGAAACGCATATATCGCGCTTTAATTCAAATAATAATCTTATAATAGACAAATTTTCTTCAAACTCTTGTAGGGCTCATAATCAATATTTGTAACGGAAAAACAAATTTACTTGGATTTTTGCTTGGATCTTCAAAATAATGTCTCATTAGAAAAATTTATTTCATTCACTTACGACTTAGGACGACGAACAGTTAAGTTTTCCTTATGGTCAGAACAGAGTTCTAATCTGGATATTATTACACGATGTCCTTTTGAAAAAGTGAAATTTATTTCTTAATTTTTTTAAATAGTCTGTATTAATGTACTTTTCATACGGCGAAAAAGTTTTTCACTAATAAATCAATTCAATATTTTAAATGCTTTGAATCAGATGTGGCGTATTTGTGTGCATTTATATTTATATATTTTTTAGTGTGTGTTTTTTAAGTGTTAAAGAATAATTGTGCGACAATGTCTCTCCGTGAACCATCAACGTAATTTATATAAATGATTTTCAACTATCTTCATCATTTTGTCTTATTAGAAGTAACAAAAAAAAAAAGAAAATAAATGCATAGTTTGAGGAAGGTTAAAACGTGAAAGTACACATAAAGGAAATCCGTATCTCGATAACAAATTATACAACATACAAATTACAAAAAAAAAATTGATGAAAATTCTTGTAATCAGCAGAAGAAATGATACAGACTATTCTTGATAAGAAAAATGAAAATATTTCAAATTGTTTATGTTTTTGTATTTAACTTCAAATTAAGCCGATGTCAAAAATCAAATTTTAAGATATTTTTTGGTGTTGCAATATAAAAATTCATAAGCCTATTATAACAGTAGTATAGTTAACAAGAACGTAAAATCGAATCGAACGTAAAAAAATACTATATACAAATATACAGTTATTAGCACCATCAGCCTAAGTAATAACTAATGTGTAATTATGTGTGATTCCCTCACTTTTGAGGGAAGATAACGTCCAGTAGTAAAAAATTGTTAAAGCTATATTAATGAATATGATACGTCGGTCATTAGGTCAATGTGTTTAATTAACATCATACCCTTTTTCCCTTTGGTTATTACTGTGTAGTTTTTGGTATAAAATAGTAATATCCCATTTCTTCTTGTGGGTGTTATATGTGATGATCACAAACTAAAATAATAACAGGACTATCTAACCTAAGTAACAAACAAAATTGTGTAAATCCATCTATTCAGCATATCAAACATTGCGAATATGACAATATCCTTTTTTCAAAGGGAGATAAATGTCCGGCGATAGACTGCTGCGGGTGTATTGAATTAAGAGATGCGATAATTATCAATAAAAAATATCAATCACCAAAGTTAGAAATTAAGACATCGATATCGTAAAACAAAAATAGTCTTAGAATTGTTATATTTATGTATATTATATAAGAAAATTCTTAGTTACCATAAACAATGAATTGAAGTGAATCGAAGTAAAATTCATCTATAACAATAAAAAGACTTTTCCCGTCAACTTACACCAGTGACGTTGTGTTTTTATTTCATTTTCATAATCTTGTATTATTAGTGTATTGTATCAGTAATATTGTTTAATGGTCGTGGTATCTTATAAAATATAGTTCGACTAAGGCATATAAGTGATATTGAAATAAATGCTGGTATCGTGACTCCAACTCTTCAACTTAATTGACTGAAAAAGTCCTTAAAAGGGTTTAGTAGAATGACCATCATTTTACAAAAACGCAACGTTATAAGCTAACTAGTTAAATTTCAAGATATTGAATATTATTGTATTTTACTTGACTCTGGCATAATAGTAAGAATTAATTGCCATCAAAGTAAAAAAAAAAAACAATAAAAAAGAGTGTCCTCGGTCATAGAGTATGCTCGATATCAGCTTTGTCAAATTTAATAAGAAGATTAAAACGTGTTTTTGCTAGCTAATATTTAATTTCTTAGTTAAAACATAAAATATTATTTGCGACTAATTTAAAATAGCTTATAAAGTATAGGTTATATTATATAGGTAAAATGCCTAAATCAAAAAGGGACAAAAAAGGTAATATAATAACATAACCTAGATTGAAAATATTTTTTTTATATATTTTAATTTCAGTTTATTATTTCTAGTTTCACTTACTAAAACAAATAAAAAAGGATTACTCTTAAAACAGAAAATAATTGAGGAAATACGTAATTCTCTCTCAAAATATGAGCACATTTTTCTTTTTACCGTCGATAATATGCGAAACACAAAACTAAAAGATTTACGAAATGAATGGAAAGATTCAAGGTTTTTTTTTGGAAAAAATAAAGTTATGGCAGTAGCACTTGGTAGGACCAAAAGTGATGAAATTGAAGATCAACTTAATTTAGTAAGTTTAATTTCATATATAATGTTAAATGGTAAAGACATAATAGAGTTTAGATTATGGTTACATTAGAAATATAGATGACAAATTTTATGGGAAAAACAGTGCGTTTTGAGTGTTTCTAAATAAAGGCAATACCAAAAAGGCATAAACTTAATGCAAAATTTACCAATTTTAATGGCTTAGTACCAAATTGTCATATGTTGGAAGTGACGGTTAAATTCAATATTGAACTAGTAACGTTCAATATTGATTTTAACCCTCACTTCCAACATTTAGAATTGTAATTAGAAAAAAAACTCTGTTGACCACATTTTTAAATGTGCTCAACAAAGTTATTAACAAGAAAACTTCTAATCCTTTTAATGCCTCTCAACTATTAAAGACTCAGTATCTTGCTTATGCCTTACAAAAATATTAGAGGTATGATCAAATTTGACTACTTATAGTTTGGGTGAAATACTTTTTGTGCTTAATGTTTAAATTTATCTTAATGAATATGTTTTCCATAACCCACTGATATTTATTCCAAAAAATAATTCCTGTTATATTTTTTGATGTATGCATAATCTAAACACTAACCAATATTTTCTTGAAAAAAATATATACCATAACAATGATTGTTTTTTATTTCATAGCTGTCAAAAAGATTAAAAGGTCAGTGTGGGCTTCTTATGACAAATAGAGATGTTCCTGATGTTTTACAATGGTTTAAAGATTTTCGTGAATCGGAATATGCAAGGGCAGGATTTGTTGCTACTAAGGATGTAATATTATCAGAAGGTCCACTTGAAGACTTCTCTCATACAATAGAGCCACACCTAAGGCGACTTGGGCTTCCAACATCCCTAGAAAGAGGTGTAATACATCTTATTAAAGAATATCAGGTCAGTTTTTTATATAACTTTAGTATATAATAATACATTTAAAGGTACCATTAAGTATTTATGTTACTATGTTTATTCCACTTGCCCCTTCAGTTTTCAATTTTAATATTACATTTTACAACTTGCTAAGTTATCAAACTTATTGAAGTATTTAATATGTAAAATTATTTTAATGATTGTTATTACAGCTGTTATATTTAGATTATGTTGTAGCTAAAGTGTATTTTTTTTTTCAAAGGTTTGCAAAAAGGGAACACCATTGACACCAGAACAAGCAAGTATATTAAAACTTCTCGGTAAACAATTGGCTAAATTCAAACTCACAATACAGTGCCATTGGACGAAAGGCAAAGGTTTTCATAAAGATTTAGATATTCAAAGTGATGAAGAGAGTGATAATGTTAAGGATAATGATGTAATGGATGATGAAGAAATGGAAGATGATGATGATGAGACATAAAAATACATGTTTATAAAAAAATTATCTTGACCTTTTAATTGCTTAATTATAAGTGGAATATAAGTAAACATTCTTTGCAACTTAAAACTATAATATGCCATATAAAAAATAATATTAATACCATTTTATACAAGTCTTCTTAGAGCCTCGACAGCTGCATAGCAAAATTCACTATTGGCAGGATAAGGTTACCAACGAAAGTTTCAAAAAGTGCATATGCCCCCTATCTTTATTGGATATATATGCATTATCTTGTTGTATCATGTTGGTCATCGCTATTGAACATGGCATTTAGCTGCAAAGTGTGCACTAGGCACATCGGTAGCCTTTGATGTTCGGACTTATCGCATACACATCAATTTTGGTCAGCATCTGATAGACAGGTCATGTCGTGAATGTCCTTATTAAGTATCATCTTCCACTATTTTCCCTACAAATCTCCATTGGTAAAATATAGTGTGAGATGGAGTGATGATTTGCGCAAAAAATTTATGTATTAAGCAGAAGAGACTACATGACGCGATTTAGATAGGCGCATGAGCTGCAGTGGAGCTATTAATGACGATGTTCATTCCACTTAATATCATGTTCCAATTAATATTATCAAGTCTGTAAAATAATAAACCTGAAAAGAACATACATGTTGCTACCAAATGCAATAAAGAAGATTATACATATCAATACAACACAGATTTTAGATTAGAACGAATCTTAAAGTACTTTTTCTCTACCCTATAAAAACGTGAGTAATGTCGCGAAAGTAATTGAAGAAAACGACCTAACTTCTCCAAATGTGTTGTAACTGCATTAATGAAAATTGATATTTAATTTGGGATGCTCAGTATTCAATTTCTAATTTTTCTATTGCAGGATTCTTAAGAAAACTTCTGAAACTCCCTACTACCATTAAGATTGTACGCCTTATTCCTATTCTAGATTATGTTGGCTTTACATGAATTAAACTCACTGAGATGCAACTTACTAAATTAAAACGTCTCTAATTAAGGAAACATTTTGATTTCTTTTTCTCATTCAAATTATCTAAGGATAATCAGATAATTTTAAACTAAAAATGTTTGTTTATTATATAAGATTTCAAGACTTGCACTTACTTTAAAAAGGTTCAATCATTTCAGTTTTAAGGACACTTCAACACACAATCTAGTCCATCCATTGTAATATTTTTATTTTCCCTTACGTTAAATGTCTGTCATAATTATTAGGTGTTAATAGTGTTAACATAGCCATGCAGATTAACCGTAACATCATCATCTATATACGTCTCCGCTAAAGACGCCACATAGCCTGAACTTCGACTTCTTGAATGCTTGCCTGAAATCTATGTCGCTCCATATAGCCGGAAAGCACTAAATTTGCCGACGCAGTCTCCATTTCAGCTCTGAACTACTCCGGCCGTAATATTTTCATCAATAATATCTCAGAACTGTGGTATATACAGAATATAATAAAAATCTAGAGATGTTTGCTATATTTTTAATATTAATCAATCACAGAAACAATAAATTATTTTCATTACAAATTAGGTACAATTATTTAATGAAACTAAATAAATGATCAATAGCACTTAATTAAAAAAATTTATGAAACGTGACAAGAAGCGTCATTTCAAGGCTATGCCTGTGGTCATTTTGTTACCATTGTCTAAATTGCGTTGTTCAAAATAAATATAACTTAGCATACATAATATAATCACAGTACAAAAATAAAGCATTGCTTCCTCAATCGACATCACAGTTTATAAAATCTGCAAATTATATTTTACATATTTCAATCTATGGAATAAACAGTCTTGGTGTAGTTGCATGTGTGATTGCAATTTACTGTGAAATTAACTCAATTATCTTATAAACTTATTTATTAATTTTACATTAACATGTTGCCCATCTTGGAGCTGAGGTCCCACTTTAATGGATTAAAGTAAACTCTCAGCTCTAGCTTTACACGTTGGATAGTAATAGCTGTGTGGTTGCCAAAATTTCATTGTGAGCTTTTAAAGGATGTTACAGAATATTTAACAATGTATCGACAACATGGTTACCCAAGATATTGTGGGTGAAGTGAGATCACTTTTGTATCACAGCATTATTTACTACCTTAAAATTTTTACATCAATGCTACGTGTACAAGAATGTTAAAATATACACTAAAATAAAAATATATGAAATATATATTTTTTTAAAACGGAGTACACAACAGCATAAACTAAGTAAATAAAAATATACCACAAACATACAGTCTAGAAACACGTATATTGCTACTCTATAACACTAAAACATTTAATATAAATTTAAGGGCAATAAATTTAATTACTCGCACTGTTTTTTATGGGTTTTTTTCATTTACAAGGGCAATTAATGTAGTTTAATATCGACACCTCCAAGGAAAACTGCACTAACTCAACTTTAGGTATTTTCTGTTTTAAAGTGAAAACCTCTCATTAATGTCTTAATATTATGTTCCTAAAATTTTTTTAAAAAATATTAAACTAAAAAGTTTTAGATTTACATAACGCCAAGTTTAACGTACTTTTGATAATCGTGCGACATATAGGCCGACAAATATGACCTCACTAAGTTTAAATTTAAGACGACCAAATAAATATGTAATAAAATTATGCAGTTTTAACTAACAATAATACCTGTAATTTGTTCTTTAGAAGCTCCTCCTGTAAACTTATGATTTTCGACTTGGCGTAGTATTCTTTGAAAGTATCGATATTATAACTATTTTACATTGTGTCCTACTTGCTAAGCACAGGGCCTCCCCAGGTGGGGTACCCAATATGTATTTATTCCGATGCAGGAATTGAACCCGCGACCGTTAACTTCGAAAATGGTTTATATGCCACTAACACAATTTGGTCATTAATGTAATTATATTCATCATTTAATCGTGAAACATTTAGGAGTGTGATGTACAAAATATATTATGATTGAAAATGTCTTAGAAGCACAGTGCGAATAAGACAATACTCATTTTTTAGTACAACATTTACCAACAATAAGTCTTCTACAATGTCTTAAATTGAAACTATTATAGCCTAGCAAACGTTCAAAGCATATTACATATTTTTTATGATAGTTAAAACTAAGGAACTGTAAATGTCAATAAAAAAAATATTTACCATGGTACGGAAAAATATTAGCAAAAAATCTGTAAGATGTTTGAATTTTTGTATTAAACAAAATTATTTTTGATATTAAAATTCGATTTAACAACATGTTAACATGTAAGTGAACACTGCAATCAAGTAATGAAGAGAGATTTATATGAGTATTAAGCATTAACTCTTATCTCTGTTGATGATAAGTATCAATGAACAGGTTTAATCATGAATATCTGCAATCAATACTAAATAAATAGTATATATTTTATACACCCATTATTTAAGTCAGTTTTTATTGCTAACATACGACTCGAAAATTTCTTGGAACTTCGAGCTTACCAGTTATATACTACTTAAATATGAAGAGCTTACTTATCATAAGGTGAGTTATTCCCAAATTGATTGAGTCATGATCCATTTTGGGACAGCTTGCATCTTAGTTAAGAATAAAGGGAATTTCTCTTTTCAAGCTAGCAAGTTTAATACCTATCATTGGATTAAGTTACGGATACAGGTCCCGTCACGATTTAATAGCGCTGACCTTGAATACGCATAAGTAAAAATTAGGTCTGTTTCTTTACTTGTCATGTTTACTCATCACTACAGGACATTCTAATTTTTCTTTCTAAACTCTTGTTTCTTTTTTTATGTGTTTCACCTCACCACTAGAACAACACAATAATTCTATGCGCGAATGTACACTTGTGCAAAGAATGGAGGGGTGCTTTCGCGAAGCGCTAATAAATCGTGACGGGACCTATACGAAACGATCGATAGTTGTGAGTCTTGACTCACAAACTGGGAGTCTCAGATACAGTTATCTTATTCAATGGTGCTTGGTTGGTGGGATAGCGAGTGTGGGTAATTCGACTAGAGGTAGCGGTTCGCGCCAGTAAACAGCTTGTGAGTATTCGTCGCTGGGCTCGCAGAGCACTGGCGGGAACACCTGGTCCACTAACACTGACATGTGAGAGTACCTGCCGATACATACAATTACGTTCAGCCACATTTTCCTATTGATAATTGTGTTCGAAACATTTGAAGGGGACAAGGCTAGAATGATGAATGTTCAAAAAATCTTTTATATGTTTTACTGTCTCCCCCTTTTTACAGTTCTTGCAACGACAATAGTTAGTGGGCAATAGACGTGCGAATTTAACACGTTCATTGTCGCATCACGCGACATCGCGTGAAGCGCGCGACTTCGCGTAATAAATATATATATTTTTTATTTATTATATAACTGTAGATTCAATATATAAAAGTACTTTTATCTTATAAAAAAAAAACAAACTAATTTTTTACGTTGGCCATTTATGCAAGTCTAAGATTTTGGCTTGGCAATGTGTTAAAGTAAGCCTTTTTAAATTCCCGTACTAACTTGATGTGGCATCGCTGTCACGTGTGAACCTAGTGCATACTGGTTTGAAATTTCATCCACAGAGGAGTATTTTTTTCATTCGGTTAAAAGTTTGTATGAAAAACATTGCAAGACACTCATTTTTAATTAATTGAAACGAAAAGTCGGCTTGCAGCGATGACACATGCGAGCCGAAGCGAGCTACGAACGAGATCTCAAACCGATTGAATCGCTGACGAACTTACGTGGTAATTTTTAAGTTCTCGTAGTTCGTGGATACTTAATAGGTGAGACGCGGGGGCGGAAAAGTTCGCTGAACCAGTACGCGAAATCACTTGAACGTCTATAACCCACTTTATGATGTGCACACAATTATGTCAAGCAAAAAAGGTTAAGAACATATTCGCTCATCTGTATCCTCTATAATCAGATTAAATATTTATTTAGAAAATTGTAAAAAAAATTTGAGAGAATTGGTACTTTTAGATTCATTACGTTCTTGAAAAAGACAATTAGGTAGTTTCCTTAAACAGCATCATTATTGATGTTTTAGTATTATATATCCTTTTGGATATACTAAAAGTTGTATATCTATAATAATAATTGTATATCTTTTGTACATGTCCATAAGAAAATTAGATCAGTTAGTAGTAGCAGTGACTGCAGTAATATTTTAGCTCAGTGACTTCTGAGCTTACAGTTCTAGGTTTAAATCTGCATGGAAACTAAAATTTGTTTTAATATACAATAATTAGTAATTGGTTCTCTAAGTTCAATTTGTGTATGGTATGGTATATCTATTGTCACACGAAGATATATCATTCAGATTCTCTTCCAATCTTATAAAATATAATGTATATTATTAGATAAGTGCCTTCTTTGTTATCGTTAAAAAAGATGATCGTAGCCGAATCGGCTAGAATAACATTAACATCAATCTATATTTATAATTATGTGTTGTTATTTATTATATGACAATGTAATGAAATCCCACCACATTAAGAGAATCCAACACCAAGTTTATATGGTGGGTGCATAAGTGAAAACTGAATAATACCTTATGTTGGGTTATTAATTCTGAGTACCGTGTTAAAAATCACTATAATTTCAAACAAAAAAAAAAGGGAATGAGATTGCTTATGAAATTTACAAAAACGTAACTAATAATGATTTAAAACAATGAAAGCTTGGATCAAATATACTCGCTTTGGAAATCTAAATCATTTTCATATCGTATCGGAGATTTTCACAAAGATAACAGAGTTAATTTCTTCGTATACAAAATAAATAAAAAACGAGTCAACAAAAAGAAATTTTGAACGTACATTCTGCAATTTTGGCATCGCATTCCTTAATATGAATTTCCATATACTTTTAAGTTTAAAAACGCGAATTAGTACATGAAAAGTTCTGAAAAACACGTATAATAGAAATTATAGCGATGTCGCCGTGAGCGACGTACGAGGCAACTATGGAAGCATATACCAGTACACGGGAGCAGTAATAGAAACTAACCTGCGATTCCCAATCGCTCTGCTAAACGTGGGTTATTCAGACTGAAGGAGATCAAGTCCAAGGAGAATTATTACGGCTGTGTTGATATATGACAGCTGTTTTAATCTGTCAGATCATGACAGTTCGCATGTTTCTCTAATAGAAACTAATCACTATGTTAGAGAAACATGTAAACTAGGATCATGATTTTAGGCGATTGAAAACCTATATGAAGTTCAACTGAGCGGCGGACTAACGGTTCTCTACACGGTACAAGTTCTCTTGATCAAATTTTAAACAAGGCTTATAAGATATGCTCAATACCTCCCTAAGAAGTAGTTTGGAGTTAAAATTCCCGTAGATACAAATTAGTACAGCCAGTACCGGAGCTTTAGAATTTTTAAATTAAAATTACTTCTACTGCTAATTCTTTTAATGTCTACTCCGTTGTTTAGTTTCAGTTTCATTTATAAAATGCACTTTGTATTTTTTTACTCTCCTCGATTCGTAATGAATACAGATAATAATAAAATAGGTACGTAATTTATTTTATAAATAATTAGAGTGTATAACTTGTTTAAAAAATGTTGTAAAACTAAATTAACTTCTTAGACTGAGGGCCTCATTCGCATTTGCCGCGCCGAGCCTCTGATGGGCTTAGCTCGTCACTGGTTCAACTAAAGAACTATGATTAAACTTGAAAACTGCACGGCGAGTTTAATAGAGGGTTCTTGTCGTATTGACTCCACGGGGACAAAATCGCGAGCAATAGCTAGTGAAAAAAAATTAAATACGTTTTGCATAATATCTACTTTATCCTTCCATAAATCAGATTGTATTTAACCATTTAATAAGCCATTGATCGATTACGCTAATTCCGTCACATAATTGATAAGGAGATTACGCAAACCGTTAACTTTACAAGGCCTTCGTAAATTCTCCCGGAAGGCGAAAAAACTCATAAGCAGTCTCAATCCAAGCGAACCAACACAAAAGAGATATGACATGTCGATGATTGCTGCATTAGTCAGAATTATTGCACTGTGAAGTTATAATGAAACTGTGACCGCGCGAGTTCAGACTTAATAAGCAGCCTATGTTCATGCCGTACGGCTTACCGGCCATGTTGTGCGCCCGCCATTATAACAAAAAGCAATTTTAAACAAAACGCCCAATTCCCCGCTAGCTTTTAACAAGGCCTTCGCGTTTTATTGGCGGGAAAAAATCATCGACCATGTCACTTTGCACGTGGTAACTGAAATAAAAATATCTTACTGATTAGATCGTATGTATAAATTTGTTAGCAAAACATGAGCGGCGTGAGACGCGGATTTGCGAAGCGCTATGCTAATTTTGTTATCTGTTCGACAGTACTCACGTAGATTGGAATGTTTGCGTCAATTCGTGTTTCAGTTCACCCTTGTAGTTGATTGTAAATATTCTCACGATTGGAATGCCGACAGCTTGGTACGCGCAGACGTCCTGCAAAGAAAAGTAGCATTCTACTGTGTAACTTGTAAAAGGTGTTTAAACCAGGGATTCCCAACGATACAAAATTTCACTTTTAAAAACAGGACAACCGTCATTCATAGTAAATTTTTTGCAGAAAACCCTATATAATCGTGTTCGCAATGAAATAGCGCTTACTTTGATATAGGATTTATTTATTAAAGACATATGTATGTATTAGGTATAGTATTAAATGTTATCCAAATAATATATCACATTATAATCCCATGATACGCATTTGTCGTCTATACAATAATGTATTAATTAACTCCAGTACAAAAACATTTTATATTAAATTTCTTATTTTAATCTTTGGCAGTCCATAGATCACACGCGAGATTATTATCTTCTTTTATCTTTTTAATTTTATTATATTTCATTGCAATATAAGTATGAATAACTAACCTTATTTTGTTATAATGTAGCCATGTTGTGGGAAAATCTTAAGAGGTATAGTCCGGGCATTATTAAGTTTATATTATATATTACTCTTTCAATAGTGTAACTTGTTTTTGTGCCGAATAAATAAAAAAGAGTTGTAAAAAAACTGACATATCAAGAATCAGACAGAAATAGACATATTATATATATACGTGTATATCTTACATACGTGTATATAAACTTACGTTCACCCTATTCCCATATCCCGCGTAGAAGGGATTGGAGCCTTGCGGGAATAGTGCCTTGATGTCGGCGAGGCATTGAATCTTGAATTCTTCAGGCTTTTTCTCTATGACTTCGCGGTGGAAAGCGCGAAGCAGCGAGGTGGGGTTGAGGAGCAGAGGTCCGTCCGGCAAACACGTCTCCCCTTGGCGGATCGAACGCAAATACTCGCGCGTTACCTGATACAATTGTATGACTATGATATACTCTTAATTCTCTTTTTACACGATTTTAATTGAACAAGGTATTAAAAGAAAAAACATGGTACTTTTCTGTCAGCCGGGCGCAAGCGAAATGAAGAAATTTCTTACAACCTAACCTTTTTTATCCCCCATGTAAAAAAGCTAACCTAATAAATCCCAAATTTTCATCATTTTTTTTAAACAAAAATTAAGATGGAATAAGAAAAGGAAAACATTTTTGAATGTTTTGAATAAATTCAGAGAATACAGCACATAGCCCCAAACGAACATTCCCCTTCTGGTTGTAAGAAATTTGGCAGAATTCTGCTTTATTTGGCGATTTTTCGCTTGTTAGGTTAGGTTTCCTTTTTTACAAGGGAAAAAATTGTTCAGTTAGGTTGTAAGAAATTTGATGAAATTCTACATTATTTGGCGATTTTTCGCTTGCGCCTGGCTAACGGAAAATTTCAGAATAAATAGTGCGAGATATTTTACGAAGGACGCGTTTACGAAGTGTTTAAATTAGTCCTAGCACAAGTCTCTGAGACTAAGACAAAACTACTGAATTATATCAATACAGAAGACTAGAGATGATTATCCGTAAATAATTTCGCAAGATGATGAACAAAATAATTCTAGTGATGGTAGTGGTGTTGAAGTCTTGCGCAAACGTGTATCTGTTTATTGTCAGAACGTGACAAGGCATAAAATTGTGTAATGTTTAGGTTATTTTTACTTTTTTTATATTAATAAATTCCAGATATTATTTTATTCTTTTTAAGTATAATTTACGTTTTATAATATATTTAATGAATTAAAATGTGTAAGCTTAAGTAATTGTTTAAGTGAAATCAAAAAAAAATTTTTTTTTAGTATTTATTACACTTAATTATCTTTTTAAACGATTTTTTTGGAAACGAATCTAATACGGCAAAAGTTTTCAATTTTGTGAGAAGCCAATGTCAACAACCCTCTGACTGTTACGACTGTGTTGATTGAACAAATTAATATCATCTAACGTAATCTTGACTTACTCTCGCCTGGCCGATGGCTCTCGCTGAAAGATACAGCAGTTGGTAACCGTTGTTCTTGATCTTGGTGAACAGTTGCGCTACACCAGACTGCGCCCAGTCCTTTCCGACTAGAGGGAAAATGTGGCCTAATACGTCAGATCTGCGAAAATATGGAATAAAATATATTTATTTGCTTTGCTTATATTTAATATTATAATAGTATATGGAAGGGTCGGTAGGGGAAGATCAAGGAAAACACACCTTGACCAAATTGCCAAAAGTCGTTAGGAAAGGCCAGGTCAAGAATACCCTTAACCGGCGGGCTTGCATGAGGAGATCATAGCAGATAGAGATCTGTGATCTCTGCCTACTCCTACGGGAAACACGGGCGTGACGAAATGTATGTATAAACATATTAAAACGCTAATAAACAAATTGGATTTTTCCTAAACCATTCCTGGGCTAAAGGGTTAACATTAAGATGAGTGAGAAGCGCAAACAATATATTGTGATCTACAACGTTAAATGCGTTGGAAAAATCTATTAAAATAAGAACTGTAACTTTAGATTTTTAGTAGCTGGTGATACTCAAAGCAGCCCAAAAGCTGGTGGTTAATGGTGGTTTCCTTTACTTTAGAAAGCAAGGACGTGATAGTAATAACATAAATAACAATTTATTATATTATTATAATATATATGAATAAAGATTTAATTTTTGTACATCTAAAGTGGTTTTCGATGGTTCGGCTTTTTCACTTCATAGCATATTATAAGATTGACACGAGTGTATTCTGTATTATTGTGTGTGTGAACATACATTTGCTCAGCTCACGCGCACACACACACACATGCACGCAAAACTAATTACGCTGTTGCCGATTACAATTTTGTACGACGTACAATCAGGCTATAACAATTTTATCCCCACCAATCTGGGTAGATTTTCAAGAAATTTCTTTCCACACACCACTACCCTGTGGAACCAGCTACTTCTAGATGTGTTTTCGAACATATACGACATTGGAACCTTCAAAAAACAAGCCTACTTAAAGGCCGGAAACGCTTCTGCAATGCCTGCGAATGTCTGTGCATGAACGATACATGTCAATTAAGTCGGAAATAAATCTGAGAGCTATCTTGGCGTACACTGCCTAAACCATTGGAGTTACACAAAGATTTTGTACCGTAGGATTGTGTGTCTTGAATAGTTCTAAATAAAAGTCCGCGACAGCATATATCTACCTGTTATGTGGAAGCCACTATGACCAAAATTGTGAACCATAAATTATGTAAAAAAATATATATTTATTTAAAATGATCTGTCACGAAACTTAATGTGGCAGACCAAATTCCACGCGAAAGAAGCCGCGGGCAAAAGCTAGTAACACATAAAACGGACATACTTAGTGATGGTGCCGTCGATGTCGGATATGACCACCTTGTCGTCGTACCGCCAGCGGAACACGTTGCACTTGCACCGCGTCGTACCCTGATACGCAGTAGTCACGCTGAACACCATCTCGTTCATTCCCTCGCGCAGATTCAGCTTTTTCTGTATCAGTTCGTCATTGGCGGCGTTACATTGCGCAAATCAAAAAGTAATGTGAAAAAAAATTGCTAAAGAATTAAAGTACAGTGGACCTGCGGAAATTTCGGCAAATCTTCACTAATATTGTACGCGCTACCACTATTTTGTAGGTTCTATAGCAATGATGATGTTATTTTTATAATAAGATATTAGCCCTCCATTGTGATGTATAATTTACTAAATTCCACATCCATATTATATACATAACTATGAAGTTGTAGTTCAAATAGATTCCTTGATTTGTAACTTGTCGGGTTACAAGGTTATTCAAAAAATTCCGGACTATAATTCGACAAATTCGATAATCCGACATCGCCCTGCAAAACGTTTGTCGGATTACCGCGGGTCCACATTAATTTGTGTCTCTGCTTCAATTATTCTGTTTGTTTTTTTCACAATCTATAATGTTCCAATACTGGACACAGGTCTCCCTATTTTTGGATGAATATTACCCCACGTGTTTGTCCAGAGCGGAACGGCAGTACATCCAAAATAGAAATAAAGGCATGTAGGCCATACATACATGTATTTTGATTTGAGAATATCATCATTAAAGCTTCACCACTGAGCCATTTAAACCGTCTTTTATTAATATCTAATTTTAGTAATTTATATTATTATTTTAGTAATTTATATTATTATTAAGTCTCTGCCAGCTGCCCTGTGCAAATAATTGCTCGATATCAGAATCCCACACTACGTTTGCCGAGACGCGGTCAGTACTCCAGCAGAGACAGGATGCGTCTAGCCGAAGATATAAAAGCTATTTGGCACACCTTGGGTAAGGCCTATATCCAGCAGTGGACTGCCGTGGAGTAATATTGATATTATTATTGTGAAACTATATCAAACAAAACTAAAGTGATTAAGTTATACTACAATACATGTTTTAAGCTACGTTTTAAATAAGTTTAGTGATTTTACAGTTTAATTCTTTGGGTAACCTATTATTTACTATGGCTCTGTCAAACACTATATAACAACTGTCTTCACCAACTCACTGCTTGATATAGATCTGCCTCAAGACACGCCACCAAGCTTTATCTTTGGTTTCATGCATATAGTTTTTCTCCAGCCGCCTGTGCAGTCCTCGACCCATCGGGTCGAGAAGAATGACGCACGGGATTGTTTTGTAAAAGCAACAGACAAAACAATATAATTACAATTTGCTCGGAGGAAAGTCGAAGAGTTTTGCGGAACACGGATTGACGTCGCGCTGACTTATGACTGCGATTGGAAGTCTCATGCTCCGACTCTGACGAACTATGATCCTGGTGTTCTTCTAGAACAAAAACATATAAAATATGTAATAAACAGTACAATTAATAATTAAGTTATCACAAAATACATAATAACAACATAGCTAGCTTTTATCACAACAGTTTAATGGAAATCATTTTAAAATACTGCTGTAGTATTATTTTATTCTACAACTGGTTAATTATTTGAAAATTATCATAAACAACATAATGAAAATCAAGTATTTCAATCATTTAGTATTTAATTTTTTACCTTATAATCTCAATATGATATATAAGATATAATAATAAAAATACATTAAATTAATGAAACGTTTTACGTTAATAGCTCTAAATTCGAATTCCCTATGTCATTAGAAACAAGACAAGCATTCGGATTCCGAATAAATACCACAAAAATATTTCTCCTGTTTTAGGAATAAAAGCCACGATTCTCGGCCTAAACCCGGAACTTTGCCATGCATTGGCATGTGGATTATAATATAATGTTAATATTATATATAATATTAATGGATTTGTGTGCTCCAAAAATAATTTTTAAATAAAAGTTTAAACAATTTTATATATTGTACTTAACATATTATATGTAGAATCACTTTTCATCTTGTTCATTTAATTTATTCAATTAAGTCGAAAAGCTCGAAACGCAATTCATACATGTATATATAATAATATTTCCATTTATGTTCATAGTATTTTTTCAATGTGTTTATCTGCGCTAACTGTTGCAATGGACAAATCTATTTTAACATGACTCACGACACGACACATTGTTTTCACTTTAAAAATAAAATATGGCTTTTGATCACAAGCTGTCGACAATCAAATATAAAAAAACCAGTACTATAAATATTTTTAATTTATTGCAATAACAAAGAATAACAAGAACAGCACAGCGCATTCATCGTTACATTTACGGGCGACAAACAACCGCAATGAGGCTAACGTGTGATTGTTTAGTTTACAATAAGTGTGTTGACTAAATTTCAATACAGAACTTTTTATACATTGTAGAATTATTATCATGACACATTATTATTTTAGTTATAAAATGTTTTCTTTTGATTGCAAAAATCGGTTTCGTGTTATAGGAAAACGCGTTAGAATGTATAAGCATTGTAATGCATAAGCTAAAATTCAAAAGCTGGGAACAAAATTAAATAAAATAATTTAATTTTATAAAAACAAGATGTGCAAACAAAGTTGGACTGTCGAATCATTATAAATTTTTCCCAGCACATACAAGTATATGACTTGGGAAATCCACGCGTCATATGAGGGAAATACGTGTTGTAAGACATGAAATCGGGTTATAGGAAGGTTTACTGTACATTTAAAGTCTTTTTTAAATTGCTCATTTCATTTATAATTAAAAAAAAAGAAGTGTTCATTTAATACTAGTAACGCAAATAACCGTTATTTGTTCACAGAGTAAAATTAAAGCATACTCTATTTAGTGCATCAAATAATAACCTATGAAATATTTTTTCTATTAGCCATGCATCGGACCTAATTTTTGGTGAAATGATAAACATATTTTTTCTTTTCTTTGATTGCAACTAGTTTTAACTATTATGCCAGTGTCAAGTAAAAAACAATAGCATCATATTTCTTGAAATGTAACTAGTCGTAGTAACTAGTAATCGAATTATACTATATAATACGCCACCACAATTAAACAATATAACTTATAGTAATATAAGATTATGAAAATGAAATAAAAACATAACGTCACTCATATAAGTAGGCGGGTAAAAGTCCAAAAAAATTTTTACGGGAATAACAAAAGACTGATTTTCTGATTTTTTTTATAATATCATTCATCCCATGGAATACTACCATGGGATAAGCTTTGAGATTATCGGTTCGATGACATTCTGATAATTAAGCCGACGATATGTATAATTAAATATTATCATTCGATTCCGTAATCATTACAAAGAATTTTTTGCAAACAACTGATATGCGCATAATTAAAATGATTTCATTTTAATAATTAGTAATTTAAATACTACCGACCAAGTTTTGGGAAATTATTTAACTTGAGATTTACCTCTAATACGATTATTACTACGTGTGCTTCGTCTCGCTATAAGTAAATAAGTGACTTTATGTGTACTTTCAACTTATTTGGGTAAGATAGATACACTCAAGGCTATGATTACATGTATGCAGGGAAAACTGAAATTTCAATTGACGAATTTCGACAAATAACAAAAGCCAAAAATCATTTTCACATATCCGAAAATACCACTGCTTAATTATTGTAGAATATGTGAGTATATTAATATATATGGCAGTAGACTTACCTTGCAAGTGAGTCGATGTGGCCTCTTGCATTAATTGTGCCACGATTTCGCTCTGCGTGGGTTCCTGCGGTTCAGCTATGCTAACTTTATTTGTTTCTTCCTTAGTTTCAACCTTTTCCTCAACAATGTGATCCACCTGATCTATACTCGGTATCTCCACTTTAGATTCTTTCTCTATTTCTAACTTTTGTCGGGAGATATTTGTATCTTTCATCGCATCAGCATCTTTCGGTGGAGATGGTTCATTTCTGATGAAAATTAAAATAATTTAATGAAGTACATTATATAAATAAAATTTGCGTCTTTGGTGGCAAATAATTTTTTTCTCGAAGTTATATCTTTTAAACATTATTTAAGAAAGATCAATGCTGTTATGCACAAATTAACCAAGATAATAATTAGCAAGAAACGTTTGTTTTCTATTATTTATTGGAGTAATGGATTTCTAGTTGACGAAATAAGTGTAACAGTTTTAGAACTTGCATTAAAATTGCATTTACTTCTGAGAAAATATTCTAAAATTGTGAATGTATTTATAAAATATGCAGTGCTATTTAAAGGATTCTGCTCCTGTCAATGGCACTGCATATTTATATACTTTTTATAACTGCCCTATTATTTTTTTTATAGCAAAGCAAACATACGAGCATCTATAATAAATATAAATTAATATTTATGTCCCGAGATAAGGGCAATCGCCCAGTTCGGGATCCACCGGCAATTTAACCTTGTATACAAGCATTTATTGTTTAATTAAATAAATAAAAAATCTCGTCGTACTAACTCCATATACTTTATTTAATTAGTTATATAAATTTGATAATAGAGTATCGTTACCGCTTAGCATCCGCATTGGAGCGTCGCCAGCTCCACCAGTAGGAGCGCGGCTTGGCCGCGTCCGTGATCCCTGGCTCCGACGCCCCGCCTCCCCCTCCCCTCCCTTCGCCCGACTCGCCCTCTTTGTCCGAGCACTTTTCCAGCGAGTCAAGAATGCGCTGAAACAATTATAGCTACATTGATAGACCTGGAAAGAAGGTTTCTTTTTATAACCTCTCTGCGCCATTTGTCGGAACTGTTGGAAACACTGACACATGCAACCGCAGGTACAATGGCGCTGTCCCTATGTAGAGGCCGATCCGAAAATTGGAGTGGGAATGAGACTCCCTGACTCTTCCCTACTCTGGGGGCACTTATGGTGCATTACCTCGAGGTTTTGGTTGGAAAGAACTTAGACATAAACGCAACACTGACATTTTCTGTGTCATGGGTATCCAGCCCAGACTCGGAATACCTATAGGCACTACAAATATTTATTGTGATGCGAGCAATCGATGACAACTCTTCGTACAAACTTCTCAAAGGCGAAATCGAAAAATAAACACTGTCAGTGTGCCACTTTAATCGTCTCATGATACCATAGCTCACATTTTAGTCAAGGGTTAGTTTATTGTGTTCTGTTATTATCAGTCTTGAAAAAACAAACTTTTAAGGCGACCTCTTACTATTATTTACATTTGTATCTATAAAACAATGTGCGTGTATCAATTAGTGTATAATAATTTAAAAAAGGGGATAACTACTGTATTCCAAGCGTCATTCTTTTCTTTTCTGAGAACCATTTATATAAGACGATGGTAGAAAGAAGCCTGATTGTTAATTGATTAAATTTTGACAAATTTAATGCAATTTCTCGTGTCTAAAGAATTAAGTATTTGAATGCATCTGTGTTCTTTTGTGGTTAGGCAGTGTCTTTGAAATTGCATATATGTATGATATGCACTAGTAAAATAACCGAATCAATAAGAAATTGAAGAATAATATAGAAACCAATAACATCACGCGACAGGTCTACTCAGTTGGAAGCGTCCGTCTCTATAATGCTCGCATGCTCCATCCGGGGCTAGTTTACAGTTCGACGAACAGTGGCATACCGCCAAATGACTAACAGTATTTCCGTTTAGTTAACCATTATCGCTTTTTACCGTGGAGAGTCTTATAACAACCAAATGTGCGAAAAATAAGTTCTCATGAAATTTATTTTTGTCTATTTTCTTATTTATAATTAAAATGAATCTATCTATTCACATATGAAAGGTATATTTATCTGTTTATGCTGTTATATATTTATTGATTCTTTTTGTACATATTTCAGGACTAAGGTGGACCTCACGCCGAAATGTATTCTCTGCCGCCTTTATATAATTAATAGACTAATTCACAGAAAAACAGTAGTTCTTATGGAGAAAATTTAAGGGCCAGTAAATGATAATGAGCAACCCTGCTTCAATTCAATTAAAAAGCTTGAAGTTTATTGTGAAAGTGAATTTGAGTGTTAAGTACTTCAATAATTAAATGCAGAAGAAAAGGCAAGGGCCTTTGACAACATTTTGCATTTTATTCTATTCCTTTTGAACCTCCCCCCCAAGTTCTATCCTACTTACTCGCGGACAAATAATAAAGTATTTTATTATGAACTAGCTGACTCGGCAAACTTCGTACCGCCTCAGAATCAATAAATAAAAAAGCTAAACGATAATTGCAGAATGTTTCAACTTTAGTAAAAAGTGTGGTCAAAACTTAACAGGAACGAAAAGAAATCGTAATCAATAAAAAATGAAAAATAAACTTCACTTTTGAATTTAATTTGATTTCCGAACGACTTTTAAATTTAATTGATTTCTGAACGACGGGACGAACATCAAATATTTGACAGGTAGGAATAGTCTCTAAGAGAAAACGAAATGTTGCTTTTACTACGTTCCTAATATTTTTCTCATATTTACTCACCTTTTAAACCTACCCTGGACTTCCAAAAATAATTCAAAACCAAAATAAGCCAAATCGGCCCAGCCGTTCTCGAGTTTTAGCAAGACTACGAAAAGCAATTGATTTTTATATATTATATAAAGATATGTATTTCTTCACGCATATTCGTGTAGAAATACATATCTTTATATATAAAAATCAATTGCTATATATTCATATTCACTTGAATATTCTTACATTGGGCAGCGGACGGCGGTAGGCGAGTAGAGACAAAAGCAGCGGCCCGGCGCTTCGCCAGGAAAGGCACTTGGTGCCCACGCGAACCACCAGCCGCCCCTCGTTCGCTAACACCTCACCGTGCGCGCAGAACTCCTCAAAGGGTAGCGCGCGGGATACCGCGCCCTCACGCACATACACCGATACCTGACCCCTGCACACACAAGACAATATATTACTTTTGCGTGTTAGACACGATGAGATTTTTATCACAGCCATACACGTCTCGTTGTCGGGCACAGATATGACATAAATACCTGAAAAACACATTAAATTTATCCCGATATGCGATTTGAACCCACGCCTATTGACGAAAGCTGTAGCCTCACCAACTGAGCCATTTAAGTCATCATAAAAGAACGCCATTAAAAACGTGTTAAGATTAGTAGCTAAGGTTAGAAGTAGTAGTTAGTAAGCTGTCTATTGGTAGCCAGTAAAAGTACTTTTAAAAGGACTTTGATGGCACACCGTTACTGACTTATGACAACATAATCCTAGTATTTACTCTCAGATTATGACTCTAGTTCTGACCGTGTGCACCAAGTACGTACATGCATTTGGACAGTTTCCTTATATGGCTATCCTACCCTACCCTATCTGGCGACAGGATGAGACTGATACTATAGGTATGACTGAGGGCATACTACCAAGTAAAACAACCTCAAATAAAATTTTGTTTTTATATTAGATACAGAATCTTCACATATTATGTATGTTAAACTGGCTTAGCAATTGAATATTCCTGGTGTTAAATTTCTAAAGTTTAGCACCTTTAAGCACAAAATATTGGAGTAAAGCTGCTGCTATAAATACATATATCTCTATTAACATAATTGGTGCAGTAAGTGATATAATATTATTTGAGGATATCTACCTTAAAACTTTCCACTGTTAATGGTTTACCTGATTATATGGACAGTCAAAAGTTTTACTTAGCTAAGATCCGCGACTTATCAGTATTTCAAACTTAAGTATTAAACATCTAATTCTCAAATTATGCTTCCACACTTCCCTACTGTTACGCATTAATGAATGAACTATATAAGGCTATTTAAAACTATGCGTCACCCCTACTTTTGTGCCAAATCTTTGAGCTTTCCCATTCGTATTTTTAGTGGCAACAACATATTTGTCACTTTGCCAAAGAATACCCATTTCGGTAAAGTTTTATTCGTGTACGTCGGCGAGATCGTTATCTTTTTTTGAAATTCATACATAATTTATAATAAGATTATAAATAATAACTTACATGACTAAGTACGTTTTCGTCATTCAACACTTTTAAAAAGGCTTAACACGGTTCTGTCATACATAACAAAAGGCACGGCCCTACAGAGCCACTGCTGTTTTAAATAAGAAAATTGTTTTGTCCTTAGTTATAACTACACTTGGTATGTATAGTGATACCTATTATGATTTGCAGGCTTTTATTCGTCAGAATTCAAAACTTATTTTACTAAGATTCGCGAAAATTACCGATTATTCACTGATTTTAATGCATCTTAACAAAGTGTTACATTTCCAATTATGAGTTCCGTGAATTAACCAAAAGGTTCAATTGGCTCAACTGAGGAATTAGGGTTTAATTTTTTAAAAAGTAACCTAATTAAATCAAAAATTAGCGTCTTTTTCATTGTGACTGTCCAAGATTTGCTGTTTTTCAGGTTTTGCATTTGTCAGGCTTAAGCTGTGATATTATTGTAAAAAATGGTCATCCGCCAGCTGATAATGGTTAATACTGTCTACAACAGATTAATGGTATATGTCATATGTCATAAAAGACTGCAGCATGAGGGATATATGTTATAATCCGCGACTTCTCATTCTGGTGCCCGTAATTTTGAAATTTATATTTACGTGTCATGCTAATGAACTACCATGGGTCAATATTATGTATTCATTATTGTTAAATATAATATAATGATAATCTTGCTTGCTTGTAAGTCTGCTATTAACATACGGTTTCTTTTGACTATAAATAACAGTAACGAATCCAATTAGCAGTATTAACTGTATGACGTCATGCTTTCATTTATAAATACGCTAAAACACGTGTGGTGCATTGAAAATAAAGTTAATTAAAGAACTCAGTTAATTATGTGTTATATTAGGTGTACAAATAAGTTTCCGCAGTTTTTTATAAAAAATTAGGAATTTATTGTAAAGGAAAAGTACATTACGTTTTATTCAAAGTATTTTCCATCATTTGCCACTACTTTTCCCCATCTTTCTGGCAACATTCGGATACCCCGTCGAAAAAACTCTTCATCTTTTGACGCTATCCACAAATCTACCCAATTTTTGGTGTCTTCATATGATGTGAAGCGCTGCTCAGACAGACCATGTGCCATCGACCGGAACAGGTGATAATCAGAAGGGGCTAAGTCTGGTGAATACGGCGGGTGGGGTAAAACTTCCCAGTTGAGTGTTTCCAAGTATGTTTTTACCGGCGCCGCAACATGTGGACGAGCATTATCGTGTAAAAGAATAATTTTGTCGTGTCTGGAGTAGTAATGGGCGCGTTTTTCCTTAAGTGCCCGACTCAATCTCATCAATTGTGTTCGGTAGAGAGCTCCAGTAATGGTTTCGCTTGGTTTCAGCAATTCATAATACACGACACCAAGCTGATCCCACCAAATACACAGCATGAGTTTTTTCCATGAATATTCGGCTTAGCTGTCGATGTTGATGGTTCGCCGGGCTTAACCCATGACTTTCTCTTCTTTGGATTATCGTAGTGAATCCATTTTTCGTCACCAGTGACTATACGATGCAAAAAACTCTTTTTTTTATTCCTGGCAAGCAGCATTTCACTCATGCATAATCGGCGTTCAACGTCTCTCGGCTTTAGTTCATATGGAACCCAATTTCCTTGTTTTTGAATCATTCCTAACGATTTTAAACGATGTGAAATTGCTTGTTGAATCACTTGTAGAGTAAGTGCAAGTTCTTTTTGCGTTTGGGACGAATCTTCCTCCAATAGTACTTCTAATTCCATGTCTTCGTACACTTTCGGCCTTCCACTGCGTTCTTTGTCTTTAACGTCAAACTCACCGTTCTTAAACTTTTGAAACCATTCCTGACAACTTCTCTCACTTAAAGCAGCTTCACCATATGCTTCTAGAAGCAATCGATGCGCCTCAGCTGCAGATTTTTTCACATTAAAGAAGTAAATCAAAAGTTCCCGCAAATGATGCTTATTCGGAATAAAACTTGACATTTTTGCACGAAAAAAATTACGTGATGCTGATACGGAATCACTAGTACTTTAAGGTTATGGTGTTGCCAGATGACTAAACTTGGGATATTACGTTTTACATCTGACAATTTCTCCATAACCTTCTGGTGGGGCCATCTTTTGACAAACCGCGGAAACTTATTTGTACACCTAATACTTAAATTATGATCGGTCTATAGCAATTGACTCTTGGCAAATACTTTCATAATATTCTTTAAAGACCCTAAGCGGCTTTTCATTAGAATAGGAAGGCAAACGAGCAAGCTTGTCGCCTGATAAAAGCAATATTTCCAAAATACACTTACTTGCTGAGAATCTTATCGTCGTCATCTGAGTCGATTGCGGGAGGTTCGAGAGAGGCCGGAGACTGCGGCAGCGAAGGACCATTGCCTGATTCGTACTCTTCTTCTGTCGGTCCACTCGTTTGTTGATTGCCAGTGGCTTCACCTGAAATTATTCAAACTTTTAAATATTCAAAGAAAAAGAGTAAAAGTAACTTAAACTAATGTTCCACCTTAGTTACACATATATTTTTTACACGGACAAAATCACATATATAGCTTTAGAAATCCTAAATGTATAATGCCAAAATCAAAGCAAACTTCTGAAATCTCACATAAAATACGGTAAACCCTCCGTGAACCCAGTATAACGCGACTATACTCTTATAATGCTATTTCATATCCCTCGTATAACACGTGTTTTCCTTCGTATAACGCTGGGCTTTCCCAATATTTGTACTGTGAAATTTATAATGATTTGATTGTTCATAATCAACTTTGTTACGTTTGCACATCTCGTTCTTATAAAATTAAATTATTTAAATAAGGTTATGTTTCACATTTTTGAGTTTTAGGAACACTAATTATACATACATAATGTGTATGTATACAATGTATAAAATAGTAATCGTATAACGCGTTTCCCTATAACGTGAAACCAATTTACCGCGTTATAGGTAGGTGTACTGTAGTTGTGTTCAATTTTTTTTGTATAATAAATAAAAAAACATTAAGCGTTATATAGAAGAAATGCTGCTGTACCAAACATCAAATATTTATATGGCAAATTTATGTAAAGAAAGTTAAATTAACTTATCAGTCAACTCACCTAACCGATAACGTTCGGTGTGATGTTTGGGGAAATATAGGTCGGGGTCGACTTGGCCTCTGTCTAGGTCATCGAGGTAGACGCCTTCAGTAGGATCGTTGTCTTCTCGCGCGGATATGAACCGGAACATGCTATTAAGTACGCCGCGACGGCCAGGCCGCTCCTCATCGGAGCTTAGGGGCTCTGCTGGTGAGGCAGGCGATGCTGGGGAGGCGGGGGAAGCTGGACATTCAGGTGATTCAACTGCTGCCCCTCTCACTGGCGGTTCGGGCAATTCTCCCCATCGCCACGACTGTGAAGACTTGTCACCTGAAGTTGCTCGTGATAGTTCCACTTCTGTGTCGGATTGCACGGGCGTGCCACCACGCGATCCTTTACTGTGCCAATATAAAACACCCTTAGTATAATTAAAATGTATACGAACTATAGAATTAAGAAAGCTTCATGAAAGCGAACTCTGGACAATAATAACTGAAAGTTTTTCTATGATGAAGATAGAAAAACTTAAATACGACCAGAGTTATATATGCTAGCCCAGCTTGTACAAATATTAGCATTGGAAATTTTGAAATGTTTCTTTATTTTCTCCTACATATTTAATTTAAAAAAGTATAGCTTCGCGGTAATATTCTACCACCCCTGTGAACAGTATATGAATAACCTTATTTGCTTTTCCTTAATTATTTATATGGAATTGTCACATAAAGGCTAAAAGTAAGGTTAAGAGACAAAGAGTTCTTATATGATGACACTCACTCAGAACCGATGTTCATTTGCATTTGATTTTTTATATTATTGTTTAAGGAAAAAATTAAGAATTAGAAGTAAATTTTTTAACACCTTGACCGCCACGCGTGTTTACAATAGAACTTCTGTCAGGCCACCAGTGCCGTCGAAGAACCACCACCGAGCGCGCTGCTTTGGAGGTTTATAAAAATTGCGATAAAGATAATTGTAAATATTAGATTTTGGACGAAAACTCTTTGTGAGTAATAAAATCAGCGTCACTCGATTACGCGTGATGCGGCCCGTTGAGAACTTTTACTGTCACCCACGTACGGGTGACGCGGCCTGATGTGAACTTTTACTGTCACCCGAATATGGGTGACGCGGCAATCAATGTGTTAAAATTCTTCAATTATATATTTTTGTATGCAAAACCTTTTATACTTAAGTTATCCTTAAATTAAATTAATATTTTGCTTATTAAAAAAATATATATATTCCCATAATGACTAAGGCAGTAAAATCTAATTTTTAGAGTACTTTTAATGTATGCCGTTACGGTAATGTTTATATAACTACTACATTCAAAATTTAATGAATCCGAATTCAACATCATCTCACCTTAACTTTTTGCAAAATATAATAATTCGACTTTCCAACTTAAGTACGCTTATTCTTATTAGTGAGTAAAGGAGAACCGTTACACCAAGAGTAAGTATTTATAATCAAGTTTTGTTTGGCTATAAGACTGCAAAATAGATTGGTAAAAATCCTAAGAAGTCGCCTCGACTGAAGTAAGACTGATGAGAATTCGTTATCCAATCAATGGATCGGATAAGCGTTAAGAGGGTATAAGGCATGACTTTAAAACACGGGATTTGAAGTTCTTGTTTTATTCAATAACCAGTATGGCAATTGATGATGATTTATTGAATTATTGTGTGCGAGAACATGATGTTTTACTACGTAGGTCTTTTAATAAATAGACCATAGCGTTACGAAGATCCAAGAGTCATAAATAACAGACATTATTGTGATATCCTTTGCATGAATAACATACAACACTAATATTCTTCAGTACATGATTTTATAGCTCATATATTAGCGAGTTTGTTAGTGAAAGGACCGCATATTTTGCGGAACAAGACTTATCCTGTTTTCTCGTGAAAGTCCCTTCGAAAAATGTTTATGATGAAAATTGTTGTTGCAACCAGGTGGGAGCTCCCATTGATTAAAATCTAATACTTTATTTTGACATGTGACACGTTAAATTATAATTCACAATTAATTAAATAAATGCATGAAGCTAGATGTAAATTGATTAAGCGGCACGAAAACTACAATTACGAGCAATCTACATTAATAATCTGTCTTATATGACCTACAAGATAAATACATAAATAGATCTTACATGTAGTAAATTCTTACAAAATATTAAATTTTTTGTACGAAACGAAACGAAAAGCGTAACTTGATAATTGAATTTAAAGTGTGAATAGTGATATAGCAAGCTAGGCGAGTTGGTTATTGTAATGTAATGTTTACGCGTGTCTGGAGGCTGCATGCACCTCGAAGGCAGTGTCAGATAACGCCAACGGGATGCGGTTCTCCCCATTCAGCTTCAAATTTGACATCTCTTCACTGTAACCATGATACTCACTGTCATATAATACTAATAAAAATGTTACTTTTAGATAATGAGTTAACGATAATTTTTAATTACCTGAGAGTCGCGGCATTCACTTCTGTATCGCTAAAGAAATTGATATCTGTACTATTTGGAATGGAAGTTGGTTGGGAGCCTCTTAGCTCTGATGCTGGTAGGTCTGACTGGCTTGAAATAGAGCTTGTAGAAGACTTTCGTTGGTGCTTCTTCTTTGTACTGGCTTTTCTTGTCTTTTTCTTCTTTTTGCCATTACCATTTTGTTTAATTTCGTCTTGATTAGATGGAGCTGCGTCAATGGGACGGAAATCGTTTTCAGCGCTAATTTTCTGTACCACTTGATTGGCTTCACTCTCCGCTCTTCCAAGCTGCGTTGCCGCAAACGTTTTCGGTTTTGAATCGATCCAATCAACAGACACTTCGTCTAAGCCGTCCATTTCAAATAATGCCTCATTCTCATTGTCATGTTTTGTGTCTTTGTGTTCTCTGGCTTTAAGCTTACTTAAATCTGGTTTCTGTAAAGACTGTCCATCCGCAGTATATCTGTTAAGAAAAAGATTTTTATGATTATTTGTATGTTTAACACGGTCCCTGCCAGACCATTTTTGGAAGATTTTCAGTTCAGGCCGCATGTTTGTTGAACTAATTCCTAGAAAAATATACTTATTGGTTTGTTGTGTTATGCATTTAAAACTATATACCCTTTTATTATGATCTTAACATTATTTTAATTATTGTAAGGTATATTATTATAGTAGTAGTAGTAGTAATCCTATTGTAACGTAGTCATTTCTGTTTCTTATAGATAAAATAAACATTACCGCCGTTTTGTGTAATCTGAAGCCTGGCCATGGTCGGGCTCGACTGCAGAAAGGGAGTTGCGTCGTCGAGGTTCGTATATTTCGTCAAAACGTGAAGCGGGAATCGGAGAGGTGGCGAGATGCGCAGAGCATTCCGCTTCATCCTCCCCCACCTCTTCAACGAAGAACGCCTCGCCCGACTCTCCAAGCTTCATGTGGATATCGAGTTGTTCACCATTCAATTCCAAATCAACCTAGAAAATTACAAACAGTGAGCCACATTTTTAGCCGATAATATATATTTTTTTTAATGAATATTAGTAATAACAATATTAAAAATATTGCTAGATATTTTTAATATTTTTATTACTAATATTCATGTTAACCATCCAACTATAATGATTGTGCTAGAAAATTGCTCACATCGATAGTCCAAGGAAAGATACGAGCTCACGATGTCAGATCGTAAGCCCGATCCATACCAACTGAGCTACTGCTGCTTTAAGTATATATAATATTAATAACTCCCAAAAACTAAAATATTCACCATCAAAAAATTTTAAAAACATATATAGAAACGAATCTATGTGTCTATTTGCCTTTTAAGCATTACTACACTGTTCATCCGCTGTCCATGAAATTTTGGGTAGTTGTTGAGACTACTCTGGCGAAGGTTCCTGAAATAGTACAAGTATCCCACAAAAGGTGGCGTACACAATAATAATCAAATACGAACAAAGAAGTGTACGCAAACAATGATATTTCAGTTCGTAGGTGACATAAGTAGTGTCTGAGATCGCAGCAACGCGCGAAGGGTAAGCCAGAATAAATTCTATATAGTTATAAGGTTATATCTATATAGTTATATATATTTGACAACCCAATTGACGCAGTGGCGAAGAATTCGCTTTACAAGACAAGGGTCGCGGGTTCAAATAATATTTGATTATGTCATCATCATCATCATAATTGTTGTATTGTCAAATCTATGAAGAATAATTATATATAATTAAAATACACTCATTTTCAAGTAATTATAATATAATTACTTAGATCACATATATAATAAGTGAATATATTTGCGACATTGACTTTCTTTCTTCGCTTATAAAAAGATACGTGGAGAACGATGAAAAAACATAGGCGCTTTCGAAAAAAAAGTTGCAGTTGATGATTGAAGACAAGTCTTTCTGCCAATTTTTTTTTTGGCAATGATCCATTTTGCGGATTGAATCGGCCGCTGGCTACCTAACTCATCTTGGCATCAATTTGCACACCTAAAATGACAATATCGCTAATTAAATAATGTTAGTCTAACGTCATATTTGTTAAATTTTTTAGCAACGGTATGCCAAAAATTGATATAATAATAAAAAGATATATTTACAATAAAACGAACTATTCCACTGACTTTTCCAGAACATGTTAGGCACGTACGCTGACGGTACAATAATATTACGTTGTTTTTGGTTGGACGCACGATGCTATAGATACTTCTGTTAAAATTATCTATAAAAGCATCGACCATTGGCCAATTTTCGCGACGGCTTTTACGTCAGAGATTTATCAACCCCGTATTAGTAGTAAATATTGAACAAGGACATACATTTTAGGTACAGATGTTATACTTTACTATTAACCGACTATAATTACATGCATAGATACATATCGTCACGCCTGTTTTCCATAGGGGTAGGCAGAGACCACAGATCTCCATCCGCTACGATCCCGGCACACCTTCCTTGCGTCCTCCACACTCATTCATCTTTTCATCTATCCTTCTTCTCACATTCATCGTAGCGAAACGGCTCTCCATTAGTCGCTTGTCGATAATCGAATCTCATGGGGATCAAGACGTGACGGGTGGCGAACCATGTCATCGTCGTGTTTTATTAACCCCACTATTTTTATTTTTTAAATATTATTTTACTATTATTAATTCATTGATGCAAATTGACGAACAGAAATTGATTCATGGATATACTCGTACAGAAAACATTAATATTTTGTTTTAAATTACAAATGTAAGTAAAATGAAGAAGCAGTCTATAATTCTGAAATACTAAATATTGACACCAACTCAATGTCTCGAAAATTGTTTTTTCTATAGTTGACCGTTATTACTTTAAGTATAAAACCAAATTTAAATTTCATTACTTAAATAGATACTTCCTATAAGTAAATTCTTTCGATTCCATTTTTTAGAAATCTAAGTTTGAACTTTATTAATTAGACCAAAACGAGAAGTTAAAGTCTTTGTTAGTTAGTAGTTATATATATTATTCTATTCATAAATTTATGGTTTAATATACATATTAATACCTAGATTTATTAATATTAATACGAGCTAAATAAATATCGCAGACTACAAAAAAATACAACATAAACGTTATGTGAAAAAACATATTTCATTGTTGGGAAATATTTAATTCTAGGCAAAACATTTCTGTGCTATACGGCCAAAGCGACAGAATTGTGTGTGCGAATATTAATGATTTCTCTGTTCTAGAACATAAAGATTTACAAAGGTCGATCTATTTATGTGCACAACCAACGATTCACGGACAACACAATAATGTACCGCAGTTTCGGCAAAATTAAAAGTTCATCTGGCCTGTAAATAATTGTTCGCCTGGAAATCGTGAAGATGACAAAGAAATAAATAAGTTGGACATTGAGTCACGATGGGATAAATAAACGTCCAGAGCCCTAACCTTATCATTCGACTTGCGGCCTTGTATGTTCTAAAAAAAAACAATGTGACATTTCACATAATTTCACGACAGTTGGCGAGCAGCAAATAAAAATTGAAAATCGTTTTTTATGACTTTAAACAACAACTAACCATCCATTAATTGCTGTTTAAGAAACGTTGGAGTTGTTGACATCTGACAGATGGCTAAAAAGTTTTTCATTTATCAATTCCTACTATTAGTTCACACTTTCACGATATATATATATATATATATATATATATATATATATATATATATATGCCTAATGAATATTGTTTCCGATAATAAACCAGTTATCATGCTCAAAATTCATTCAACAAAAATAGTGTTCATTAAAGGTACATGTAATAAATTTTGAACAGCACTGTTGTATATTCAATACCTATCATACAAATTAACCCTAAAAACAATAAAACATTAAACCTGATATATTACGAACCTAAAATTAAAAACACGACACTAAAGAAAATTGTTGTTTTTTTTTTAAGATGTTAATGACAAAATATTTTCGATTAGCGTAACTACTGAAGTATGGTTCCTTGACGTGTCCTTAGCTTATTTTATCAATCAAAATAAACGTTTCTATAATTAAAATTATCATTTGTAATACATAACAAACAATAATTTGAATGCCGGAACCAATTTTTAACTTCACTTTCAATTAAGCACAAATCGATGACATTATCCCGTAGCTGATGATCGATGTTGAAATCTCTCGAGCATGACTGCCAGCGATAGGTGATCACCTACCATGACGTTAATTTATTAATAAAACAGAGCCTTATGTTCAGCAACGTTCACGATTTGGATATTAAAGTAATGTATTTCTTATAAGTTCCAAATTGCTAAGAAATTGTGGACTACCCTTAAGAAGTACTGAGCAACCAGAAGTCTTAGGCCATTTACTCGTTACTTTATATATATATATATATATATATATATATATATATATATATATATATATATATATATATATATATATATATATATATATATATATATATATATATATATATATATATCTTGTTCAAATTTTCAATTGTTATATTAAATACTTTTTATTCATCCACTCAAGTTCAAATGATATTTTTTAAACTTGTAATGTAGATTAAAGTTTTATCCACTTGATGTTAATACAGGTTTTTCAAATATTAATTAAATTTAATTAATAGTAGGAATTGGCTTTATTTTTTTATGTTACTTGTTTTTAGGTTAGTTTGATAAGGAAGAGGTTAAAGATTTTATTTCATATCGTCGGCCTAATTATCAGAATTCGTAAGCCCACAAGAGTAAATTTTACAGGGATAAAGAGATTCTCTGACGTTCTTCCACAATTTGAATTTTTTTATAAAAACATTCTTACTTCAGGTATAAAAATAGATATGAAGTTTTTGAAGTAAATATGAAGTATTTCATTGGATACTCCTTAAGATTATACTTTAGATGACATCAAGTGAGAAGATATAGATGAATGAAATTGAAATCTGCTGCACTGCAATATCTAAACATTCACAAAGACGCACCACATAGACCGATGTTCGGCTTCACGCATCTAACTTCTTCTAGAAGCCCTAGGACGCCTTTGGCGTCCCACAATACATTTGCCAAGATGTGGTTTTCAGCACTCATTAACCCCAGTGATTGTCCATTTTCCGACAAATATGACTAGCTCATTGCCACTTGAGTTAACTCACTTGGAGAAATAAGAAACTAAGTTAAACCAATAGTTAAAGTTATATCAATTGCAATATGAAAGCCTCGGATTGTAAAGGAATGTTATTACATTTGGTTGCGTCAGATGTGAATCTAACATTCACGCGGACTTCCTGCCATGTACATAATAAAAGAGATAATGAAGACATAGTGATGGCCATCTTGAATACGATCTAGTTATATAGACACAGGCCGGTAACACCAGTAGTTTTTAGTTAGATGGCTTTGACTCTGGGGTCGCCATTTATATAATAATACACACCTAAGCCAAGTGTTCTGATTTTGGTAAAATCTTCCCAGTTAGGGAGAAGTCTATGTTCAGCAATGGACTGTTATAATATACGTGTATTAGTACTTCCTCGGTCGAGCCAGCTCATGTGATAATATAAATGATTATAGCTATTTTATATACCTATAAATTTAAAGTTCCTACTCAAAAATTATGGACGAAATTGAAGTCGTGTAAAAACAACGTTACATAAACGTAGCATCTGTACATTATTAGCGACTTTAATTGATACCTACATAAAAGAAATAATTTATTTATGAAATTAAAATATTCCATATTATAATTACATCATAGCATTATCTATGCCAGGGCTGTCCAAAGTTAATAAACGGATTGAAAAGTCACAAAAGCTATTCACTTATTTATTTAAAAGTTATGCAGTGAATTTAAATGAATGCAAGAAAAATTAAAACACATGGATAACTTTGTTATACGTATAAGTTCTTTTTTTATTTGTTTGAAATACCATAAAAATAAAATAAGGTTCTACAAAATAAATAGTTAAACAGCCCTGATATAACGCTGTAATCTAGTATTTTTATAAGGTTATATAATAATTGTAGCGCTGTAAGAATAATAAATAAGATTGCGATTGACACGTCATAGATATCAGATTTTAAATGTCGTGACTCTTTGTCTTGGAATCACCTATTAGATCTTTAACTAGTTTCAATGGAAACGTACATTTTTAATCTAGTTACATTTCTACATTATAATCAATCTGTAGCAGTATACTGCTGGGTAAAACTTGTAATTAGACACGCTATGCACGTAGGCGGATTGGCGAACACAAATCGGACCACAGCTTTTTTTAAATAAGAAAACGTTCGTAATAGCAAACAAAAAAGTACATGCACAATATATATCAATAGGTAAGGTTGACTAAAGAAACGTTCATAATTACCACTTTTAACCTGGAACGCAGTACGCCAAGTTTGCCGAAGCGCACGTGAAAAGGAGAACAGTTGAAGCTGCCATCGGGCTGTTCCACCACAACAACGTCGATGGCGCCTGTCAACGTCGCACTGTTGATTTCGTTGTAGAACTCGCGAAAGTTCGCAATGAACTTGCCAATATAATTCATAGAATACATGGTTGCCGACGTTTCTTACACCCGTATGTATTAAAGATACACTATAATCACTAACACTATTTATTTTAGTTTTATCACAAACCCCTTATAACTCTTTCACCGACTAACCCATTTTGTCATCTATGATTTGGTTAGGGCACCGTAATCTTCTGAAACAAAAAAAAAACATATCGATAAAATTGAAGTGGCAGTAGCCTAATTGATACGGAGTACACTCACGGTCTGAGGTCGTGGCTTCGAATCTGCTTTTATCATTGGAATTTTGACGTGTGCTTTTTTTTCTTGTAATGTAAGATACTGTGAGTACCTTTTGTTTATTATGTATATAATCTTAACCTTCCTATACCCGCGCGTTTGTCTGAGAGACCGACAGAATGATTTTTCGATTTTAAATAAAGAACGAATAATGCTAGTTTAATGAACTTGGTCACACGTCACGTCAATTTCAAGGTCGTATCAAATTAGGCAAGTACTAGAAAGTTCATTAAATAAAAACGGTCTTCAAATAAATCGTTCTAATACCACTAACACAAAAGTCTTAGCAAAAGAATTTTCCACTCTCCCATCTGAATCATGGGTTTCTGTAAAGTAACGCTTGATTCCATTAATCATGTTACAATAACTACATTTAAATTTTTTAAATCAGAAATCACCAATATCACCATTAAAATGTTTAAGAAAATAAATTGACATTTTATAGAATTTTTTTAAGTACATTATAATGATCAAATAAATATCAAAATAATACAGCACGTTTAATCATTTCTTATCATTGCAAATATTTATCTTTAAATATTGTAGATTTAAATTTGCGCAATCAGTCAACAGGCCATTTGGGAAAGATAATATTATCGTAAATGACATAGAATAAGGTCAACATTTCCCGGAAACATGTACATATCATTACGTGGAATCAATATAAAGACAAATAATTGGTGAATCGATGTACTTCAAGGGAACTAGTGCAGGATGTGGTTACACAATGTTGTATGATAAATGCATCAAATACGAGTGTAGCGGTAGGTACATCAGCCGTGTGAAATGTAATGATCATTTAATATTAACTGTTAAGAAACTATCGTGCTCGTAGTAGTTACGATGAAACTATTGAGGTTAACTCAATTGAAATCATCGTATACCATATGCCCATAGATTAGTGCAAATCAAACCTATATAATCGACTCGTCGTACGTTATTTTAAAAAAATTAAAAATTTCGACGTAAACGATTTATAAACGAGTCACAATCCGTGCAAAACGTAATTGATTGCATAACCAATTCTGGACCCCTTTTTCTAAATTACAAACGTTCATAAGGAACAATATATATATATATATATATATATATATATATATATATATATATATATATATATATATATATATATATATATATATATATATACATATATATATACATATATATATATATATATATATACATATATATACATATATATATATATATATATACATATATATATATATACATATATATACATATATATATATATATACATATATATATATATATATATATATATATATATATATATATATATATATATATATATATATATATATATATATATATATATATATATATAGTGTTATTCTACGACCTATATCGTCACTGTATAAAATTGATCTATAAGAAGCTGCGAGATAACTTATAGTTGGCGTCCTGGGCAGGTAAACAACCGACGAGTTATCTTGTAGTTGGCAGTCAACGTGTTAACCTGTTTACTGATAATAAAAAAAATTAAAAGAACAAAAGTTTGTTCACTTTTTCATGCCGTGAGAAAAGCAACGAGAATACGAGAGAACTGTTTTAAAACTCAATGGCCATATATCTATAACTGTATTTTTTATAAGCAAGGATTTACCATGCGCTCTGCGGTCAAGGAAAACATTGTTAGAACACATATGACTTTTAAGTTTAGCATTTTTAAGTTGCACAACGAGAAGTACTGTGGAAATCCCCTATTATTAGGTGTAAAGCCTTGATTATCATTAGGCGGAGATCGAGTCAAACGTTATCCTATTATATTACATATATCCTAAAAAAGATGGCCGAGCCATCGTATAAAATGGCTGGCAATAAAAAGAACCGAAATTGCTAGCAGTAGTCACCAACCCGTCTTCCTAACGTTGAAATTATGGACATACACCTTCCCTTTACGTATATACACGCTTATGCTCAGAATTTTTTAAATATAACATAACTGTAAATAAGAAGGTTGATATAAGACCCATTTGTGAGCTACGATATTAATACAAGATAGCAAGCATCTCTCGGACACATGCGATCAGAGCGCAATTTGTAAGAGCACGTGGCCGGGGCGTGCGAACGGACAACTGCAAAAAGGGGACTCTATATATATATATATATATATATATATATATATATATATATATATATATATATATATATATATATTAACAGTTATCACATTACTTATTAACAAAATTAATTTTTTTTAGTGGTAGAGCCACGCTGCAGACGAATACTTTGTCAAGAATGGCATATGATTTGTCTGTAGCATGAATGGGCCGGCTCGCCCGGGGAAGTATCTCCAACAGAAAACCGGCGTCTGAGTTGTAGCTTGTCTACCGCGCTTCGTACGGTGAGCGGTCTGAGTTTCGGAGGCCCAACACCCTCCCCTTCCCACTCCCACTCCCCCTCCCACTTCCATAATTTCACTTTCCTTTAAGGTCGGCAACGCTTCCGCTTGGTGCCTATGCATTGCGGATGTCTATGGGCGGCGTTAGTTGCTTTCCATCAGGTGACACGCCTGCTCGTTTGCTTTCCTATGGCCATAAAAAAAAATAAGGTGATACCGATTTTAGGACATAAAAGATTATTTTTTCTCTCCCATATATGCCCAACTAGGTACGGGCCTCATTTCTGAACTGATGACTGACTGACGTAAACTCACCACGATCACATCCAAGGCGAATTGGTGAGGCACCTAGACTCGGATTTAAACACTGTGTGCCAAACCTACGACTACCTACGACGATCAAATACGAAAACAGTAATATCGCCACAGAACCAATTAGGTCGTCAGTAAACAATTGTAACAATTTCATCATTACTTCTCAATTTCTATAAAATTTTGATATCTTATTTTTTAATTTCTTAATAAATTATATTTTATATTAAATTACGAAGGCTTCAAAGCCGTTGTCAACATAGCGGAATGTGTTTAAAATAGTTAACGTTGAGAACAACTAATGTAAAAAATGTATATTCCATTAAATAAATTATTATACTTTATAATACATAATAGGTATCTGTTGTAATTACATGTTTGAGTATTATGTATGTACCGATGGAACTTACGTATACCAACCAATTTCATATAAGCAAATTGTTCTTTGACACACCTATCTTTACGAAATGGTTGCGGCAACATTGTCGTTTCATAAGAATAATTCTACCATAAGCGTGACACGACCGAGTTTCTTTCCGGCGGTAGATAATAATCATGGATGGAAAAAAATAACGATACGTGACAAGTTTGTTTTAAAACCGTTTTTTTGTTCCATTCATTTCGAAGTATAGGTATACCTTAAGTGACTATACTTTTCGTTTTAAACGGGACTGTCCCTTTTTTCGGCCACCCGTCCCGTTATCCCCAAACAAAAATCCGGGATGCCAAATATTCCCGTTTTCCGAAACCACACGAGAACTTGGAATTAGTAAGTCAGACAGGAGCGATATAATTTAAAAAAATATATATGTTGTATATAATTTAATAATAATTACTGTCACAGAAACTTTGCTTTAATAAAGCCGATATTTTGTTTGTCATAATTTGTTATAGTAATTATAATTAATGTGAAAACTAATTGTATTGTTGCATGTGTTCAAAATAAAGAACATTAAAAAGTTGTCTTTATTTTCATTGTTAACTTTCACTAGCTTCTGCCCGCCGCTTCGCCCGTTTGGAATCCAATTTATTGCGCGAAACCTATCGTGCGTCCTGTAAGAGGTATTGTTTCGGGCAGCAATAAAGCATATAAAAACCGGCCTATGTTTGACCTCGCATCTACAACTATTCCCATAACAAATTCAATCAAAATTGGTTTAGCAATGAAAGCGTAACAGACAGACTTTCGCAATTATAATATTAATATGGAGGTATGGGCGTCCTGTTTTGAATTAAAACAAAATGGTCAGTTTAGGTATACCGACAGATGTCCCTCAATAGCTCGCGTCGTCAAACAAAATGGCGTCAACTGCCAAACTTTATTTTAGATACCAAGGATTCAAGTTCAATGGTTTCCACGTATATATTGTGTGCAAATACACTTCTTGCTACACATCAAACTTTATATATTGGACAATTTCTTTGGTCTCCCTTCGTCACACAGCTTTTATAGCAAGAAAAGTAAAAGAGTAGTCATTATTTACAAGTTATATAGATGCCTATTGCAAGTATTGATAGGGCATACTATTTGGAATTAATAATGTCAATAGCTATTTTTTTTAAAGAAGACTAACAATGTTTTGGTAATAGAATTAAAGAGATATAGTTAGAATACCCACTCTAACGAAATACATATAACCACTCTAACGAAACTAAATAGTGATTGTGCTAAATATGGCTCACATCCATTATATTGGATATATAAAAATTGAACCCATGACCGCAGATCGTAAGCTCATCCTGACCAACTGAGGTAATTAGTATAGATATGACAGGAGTGTATTTACAATCAAGGATATAATCGTCATTATGTAATAAAGTTTTCATTCTTTCATTCTAAACCAAATCTCAACGTTTCGAATAAAAAATAGGCTTATAATAGAACAAAAAAGTATTCCTAATTTAAATACCCCAATATCATAACAAGTCTGTTAATCGGCCTTGATTATTTTACACTCCACACAAAAAACGACCCACATTTCATTTGTAAAGTAGCCAATCGCATTTATGGAATATAATTAAATGTTTTCAAATGTAACTCTCCACAAAAAACCCATCTTTTTACTTGTGAGTGATACGCGTAGTGGAATGAACATCACGTGTACAATCACGCTGGAATTTGATCGATAAATGTTTGTCACAAACAAACACTTATTCAGGTACATATGTTTCCTTTCATGTAAAACATATTTGTCAATGGACTATTACAATACATTTTATTTCAACAAGGTTGCCATCGTTAACGGCTCGGCTATGGCGACCGAACGTGGCGTCAATCCAATCATCGGCGACCTTAACTGAGAGGGTTGCCACTCTAACAGCCTGATTATAATAGCTATTGCTCTAGCTATATGAGGCGTAGCGTATTGCATATATTATAATACAATAGCTATGTAAATTAATAATTTTGTTTAGAAACATTAAAATGAAGTTTTTATTTAACATTAAAATGAAAGAGATCTTATGAAGTGTTCTTTATGATAGTTATAAATATAATAATATTTATAACTATCATAAAGAACACTTGAACACACTATATATATGTTATTATTTCTGACAGACAAATAATGCAATTTCGCTTATACTTCTATCGAAGGCTAGTGAAGATAATTTTCCTCTGTTATGGGATTAAATAGTAATAAGTCACTTTTGTAGATTTATCGACTTCGTGATAAATAGTGGCCTTGAAAACAAATTTACCAATAACAGATTATTGTTACAAAACACTGTTTATCCATTGACAATACTTGGACAATATTGATAAAAATTACCATTTTCTGCACACTAATATAATACATATATGACGAGTAACAATTCCAATTAATTACATCTTATAGCATTTTTTTCCTTTGAGTCATTACAACCTTCTATATTTACTATTCAATCATCAGTCTATGGACATAAATCGATACTATAAAACTAATACTTTCGTATAACTTATGAGAATTATAAAATGTTGAAATAACAACAAGTTTATTCGATAAAACTTAATGTAAAGTATCACTTCAATACTTCTTGATTATATTATAAAAAGATATTTATACCACTGAATATAATGGTATGCTTATTATCAAAGATGCTTCTCGACTTCCGGTTCCCAATTAGTCCTACGAGTGACGCGTGATGAGCAAAGCTCTGAATTTGAGTTGTTAGAAGTATAATAATTTCGTGGTTTATTTGCAATTTTATATAGAAACGTAAGCAAGCTCTAAATTTTCTTCAAAAGAATACTCAGGGGAAAACCAATCAAAAACCACTGTTATCAAAATGTTAAGAATGCAATGTGCGTAGAAAATGTTCACGCGATGTTAAACTTTGATGATTCCCTCCCTTCCCCTTAATGTGTGACGTAACTTATGGATGGCCCCTAACAGGCCACTGCTAGACATTGACTTCCCAATAAATAGGGGGTGATACCATAATATCCATGTTCGGCGGGCAGATTGAAGATCAGTTTTTATTACTCAGACGGTGCTGCCCATCATCTCACAGGATTCTACCTGTGAGATGATAGGCAAAGATCAGGAGACTATTCTACGCTGCAAACCATATAGCAATATCTGGTATCTATTATTTTATCTATAAAAGAAAACTATTTTCTTAAGTAGCGACATTTGGTCAAAGTGACGTATAATCAACTTATACATCTCGACAACTACATCATATACATATTCATTCAAGGAAAATAATAAAAAACCTATATTGTTTTTCATAATAGAATATACGTTCTATTCATGCGTAGGTAATTGGAAATGAGACACTTGTTGATTCATTTGTGTACGTAATTTGCGTTATAACAACAATAACATATGACGTGTTATGGTTTTACTTGTCTGTTTGTTTGTTGCTTACTTTTGTTTAATGTTATAAAATAATGCAACGCGCACTTTATTCCATATAAGCAAAATTTTGTTCTCACTTACAAAGTCAGTAGACAATGTTTCCAACTTACACTGGCAATTATAACGATATCTTTATTCAATGGATTCCCCAGAAATAGGGCAGCCCGTTCCCAACACTGGGACATATATGGGCTGCGATTTTTTTGTTGTCAAATTATATTTCATTACTATGAAATCAACATTCAATTTAGAAATCAATTTTGATTATGTCAATTAAAAAATAATAATCATCATCCCGCGGCAGTCTACTGCTGGACATAGGCCTTTACTTTATTTATTATAACTTATACTAATAACAAAATAAACTAATATTAATAATTTAATTTTTCGTAAAGCAATTCGCTTTTTTGTTTACATTTGTTCCATTGATGAAGAAATAAATTATTTTAATCCGTTTTATATTATTCACAACATCAAATTTAACTATTAAACTCTGACTATTAAATTAATTCGAAATTTAAAATTAGTACCATCAAAAAACATGATAAATACCATTTAAATGTTCGTGCCGTACATATTTTTTGTTACGGTTTCCGTACCGTTGGAGATATCCTTAAAAGTAGTTTATTGTTAAGAATAAGCAGACCGAAAAATAAACGTGAGAGAGGCAATTTACTTTATTTATATTGTATGCTGATTTTATGTTGATTCATAAATGAAATAACGATACAATTCGTGAATATGAACCTACTTATATTTTGTTTTTTTTTTTTATTTTAAAACAATGTCATCACCAAAGAGTCCTCGACTTTTGTACGTTTATCAATCTGAGGAATGAGCTTGTACCAAGTACATATTTAAGGTTTAAAAACATCATTTTAATACACGAATATAAGTATAACCTAATAGGTTAGATATATAGAAAAGCGCTTCCGATCTAACGTAATAAGTAGTGGTCTAAACTTACTTATCCCTTAGTTTTGCGATACATGTAGTTTTTGTTTAAGTGGATAGTAAAACTTATAATACCTAATTTTACCAATATAGGCTATATATACTTTTTTAAAAAAAGAGCGTTTGTAAAATGTCCCAGTGCTGTTATTTTTCTCCTACGGAATTGATCCTCTCACTAATCCCCGCAACAAAGTCGTGATGATACATGTCCCCAGATCTCTTTGTTGTAGTGAATGCCACAAGCATAAATAATACATGCATTTTTAATCTAATATTGTACGCAACTATCCATTGCATTCACGCCAAAATCTATTGATAACTACTTTAATCACTAAATTAAACGATTTTAATTACACAAATAAATATATACTACATACCCAGAAAACGTTAGTCGGTTAATTTTGATTGCCTGGTGTCTTACTTGTAAAATGATCTCAGTACACAATTCACAAACAATTTTGTTGTTATCAGTTTAAATGTCTGTTCCTAGCGGTTCCGATATTGCAAGAAGTAATTTCGAATTGTAATGGAAAGGAACGTTAGCGAGACGACGCGTTATATCCACACCGACTCTACTATAATACTGCCACACTGTGTCACTGACGCGAGTGAGAGCGGGCCGTAACAGATTATATTGTGACGTATTAACATTACAAGTTTAAAACCATGTGGCCGTAAGAATCCAAACAGCAGAGCGCGCGCGCCGCGGTATCCTCGATCACGCTGAGTGGCGTGATGTCGCACCACCTTATTGCGAAAGTGCGTTCGACATAAGGAAGCGTACATTACCAATAAGCGCTACTATTATCATAACAAACAACGCATGACAGTCTGATATCATACTTAAGGGGCTAATAATATATCTACATTTTCTAGACGTGAGAAGCAAAAAGTATTTCTTTTTATGTACATAAGAAATCGTATTATGTATATAAGAGAAATTTTTTTTATGCAAGAGAGAAAAAGCAAGCTGGTCGCCTGATGATTAGTATCACCGCCACCTATGGCCATCTGCAATGATAAGAGCATTACATAATTTATGGTAAAGATGGATTTAATGGGAGAAAAAGAAATAAGTAGGGGGAGAATAAAATAAAAAAAAACTGTCCAAACTTATGTTCATGTTGAATGGTGTCTAGCTATTATTATATTTTAATTTCATATCATACTTTTATAAAAAAAAAAACAACCATTACTTTTTTTATTATAATGAAGATCAAAGCCTTATGGGTTTTTATTTTGCTATAATTTTAAATAATAATTAGGAAAAATTAAAGTTGGATGTTGACTTAATACTTAAAACGGAATAATTTTAAATGAGGCGAAAGCATGTGGGCAATGAAAATGTTGGAGGTACTTAAGAAAAGCTGAGCGAGCAGTAGCGGTGGTAAGTAGTGTTATAGCTAGCCAATATCTCTTTTAGTATATTCAAGGTCGAATCCTAAAACAGCGAAAGGAAAAAATGAACTAAAGTTGACCCACAAAAAATACGATTAAAATTACGAAAGATTTGCTTGTTAACATGTGCTTTTATAAAGCATATGCTTAATTAAATGCTACATATTATTATATATAAAATTAACTTCCATTTGATTTTTCATATCTAACTAAACATGTAAATACTGTAAAGTTTATTGCTTATTTTCGAATAAATACGACGTTGGAACCTTTATAAACAAACCTACTCATATGTCAAAAGCCAGCAAGCCATCTACAATAGCTTTGGTTATTAATGGAGTCAGGCCTTACTTTACGGAAATCCATCACTATGGATTTCCGTAAAGTAGGACGGAAGACAACCGAAAAGTTCCGTAGAGTCGACTATACCTGAAGATGCCTCGTGTTGGGGCGAAACACGTGTCGTGTACAAGATGGAAAAGTGATAGTGTGTGTTTGGCGTTGTGTATAGTGGTTGGTGGGTGGAGAGTTGATGGCCGATTTTCGGTAAGTTTTTGGTTTAAGTTCCAAATAAATCCACTAAACCCAACGGAAAAACACACATTATTAATTTTCTGTTATTGTTTTGCTTGTCGCGGATCTTAGCTAAGTAAAACTTTTGACTGTCCATATAATAGCTTTGGCGTTGCATATGTCTATGGGGGGGCCGTTGATTGCTTTTCAACAGGGATTCATTTGTTAATTTGCCTTCCAATCGCATAAAAATATGGTCAAAAACGTGGAAACAGGTTTTAAGTTGACATTTTTTCAATATACATATCCACGAAACGCGATACACACACAGATTTCAAAAAATTTTTATTTCATATTCAGATCAAAAAACTGCGTCGAATGACCTGAGCCTCACACATAACCAATAGAACTTTTTTATCCAATATGAACCGGTTTTTGAGTGATCAGATACATTTTTTTAAAAAAATATTAAACGATTTTACGTATCTAGTGGTAAGTTTTCATTGTGCGGTTTATTACATTTCGGATTTTTTGCGTCGATATATTTTACACATTTGGCAGAGGCGGACTAATAAAAAAATTCAAACGAATTTCATAGCAGTTATTGCTACTGTATAAGGCCTAAAGTGACAGAGTAAGTACAATAAAGTATTTTAGGAGATCAGCGCAAAGAAAATAAATGTTAACACACGTTTTTATGAAGACAAACGAAGAAGATGACAATATTGTCTACACGTTACACTTGACAACCCTTATTGCTAAGTTAACAACGTATGTGCTACGAGATAGTACTCGAAACTTGTGTTGGTGAAATCAATCCAGTTTGAATCGCATCAAAACTATTGACGCCTAAAAAGCGTTTTGTTAATCACTCGCTAAAAAAATTCAAACTTCGACGGCGGCAGTACGACGCCAACGGTGACGACAAATTATTGCGACGCAAATACATAGGCGTTAGTTTGAAAGTAAAAATAAATTTAAAAATGTATCGACTTGTGCCTTCATGCCACCGCTGCCCATACATATCTGTAACACCAAGAACACTGTAGATATGTTGGCTGCCTTTGAGACGTGTATTGGATAATGAAAAGGGAGGTAAAATAACTGATGAGGGAAGGAGTGTAAATATATATATATATATATATATATATATATATATATATATATATATATATATATATATATATATATATATATGTATATATATATATATATATATATATGTATATATATATATGTATATATATATATATATATATATATATATATATATATATATATATATATGTATATATATATATATATATATATATATATATATATATATGTATATATATATATATATATATACGTATATATATATGTATATATATATGTATATATATATATATATATATATATATGTATATATATATATATATATATATATGTATATATATATGTATATATATATATATATATATATATATATATATATATATATATATATATATATATATATATATACCGGAAAAGGGTGACATACGGGTGAAAGACGTCAGAGGAACTAATCTCTTTTGTTTTTATAAAACAATTTCTTTTTTATTTTAAATTTCAAAATTACAAATTAAAAAGATGTAATATAATATAAAAAGTTTTCATACATTAGTGATACACTTATCAACCAAGGCAGTTCAGGTGAACAAATGGACACATGTGCAAATTTATAAGTAAAAATGTAATATGACCCATATTTAATACCACATTAAATGTGGGTCGGAATACAGCAGCCTTATTTGTCCAGAGATGGGTGTGTCATGACGTAGCTTGTTGCGAAGTATTAAACCTCCAAGGTCAGAAGTAACTGTGTGCAATACAATAATCTATTTTCAAATCTACCTCACTTACTTTAAAGGTGAAAATGGCATCGTGTGAACGTTACGATAGCCACATGCGTACGCGAATAAACAAATTTTATCGTCTGCGACCTTCGGTAAATGCGCATTCTTGATACTAACGATCCTCATGCGAAAATAATAAATATGTTGTTTTCTGTATGTTCTATAAGTCATAAATCACAAATTAGACAACATAACAGTATCAGAACAATGCCTGTTATCTTTCTTATACATACCGATAGTGAGTATCTATGATTGCTATTCTATCAAGCAGTAAATATCTTAAATCTTTTACAATTTTGTATGCATTTTACATGCTATATTATTTAAGAACCGAGTGGTAACTTTTAAAAAACGGGATACATTTAATCTGTTTCAGTATGTTTAGTTATCCGTCACAATATACTGTGGCACTCTTCATTTCTGATGTGGTGAATATGTTTGACAAAGTAAGGCACAACGTTTTACTTTTCAAGGTGTATTATCTCGTGGTATCATATAGGCTTATGCATATCATATAAACTACCTTGTCAAAATGCTCGTTTCGCTATTGAATGGAAAGATCACATGTGTGGTGTATAACCCATAAAAACAGTTTTCTCTCAAAACTCTATTCTTTTGCGAATTTTTATATGCATCATACACAAGCGGTATCCCAAAAATGCATCAATTACAGTTAGCACTTTTTGCTGATGCAAATCTTTTCAAGACTAGTAAAAAACCATATCTGGAAATTCTTCCAAACTACAGCCACCACAGTCGGCGTATAGTTTAGCAATTGAAGGATAGACATGAACCTAGGAAAAAGTGAAACAGTGCTTTTGATATGGCTCAATTGCCCCAACTTCAGAGTCTACCTAAAACCCTTTCAAAAATTCAAAGACCTATCACTCCACACCAGTGAATTTCTTGGAGCTATACATTATAAGGCATTCACCCGACTTAACTTTGTTACTCATATTAACAGAATTTGAAATATGGCCATCTCTATTGTTAAAAATATAAAGGGAAAAAAATGTCTTTCAGTCTCAAGATGTGTCCCTACCAGATTTGCTTATGATGGTTCATGTCACCAGGCCATTCTTAACTAATTGATTCATACTGGACTTCCGAAGCTTTTTGGATCACTCACGAAAGTTTAAAAACATTAATAACTATGAAATCCTTAAAGAAATTAATTTTTGAATGGAAATGTGATTATGACCTTAAGGCCTTTGCAACTTTTTCTACTACCATTTATGAAGTGATAAAACGAAAAACGTGTGTCCTGCCCTTACTCTCTTACTGTGCCGAGATGTGGACACTGACAGTCCGTCTTCTTACAGTGAGTGCAGTCATTGGCTCCTTTCTTTCCCTACAAATACTAATATACTTAAACCAATGCTTTAGGTAGGCAATGCATCTGCTTTGCCATTATTGTCATATGTCTATGTTCATGGGTGGTAATGAATACTCACCACCAAGATCCACTTGCTTGCTTGCCTAACTCATTAATACAAAAAAAACTATTTTTCTCACTTTTTGCATCTTTTTGTTATTCAAGAATAGCCAAATAAGTTTCAAGAAACAACTATACTAATTATTATCACAGTTAACAGAATTGTATGATTGGGTTTTTATCATTAAATCAGACGAAAGATATAATATTTTCTTATCCAATTTGACAATAGCGGCATCGAATAAATTTCACAAGTGATTAAATTTAAATATCATTGAAGAATACCTTCATCTATCATTGAAGAAGACCTGAATATTAATATTAGTTTTTAAACATTATTAGGATTTTTTATTGATCATTGAAGGAAAATATGGGAAATATGCTATATAATACTTGTTGCAGCTAACAACTTTTGATAAATAAAATAAACTTATTACGTATTATACCATTTTCTTTTTCATTAAAGTACCAAAAACAACATAATTAGGTTTTCAGTCAATAATAATTTGTGCAGGTAAAACACTATTTTATTATATCACAAATACTTACATGCTGTTCCGTGGTGCAGAACGTATTTTAACAAAATAGCAAATTACACAATTTACATCAAATTAATCTAAATCAAAGCGACAGAGAAAAGGAAATAGCTCAAGTAAAATCACAACAAAGAATTGACAAAAGCAACGTTTAATTTTAACAATTGATTGACGTTTTATTTTTTTTTATAATCATTATGGTTATGGCTACTATGAAGTTATGTCAAATAATACATTTTTTTAAGTTATGATCAATTATTTTCAATTTTCAAAATATGCAATAATACATGTATGTACAGGTTAATTCTTGATAATGATTATTCACAATATTAAAATAAATAAATTTACTATAATTTAAGTGAACGCGATTACGATTTGCACGCTGCTAGCGACATGGATGCACACAAGTGTAATGATAGTACAACGTATATATATATAAATATATTTTTTTTTTATATATTCACGCCTATCCCCCGCAGGGGTTGGCAGAGACCACAGAGCTCCATCCGCTGCCATTCATCGCAGCGAAACGGCTCGTCATTGGTCGCTTTTCGCCCTCGTGAGAATCTGGACGTGACGGGTGGCGAACCACGTCGCCGTCATTTTCGACAAATTAGGTATATTAAATTCGTTTTTAGTGAATCCCACGAGCCGCAAGGGAGGATGGAGGTCAGCCCCAGCAGAGCCCTGCATGCTGAGGTAAGGCACCATAGTCCCCGGGGGAGCCCGACCCCGGGACGATCGGCACGTTTACGACTAGACTCGCCCCTAGCCACGCATCCATTGGCACGGCAGACCGTGGATTGGCGGAGAGGAAGGGAAAGGATAGAGAAGAAAGGAAGGGGCAGGAAAGGAAATGCGGATTGGGGGGGTTACCAGACTCGGAATAAACATTTAAAAATCCATATAAATATTTATTCCGATGCGGGAATCGAACCCGCGACCATTGACTCCGCGGGCGGAGAGCCCCGCCACTGAGCCAATCGGTCGTCTATATAATATATATATGTATTAATATATATATAATATATATATATATATATATATATATATATATATATATATATATATATATGTGTATTATACATACACACACTGATGAATAATCAAAATTAAAAGGGTTAAAATATAATGCCAGAAACTTACCCCCAATAATCATGTGTCATCATCAAAATCAACATTTAATTTTAGTATCTGTTATTGCAGGTACTAATCTATTTAAAAAAAAAACAAATTTCTACAATTGTTGTTTCTAATGTTGATATTCGCATCATAAATGACATATATTTTGCGGTGTATAAACCTTGGATCTCGTCATACTGTTTCAAATTTGAGGTGACCACATGATTTTTTTTGGATGTTATACACCTTCAATATTTATTTATTTATTTCACAATATATATTTCTCTACTCCTACTTTCCACTGGTATTTGTATTTTCCTATCAATTTTGAAAGGATTTCTAAAATTTATGAAATAGTAATAATGAATAAAACGACTTATGACAGGGAAATCAATAAATATTTTTTTAAATAAAAATATGCTTTTATTAACAAAATGATATAATGAGTAACTATATTAACATATACATATTACACATATTAATAGTTTTATGCTACAAATAACATAAAAATAGCTTAAGATATGCTATGGTAGTGGTGCCTGCGAATGATCAGAGATACTTTCAGCAGAATCACCAGCTCCATTAGGCATAAGATCAGCATCAGCGCGTGCTCTAGCAGCGGCTAAAGCGTTTTGCGATTTATTGCGTAATTCAAACACTTGAGTTATGGCATCCCGGAAGCACAAGAAGTTGTAATCGATTACACCTGCAATATGTTATTAATATAATGGTTGTTTACATGCTAGAACAATAAATTAGATTTTTAAAATCAGCTGTGGGTCTAACAGTCTATTGCATAGGTTCCCAACAGGGCTGGTACAGTGGGTTCTGTACCATCCCTGTTGGGTTAGTGGGCGCTGGAGTTTTTCATGGGATCAGTAGCAGGTCCAAAGGCAAATGGGGGACATTATGAAATACCTCTATCTTCATGAAAAAACATTTTATCTAGCCATCTAAAATTTTTATCTTATTAGTATGGTGTAAATAAACATTTTTTCTTGTATAGGGTGGTTCATAAAAGGTTCGGAACCTGGTGGTCTGTTTGCCATTGACCTTCCTCACAATTGAGAGTTTCACTTTAATACCCAAAGCTGGTGCATTACAGATCGTTTTTTATTACTCAGTTTGATACTGCTGCTCACATCTTTATTCTATCACATATTTTTAGAGAAATACTTATTTAAATAAAAAACATTACTACATTTAAAATTGTAAATGAAAGTTAACAGTAAATATTTCAAAACTGATTTACCTTGTTTTTGAAAATTTTCCTCACGTAGAATACAAACTAGTGCAAGAAATTTGTTAACTTCCCTTAGATATAAAACAGTGCCATTATTTAATTTAATAAGACTCGAACTCTGATTATTAAATGTGTTTACTTCAGTTTCATCTACCATTCTGTAAACAAATTTTATATATTTTACAAAGTGATAAGTGAATTATTCTGAACTTGATAACACAATAATAAAATGTAAATGGTGTTATAAAGAGTAAACAGACTAACAAAATTGTTTACTTTTTATAATTTTAAACAAAATTTTGTAATAAAGAATAAATATGAAAAACAATACATGTATAATTTTAATTATTTTCAAAGAGCATTTTGTTAATTAATGTCAAATATAATAAAATGGTATTCATATTAATCGTTTTAATGTAATAACATGTACTATGTATCTAATTTAAACTATCATTGAATAATATATGATACCATAATAATGCACGGCATCAAAACAACATACCCATATATACATGATATATCAATAACAACATCTATCATATCACAGCATAATTCATAGCTCTGCATATCTACTGGTGAACTGTCAGTTGCTATATAAATTTTAGATACTACATCAAACAGGAATGCTTTTTCTATTCCAGAATTCTGTAAAGAAACACAAAAATAGAATTACGTAATTAACTCCCAATTACACTCACAATTTACAACAAATGTAATAATATATCACTTACGGATATGAGTATATTTAAAAGGTTTTCTAGAGTAGGAAGTTGAGGTATTAGTTTTTGCACCACTTTACTGAATGCCTCAAATATTGAGTGATCATATATAGATGTGAGATGGAATGACAAATGAACTTGTTCAAGTCCTGCTTCGACTAAATCCTCATTTGCACGGTGATGAATATCCCTTTGAGATTCCATTTTATAATCATCATTAAGACCATCTACCTGAAAATTAAGTTTCACTTTATAAAAACTATTTGATTATTAAAATCAGATTTTATTAAGTGGTAAAAACTACTGTCAAATTAATCAAAGACACTGATTACTGTCTACTAAAAACAATAATTTTAATTATTGTTAAAATTGTTTCATATCGAATCTGCTTTTAAAATATATTATGATTTTATTGCAATACATTATTCAAATAAATAAATTTCATTATTTTTTATATATATTCACGCCTATCTCCCACAGGGGTTGACATAGACCACAGAGCTCCATCCGTTACCATTCATCGCAGCGAAACGGCTCTCCATTAGTCGCTTTTCGCCCTCGTGAGAATCAGGACGTGACGGGTGGCGAACTACGTCGTTTCTCAATGAATTAGGTATATTAAATTCATCTTAGTGAATCACACGGGCTGCAAGGGAGGATGGAGGTCAGCTCCAGCAGAGCCCTGCATGCTGAGGTAAGGCACCATAGTACCCGGTGGAGCCTGATCCCGGGATGGTCAGGCACGCTTTCGACTAGGCTCGTCCCTAGCCACAAATCCATTGGCACGGCAGACCATGGATTGGCGGAGAGAAAGGGAAAGGATAGAGAAGAAAGGAAAGGGCAGGAAAGGAAATGCCGATTGGGGGGTAACCAGACTCGGAATAAATATTTATAAATCCATATATATATTTATTCCGATGCGGGAATCGAACCTGCGACCATTGACTCCGTGGGCGGAGGGCCGCGCCTCTGAGCCAGTCGATTGTCCGGTTTATTTGGAAAAAATTTCATTATTTCCAAATAAATAAGATACCTGCCTAGTGGTAGGTAAATTGGTATCTATTTTAGGTGGTGGTGAGATTAAGGATTCTTCTACTATAAGAACTGGGTCCAGTAGGATCCAGCAATAATGAAAAAATCAATATTTTTTTTATTAATAATTACTTACCTTATGGATGAATACTTCAAATTTTATACTGCTGTTCACGCGATATGCTTTAGTAACTGTTAATTGTAACTTATCTAAAGCATCTTGATAATCATCCTGAAAATTGAAACAATCAAATAATACTATTACAAGCATTTAAAATTGGTTCAATAAAGAAGTCATTTAAGATTCTTGTATAATAGAAATCATTGACATTATTTCCTTATTTTTTGAAGGTAGCAGCAAAATAAAAATAAAATATTTAACATGTCTAAAGAAATAAAAAAATATAATTGTAAAATACCTGAGCATCTATGACAAAAACAAGTGCACCACAACCACCAAATATGGTATCAGAATCAAAGGTTGGGTCAAAAAAATCAATTTGTCCAGGAAAGTCCCATATTTGAAATTGTACAAAACTGCTGTTGTTTATATCATCTTTTACAATTTTATTTGTAGATTCCAAGAACAATGTTTCATTTGGTGACATTTTATGGAAAACAACCTTTTGAATAGAAGATTTTCCAGATCTGAAACAAAGAAATTATTAAAATATTGATATGTAGTGTTCCACATACTAAAACAAACATACCGTCTCAGTCCCATGAGAAGAATTCGAGGTTTGTGATCTTCTTGTAAAGACGAGTCATCATTTTCTCCATTCTGTTCAAAGGGTCCATAGCTGAAATCTTTGGGAAATGATCCCACGTAACAACCAGATTCGTCTTGATAGCTCTAAAGAATCACTTTAAAATTTAGTATAGACTTTACATAAAACAAATTATTGATAGTAAATGCATTACTCACCATATTTTATCAGAGGTACATAAAAATAAATTACAATGTAAAGTTATATTCCTACATTTCTTATATGAATCATTTAACTCAAGTATTATAACATTATTTGTTGGATTTCAAAAAGAAGAACATAATAAAATATTTGTAAAACACTAAATCTGACGACGTGAAATTAACACAAAACATAAGAAATTGAAAAGAATATGTAGATATATGAGAGGAAATTAAATAACTTGTCTTGTCATTGTCATTATCATGTCAATGTCAATTTAAAAAGTAGTAAAATTATGCGATTGGATACTTACTTTGTAATATATAAATGTACACACATATTATGATATATAAATGTAATTCCATTTATTCATTTAAATTTATATTTAGATAAGAATAACTTTTGCAAAGTAAACATAAGAAAATTATAAGAATAAATATAAAAGAAAAATTCTAATGAAAAAGTTATTATGAATGTTTTTTGTAATCACAATCAATAAAATAAAGAAAGATGAAGGAGAAGGATAAAGAAAGATGATAATTTGTCTTGTCTGTATTAAACGTGATGTGGGGACTTTTCCCGCCAACTTACATCAGTGACGTTGTGTCTTTATTTTATTTTAATAATCTTATATTATTATCAGTTATATTTTTTAATAGTGGTGGCATACAATATAGTTCGATTAAGACTTATAAGTGAAGTGATATGAAATAAATGCGTGTATTGTGATTTTTTAAGTTGACTGAAAAATTCCATAGAAGAATTTGGTAGAATAGCCACCATTTTATCAAGACGTAAAGTGACAAGGTGACTATTCATTTCACGCGATTTTATATTATTCCATTATACTTGCAATGACATAATTGCCATCAAAGAAAAGAAAAGAAAAATGTAATGTGGGACTTCTCCCGCTAACTTACATCAATGACATTGCTTTTATTTCATTTTCATAACCTTATGTTATTATCAGTTATATTGTTTAATTGTGGTGGCGTCTAATGCAGTGTAATTCGTAAATAATTGAAGTGATATGTAATAAATACGTGTATCGTGACTTTTTAAGTTAACTGAAAATTTTGATAGAATAGCTACCATTTTATCAAGACGTATCGTGACAAGCTAAAAGTACATTCCAAGATATTTTAATATCATATTTTACTTGACACTGGCATAATAGTTACAACTTGCCATCAAAGATACAAAATGTAATGTGAGACGCCTCCTAGTAACATGGAGTGACGATCTGCACAGAGCGATTAACATAAACTGAGATGAGATTTTGTTAAAATAATCTATTTTAATACATTCTTCTAAACTTATCTATTTACAAAATATGGAAATGGTCTTATGGAAATAATTATAAATTTATAACTCTCAACTCATTTTTCTGTACCTACATACTCTTTTTATAATTCGCCGTCCCATGAAAATTCAATTATAATTAATCAACTATTTTTTTTAAATATTAAAGACATCTTCAAAAAAGCAAATGGTATATTTTTGAGAAAAAAATAAATTACAAGTAGTAATATTACTCAAGAGGATGTATGTTGTAATAAACAATCAAAAGAAAAAAATCATTTAGAAAGTGTTATAGCTAAACAAAGAAAATGATTTCGTTTAACAATACAAAAAAGGTAACATTAATAATGTTAAACTAAAAACTAATACAATTTTTTTTTTGTATAGAACAACAACATATAACTTAATTATTTCAAAACTAAATAACAAGAAGTAATAATTTGAGCTTGATCGCATCATTAATGTAAAATATATCAAAGAGTGTAAGTAATTGATTGCTTTTGTGTTACTTATATTTTTATTATATTTACCGAAACTATTTAAAATGGAAATACTGTAAATGTTTCATAAAAACAAGCTACCTTTATATAATTATTTTTCATGAACAGTATGATGTGTAGCAATGATTATTTGGTAGTTGTGCACAGAGACATTGTACATTTCCAGCTGAAGTTTTTCTATGTAATAGTGCAGGTCTTAGAGGACGAGATAAAGCGGCCGTTAGCTGGTCCGCACTTTTACTAGGTTCACTTGATCTGAGTCTACGTTCACGTTCTGTTCGTAATTTTTCAAGGTATTGTGCTTGTGCTACACTTCGTTGCAATTTTGCAATACTATCACTTCGAGCAGGGAAGCGTACTAAGTTGTTGGAGACTTCTCCTACTTCAGCTGTGTCTGTATCCAATATTTGTTTATGATCCAATATCATGCCAAGATTCAGTTTCATATTGGTGGTGCCATCTCTAAATAGCAAATATATAGTTGCTTGATCTAATATCCTCAAAGAAAAATTTTCGTTAATTTTTAACGCCTTCATTTTTATTTGAAATGGTTTGAATTTCTGCTCCATTTTTTTACTTTTCTCTTTTATAAAATTGTCAAATTCAATGGCTACCATCTCTTCATTTTCTATACGCATTGTATTTTCTCCTTGGCCTTTAAACTTTAATATTTCAGGATCTTTTACGGCCATTTGAGTGTCAACCATAACTTTCTGCAAAACTGGTGGATCATTTAAGGTGTGCCACTTCCAATGCGTATTTGGGCCTATGTCGCGGTCTAATACAACACCCTCAGTCTGGTTGTATTTAAGCCTTCGAAATTTTTTTTAAATAATATTAATACAGATTTTTAAGAACGAGCATGCCCTAGAACTAACTATAAAGTTGGTTAATACTTTTAATGTTATCAGAATTGCCGTATATCATAGGATTATTACTTGTAGATAAAATATTTAAAAAAAAATTGGTAAAACAATTGTTATAGCAGAGAAGGCAAACGAGCATGTGGGTCACCTATTGGTAAGCGATCACCGCTACCCATGGTGATCCGCAACGCCAAAGTCAACGCTCTTTTCTTGAATACCCCCATATCATCACCACGTAGGAACACCGCAGGTGGTAAAATGGTCCACATTTCCACAGTTCGTGGCAGAAAACTGCGACTAAATCGCACGGTGGTTGATGGCCAGCCATCCAGGTGATGGGGATGCAATCTATTTTTGTGGCACGAGGTGCGAAGTTGGAATGTAAGGCTGGGAGGATATTAAACAACTCCGCAGAGCAGTCGCCGTAATAAATTCGATACAGTACGCAGAGAGATGATACATTTCTGCGTATAGATAAAAGATCGAGCCTATCGGAAGTCCTGCAGTTGCCGATGATTTGAGACACTCTCCGTTGGATGCGGTCAAATGGAAGGAGCGCCAGCCCAGAGGTGAGAGCAGTATTCCATATGTGGCCGCACTTGTGCTTTGTACAGATGGAGACGGTGGGCGAGTGTGAAGTACTGCCTCGATCTGCCTATTGCATGCTCATTTTTTATACTATTAAGTTATAAACACTTAGGACGCATTTGCTTGCCTACTGTCACGTGCATTCTTCACAATTAAAAATTAGTTGTAAATTGTCTGTTGAACGTTATCGCTAGTAATGTTTAAACGATTGATACTAAATCGATTAGCGAAACCCAAATAACTGTTGTCTTGACGGGCTCTGAGACATTGTTCATTAGTATTAGATAATTAGACTGAAATATAAATGTCAGCTAATAAAGTAAAGTATTAACTCACTCGTACTGTATATGTAAATGTACCAGAGAAACTGCATTATCATCATTCATCATCATCAACCCGTATCAATAGATGCAATGAACTTAGTATTATTTAAGCCTAATTTAAATAATATTAATCACGAAAGCGAAGGATCATAAATCGCAATAATATGATAAATTAATCTTGTCGAGGTAACGTTGGGAGTATATTACATTATTTACCTTATTTTGCCAGTATGGTCAAACACAATTCCATTTCCGAGATAATCAAACGATGCAAGTACTGTTATAGGTCTGGGTCGACCTCTGTCATCATTTTCTCCATTGCTGTATATTACGTATCGCAGCTGAGTATTTATCTCCGAATGCCACACGGATCATGAGTTATGAAAACAATATTACTATCCATATTTATTGGAAAATGCAATAATCACTTCGAAAAACATACAGAAATACTCGATGGTATGACAATACAAAATTTCCAAGAAAAGGTAAGAATTTCAACTTGCTGATGTAATAATAATTTTTTTCTATAGGAAGACAACCGCTTTCTCAAGACGTGACAATACAGTTTAACCAATGGACTACGCGCCCCAGAAATAGGTTCCATCGCCTGCATGCCTGGCCGTCCACCAATGTCCGATTTAGTCGCAGTTTTCTCCTACGAACTACACAAATGTGGACTTCTGTTATTTCCACGTAATTATGACATAAGGGTATTGCAGAGACGAGCGTGTGTTCGCAAAATTCCGAAACGCTTCCGGATGTGTACGCGTTACGGATGTGTACGGACGAGGGCGATCACTTAAACCAAATGAAAAAAAAATTACATTAGACTTAATATTTTAATAAAGTTGATATTTAATTTCATACTAAGTCAGTTGGACTAATTGTTAAAAATATTTTTATTAACCCCTTCAAATAACATGAAGAGTATAGCTTTTTTCTTTTTCTATACAGCACATATTTATTATTGCTATATATTTATTATATTATTATTGCTATACAGCACAATTATGATATATTTGTCATGTGATGTCAAGTGTTGCCATCTTCAGTACTCTAGAGATAGTAAGTGAAATTTATTATCATATTTTACAGTTAATATGTAGCACTGTATTTTAATGTTATTTACAGCACAAGCATGAAAAGTCAATGACGGAATAACTTATAACAGGGAAACTTCATTTTAACGGATGAGGTTAATAATTCCCATCAAGAAAGATGAAGGTTCATGTACCTTCTGCATTGTAATAGTCCAGTGCAAGTCTACCATTCCTATAAAACCATCGTCCACATCCATCCTCATTAAACTCTGCTAGCTTATTACCGGTGTCATAGTTTATTACACTTTTAGTTTTGTTTCGTTCAAACCAATCGAATTCTGGGTGTGCTGGTCGCATTCGATATATGTTCATCTATAAATATACATTTTTGTTCAAACTACTCTTTCTCAGGGTAGTTTTTAATGAATCCTCATCATCATCAATGTTTTGATTATTAATGGAGTCAGGCGTTACTTTGCGGAAATCCATCACTATATGGACAGTCAAAAGTTTTATTTAGCTAAGATCCGCGACAAGCAAAACAATAACAGAAAATTAATAATGTGTGTTTTTCCGTTGGGTTAAGTGGATTTATTTGAAACTTAAACCAAAAACTTACCAAAAATCGGCCATCAGTTCTCCACCCACCAACCACTATACACAACACCAAACACACTTTATCACTTTTCCATCTTGTATACGACACGGGTTTTGCCCCAACACGAGGCATCTTCAGGTATAGTATATATAGACTCTACGGAAGACAACCGAAAAGTGACACTTTTCGGTTGTCTTGTGTATAGTGTGGTTGGTGTTGTGTATAGTGGTTGGTGGGTGGAGAATTGATGGCCGATTTTCGGTAAGTTTTTGGTTTAAGTTCCAAATAAATCCACTAAACCCAACGGAAAAACACACATTATTAATTTTCTGTTATTGTTTTGCTTGTCGCGGATCTTAGCTAAGTAAAACTTTTGACTGTCCATATATCAATGTTTTGAACGATCATAGTATATTAATATCAATATCAGCCCGCGGCAGTCCACTACTGGTCATAGGCCTCACTCAAGGCGCGCCATCTAGCCCGATCTTCGGCTACACGCATCCAGTCTCTGTCAGCCGCCTTGCGCAAATCGTCGCTCCATCTAGCAGGGCGTCCCGCACTACGTTTGCCGAGTCGCGGTCTCCACTCCAGCAGTCGTCTACTCCAACGATTGTCGGTTCTCCGGCAAACGTGTCCAGCCCATTACTACTTTAAGAGCTAACTTGAAGAGCTATGTCGGTGATTCTAGTTCTCCAGCGAATTTCTGCATTTCGAATTCTATCTATCAGAGAAACTCCGATAATAGCCCTCTGAGCAACTTTGAGCTTGTCAAGGAGACGGACTGTCAGTGTCTACGTTTCGACACCATAAGAGATTACGGGCAGGACGCACTGCTTGAAGACTACTGGTTGAAACTACTATATTAATAGTAAATAAATTACGCAATGCAAAAATAACAGCTATGGACATCTACAACACCAAGATCAATATCTATACCATAGAAGTATTAATGTGCATTTTTTTTGTCTTCATATTAAGAAATTTGTCGCAAGCTTTTTATTCTACTTTGTATAAGACAAATCCCTTAACGTTTAATGAATTTAAATTCCTTAAATTGCAGAAAGTGGAGATGATATTTACTTTTCGCACAACTTTCTCAGTCGGAAGCATAGTCCAACCTTTATCTATGAAGGAGCGATTCGATAAAGCATAACGTACAAATTTCTTAGGCGTATCCTGATCTGCCTGTAACATAAGATTAAAAAAATCAATTGTACATTTATCATAGTTTGAAATAAAAAAAAATTATGTCTACCGAATTCATAGTTAGTTGAAAAGCGCATAAAATGTATTGTATTAAGTACAGTAAAAAAAAGTATATTTAGGCGTTGCCGGGATTCAATGGACGCATACTTTCGTCTCTTGGATACCTCACTGTCGTAATAGTTCGGAAATACCATTGGCGTTAAGTCGTTATAACGTTTGTCGCAGGAAATTGCAACTGAATCGCACAGTGATGGACCGACAACTATCAAGAGCGTGAGTATGGTATTCGTTTCGATGTCAGGTAGTCGGATGGGGGAACTGTGCGGCTGGTTTAGGAGGTTGAACAATTCTGCAGAACACAATACTAACGTTAATATTTTAAAATATTGCAACTACGATTCCAAGAATTAAATATTAATGAAATAATACTAATATAAATACATAAATGAAGAAAAAAAACGTGTGCTTTTTAGACTTGGTAGAAGTGAATACTTCAGTAGGTATTCTATTTCATTTTCTCAAAGATGATGTGCTATATGTGATTGTATCTTTTTACTTCAATAATCAAAAATAATATATTTCGTCAGTTATTTCATACCTTTTTATTGTTTACCTTATTTACGACAATATTAAAATATATAAAATCTGGTCTTGATAATATTTGAATAATATAAATAATAAACTATAATTTTTATTACTTACCGATTCTCTCTTTTTGGCTTTTGACATAGCAAATTAAAAACTTTTGTAAATTAAAAGAAAAGACTACAACAAAAATATATTCTAAAATAAACGTATTCACAATAGTGTTAAATAAATATAACTGTTTATACAACGTCAAGTAAGTCAATGTCAGTTTATGACTTTTATTCACGTGTTCAAATGCATCCATTTTACACATTGTGTACCAAAACAAAAATAATAGCCCACATACATATATTCGTCTGCTGGGCACGGGCTCCCCATTACTGACAGAATAGACGCTTTTCCGAGGTGGATTGGCAGGATCCAAACTAAAGTCTTATACGCGGGTCTTGCAACGAAGCCCAGTTTCAGTGGTGAGAAGTTAGTACGATCGTATCATAACTTTCGCATCAACGCCGCTGTAGGTTTTTGCTATCTATTGGTGCACGCCGGACGAGTGACAAGTGACTGTAAGCGGCTTGTTCGAATGGTTTAAGGCTTTATTCGTTTAATTATAACTGGTTTTAATAAAAGGGACAAAAGAGACAGAATGCTATTCTGTCTCCGTTACACAACATACACATCTATCATCATGCCTCAGGCGGCCGTAATTAGATAAGAATACCGTAACCATTAAGCCGACGTACCCCCGCTACTGTTGTTGCAAGACATGTGTATAAGACCATTATCCAGACTCGAAAGAAATACATAATCTCGAAGTGGGATCATGTATTTCTTCCAAACTGCGATCATTGATTTCACAAACTATCATAATTTATTTAAAATTTGGATGAGAAAGACTGAAGCCAATCACAATAGTACAATAATATTTATAGGATTCATTATTCGTAAAAAAATTGCAAAATGTAAAACATTCGAAATATATAATTAATATAAATAAATTTTATATTATACTTACAGTTTTTATATTCTTTTGTTTAATGTTTTCAGTGATATTTTCAATGTTTGAAAAGACATTGCCATCACCTGCATCCACTGTAGACTCCACAAAAAATTGACGAGTATCATCAGTTATTATATTCTGAACGTATAGCGAATTTAGTGGTAAAATTTGTTGACCGATAATAATTTTCCTTTTTTTCTTTTGTAATTTAGTAAAATAATTTTTATCAACTGCTATTTCTAAATCCGAAGATGATTTATTTTTTGGAGACACATTAGTTTCTGATAAACTTTTTCTTTTTAATAAAGGTAAAGTAGGATATTTGAGGCCGTTTTTTTCAAAATGTAAATTATTAATTGATTTTGCCTTTTTTTCTTTTCCTGCTTTACTAGAAATTTTAGCCTCTTTTATGCTTTTTAACATAAACGCCATTGTTTCTAATGCTTTTTCATCGGGTTCGTCGATTATTTTATTATCTACTTCATCAGCTTCTTTTTTATTTATAGTGTCTATATTTTTCTGTGATTGTTTAAACCCGTTATTATTTGTGTGTTTGTTTATATTGTTTTGTAATTTTTCATTTGATGAGATAACTTCCTTAGTATATTTGTTTCCTTTATGATGCGTTGTATCTTCGGTCTGCTTTAATTTTTGATTTATCTCTGTAACCTTCATCACTTCTTCCTGCTTTCCTTGGACTTTATTCTTTTTATAGAGTTCTTGTTGTAAATTAGAATTCAGATCTTTTTCATTTTTTGTATCAATACGGTTCTGCATATCCTTTTGATCTGTCTGTTTTTTTGCCCGCTTTGAATCATCATCTTTTTTAGGCTTTTGCAAGTTTTTTATATCCTCCTTGTCATTCTTTGTACCTTTTAATTTTTTTTCAGATAATGATTCCCTCAACTGTATTGTTTTGTCATCCTCAGCAAAAGCAATATTTTTTAAATTTGTATCTGCACTTTGTCTTTTACTTTTTCTCAATTGTTTAGTTTTTTCATTTGCTTCATCTCTTGCTTTAAAATGTTGAGATTTTGTGTCGCTTATAGGTCTCTCAACATATACTGAAGCCATTTTCTTAGTATTTTTTAGAAGTTTGGTTTTTTTCTCCTGATCATGAATTAATCTTTCATCATTAACATTAGTATGTGTAATTTTGTTTATTTCTGTAGAATTCTTTTTTTCGTTACTTATTACACTTTTATAATTCACATAGTCTTTATCTTTGCTATTGACTTGAGTTGAAATTTCATCAACAACTCGCATTTTTTCTTTCAAATTTTTTTTCGATTTTTCTTTTAAATTTTTTCTTTTCATTTTGATATCTTCTATTAAGTCTGAACTTTCTCGTTGTTTTACATTTGCTTCTTTGTTTTTATCTTTTGGAAATACATATTTAAACTGCTCTCGAAGAACATTAGCTTTTGCATTAGTTACTGGGAATAACTTTTTATTTATAGTTTGTGGAATTCCGTTGGTTAAGTTCAATTTTGTTTGATCAGGTAATGGTTTGTCGGATATTTGCATAAATCTAATATTACATGCTTCATTTAAAGATCCATTTTCTTTTAAAGTTTTTTCATTTGCTTTAATGAATTCTTTGTAAGAAATCTCACATGTAAATATATTTAATTGCGAATTTGTTAATACTTTCAGCGACAATGCTTTGCGTGCTTTTTCTTTTATAAAACAATTTATTTTTTGTATTTCATTTAACGAAAATGAACGTGTTAAATAATGCCTATCAAGTTCAATATGTTTCTTTTTTAATTTTAAATAAAGCAGCTTTCGCAAATATCTACTGCCAAGAAAATAATTATTAGATGAAGCGTACAATTGGGATGTGTTACTTTTTGTTTCATTAAACATTAAATGTTGTAAACTTTGAGTTCGCCATCTTGAACATTGTCGACAATTTTCAGTGTAGTAGTAATTTTGTTTACCCTTGCAGTGATCGCAAATCACCAAAATAATTTTTCTCATCAATTGAATTGCTTTTCAATATAGTACAAGCACGATCAAATAAATATTTGCATCGAAGACAAGGTAAGGCATTTCCTTCTGAACAAAATATTGTTAGAATTATATTTCAAATTTTTTTATATATTATTTCGAAAGGAAAATAAGCCTGAGTAAAGGAGGTTACTACGAGGAGTATCTCACAATTTATTTACACCAATGAATTTTATACTTAAATCACTTTTCCCTTCCTGAACTTCCCTCTTCCCCTCCTCTTATTTACGTTACCCTTTATACGCTTAGGTAGGCAACGCACTGACTCAATGAGGGATGAGCTCGTTTACCTATCTGTTCCATAAAAAAACATAGCTAAGCATTGCATTGTATGATACGGAAAAGTGTAAGGTAAATTTCTTAATATTTTTTTTATTTAAGGGTAAGTATTAATTTTAGCGCTGTTTCTAAATATATAAAAATAATAATCTTATTTCGAGGAAATACTATAAAAACATAATCAACTTTACCAGATTCTTGTAAAACATCGTTACCCCATATTTTAACGTTTTGTGTATTGTGTATTACTAGGATATTACTTTCCAACCCATCGTCATAAACTACCTGAAGCAGAGAAAATTAATTTAAAAAACCTTTCACTGAGTTACGTGAGTCCCATCCCGTGCAATCAGCTTCAAGAGGGTATTCCCTGTAGAAGCAGCACCGACGTAATTGCTATTATTTTGACTACCTGTGTGTACTGTTGCGCAATGATGTATTATTAAATACTAACTAGAAAATTTTAGTCCGTATATGAGTATAATTAATTTTCCATATACTAACAAGTTACGTCCTCATACGAATATATAAACTATATTGGCATCCAAATGTGCCGAAGTGGGTGTGTAAAATATTACTCCCTATGACCTTCCGGATCGCGGAGTTCAATGTATCTACAAGATGGTAAGTAATCAGCGTCACCCATAGACATCTTTAAAATTATGGAAACTTCATAGGTAATAAATACCTTTTGAAACATGAGTTATCAGAAAAAGGTGACAAGATGGAATTAGGGGATAAATTAGCCATCAGGTAATAAACGAATCAATGACAAGAAATACTTAAGATTAAAAGTGACTTAAGGGAATCCTTTGTAAAATAAAAAAAATAATGCTACCTGTACATGCTGAATCATTTCAACCATGAATGTGTTGAAACGATTCAGCACTCAGATTTTTTCACGATATTTAATTATTTATAAATGGCAATTTCAGACGTACAAGCATTAAGGACGTACAAGCACGAAAATAAACTCATTTTGCTTGCGTTCCATTGAATCACTGAGCTATGACGGCTTACCCACTGGGCGACTAAAATTTTTTGGTTACATAATAAAAACTCACTTCAGGTGGGGGTGTATAAGTATAAATTTCCAAGTCGTCCTGCGATATTACTTTCTCGAATCCTAAGCATTTTTCGCAAGTTTTGAAACATGGACATTTTTGTCTGAAGCAAAAACACATATAAATAATCTTATACAATACATGAAAAATTAAATTGATATATTTAGCTTTTCAGACCTACCTTTCATCAATACCCATTTCAATATTAAAGCATACTTCAAAAATTAAATGTAAAATAGAACTAATAAAAAGTCGTTACCAATGTATATTAATAATGTATTTAATTTGGTAATTAGATGCCCTGTCAAACTAACAAAACAACAATCAATATCTTGCCATAAATAAAAATAACAGTTGAATTAAGTAGTTAGGTATTTATACAAAACTTTTACAATCTCATCCATGCTCATCATGTCTTCATACGTCGTGCATGTCTCACTCTGTACCGTTGTCGTATCAAAAAGATCTTCAAAATATTCCTTCTACCTTTTCAAAATGTTTTCCTCTACTTTCACAATACTTACATTGTCGTCTTTAATTGTAATCAGCTCTGACGTAGATGTTCGACCCCTAGCTGATCTAATGGATTTCCAGAACAGCTTTATATTTGCCCGGAAATCAAGAGACAACTTTCTATCAAACTTATTCTTCAAATCCTCTTTCTTTCTAATCACAACATCCTTAACTATCTTTTTCAATTTCTTGTATTCTTCTTGTGTATCATTGACATCCTCGTTCGAAACTTCAGCTTTTTTAGCCACCCAATCAAGTCATACTTTCTTTTTACCAGTCACTGCTTCTTGCACTTCATTATATTCCTCGTCTTTTTTTCCTTTCGTGTATTTGGCAACACCACAAACTTTATATGCGGAGCTGACCACTCCTTCCTAAACATCATCTAAAACTTCACAACCTCTTTAAGATCATTCAGCTTATCAAAGTTTTCATTCAATTTATTCAGATACTCTTTCTTCACATCTTCTCTTTGCAAGTCCTCCACTTTTATTCTCTCTAATACTCTTGGTTTTGAACAGACCACTAATGCGGCTTATTACCAGGAAGTGGCCTGAATCAACGCCTCTACCACGGTACACCCTAGTATCCATTACTTTCTCCCTCAGCCTTTCATCAACAATTACAAAATCAATCATACTCTTTCTCTCGCCCCTCTCCCAGGTATACCTATGGATTTTCTTGTGTGCAAACCAGGTGTTTAACACACAGAGTTCCCATTCCAAACATACATCAAGCTTGGTATCTAAGCTTCTCAGTATAAAGATGAAACTCTGAATCTATAATACGATTATTCAGCCTATTCTAATGTATGACTGTGAGGCTTGGACGCTGATGCTAAAGGAAAAGAAGAAACTTCTAGTAGCAGAATGAAAAGTCCTTTGAAAGATCCTGGGCCCAACCAAAAGAGATGATGGCAGTTGGCGAAATAGAAAAATGCCGAAATCGAGCATCTAGTATTTTAGCCCAATGTAATCGAAGCAACTAAGCCTCAACGGACTCCGTTGGCTAGATCACTTTGAGAGAATGGGGGAGAATCAAGCAGTCAAGAGAGCGTATGGGGGTCGCCCAACTGGACGCCGTCCTGTGGGGCGCCCCAGGTTATGCTGGAGTGTCATGGTGGAGGCGGACTTGCGCAACCTACAAATCTGTAACTAGCAGGCAGTGGCGCAGGTCAGGGCACGTTGGCATAAGATCTTTTTGGGGGCTTTTTAGATCCATTTTGGGTCTCTGCGCCAACAAAGTTATCTTTTCGGGTCCAACTTGTAACATTCCATTCCAATAATCTATATTTTTTCAAATAACAGGCAACATATATAGCGTTGTATGACCCCTACATTCTAGTCGATTCGACTAAGGTGACAAGTTGTATGAGATGTACGAGACAAAACTTTTCGCTCAGAGATCAGGTACAGTTACCACTGGTCCAAGCAGTCATTAAATATATTAATTAGCTCATGTCGAAGATTTGTACAATGTACGTCACATGATTTTCCATTTCTACTTGTATCCAATTATATGTAGGAAACAGAAAAATTAAAAGAACATCTTTTTTCAAATATATATTATGTTAATAATTATTTTGGTAAATAAATACTTAGTCTTGTTTCTTCTTTTTGAATAAACTCATAATTTTTTGAGATAGTGTTGTAGGTGTTCCCAAAGACTTTAACACTAACTCTTTTGTGCAAATATTATGTAATGGCCCAAAAGCTAAAGCTACTACAGTGCAAGCAAGACAAATGACATTATATGGCATACTGAAGTCAGGTGTAGGCAAGGAAACCATGGCTCCATTCGTTCGCAGCACAATTGGATACCCTTAAACAACAATAAAAAGTTAGTGTGTAATTTACCTTGAAAATCTTAAATAAGAGATTTGAAATAATAATATAATAAAAACAAATACTATAAAAATAATAATTATTATTTGAGTTATAATTCTATCTAGGCATCCAAGGAAAGGAACCTTCTCACAATCCTAACTGTGCATAATATGGTTGCTTTTTGAATTAAACCCACTTAGCTAAACCTAACTTGAACAGATGGGTGTCCAATTTTCTTTTATGGGATAGCAAGGGAAATGATATTTGCCAATAAGTCCATTTACTGAGACTACTATGGGTACAATGATAGTGAAATCAACTTCCTACATAAAGAGATCTCATGTGCATCAATGTATCTTGTTTTGCTTTTTCTACTTTTATGAGGTTTCATCATATTGAACACTAACATCCAGTATCATTGCCTTGCATGAAGTATAATCCTCTATCAGGATATCACACTTATTGGTAACAATACAATATGACTATTAGTGGTAATGGATCAATCTCAGTATAATGTATTTGAATCCTGTCTTTGGATCATGTTGTTATTATTATTATAGTGTGGTGCACCCTCAACCAAATGAAAAAGTGGTTTGTGCAAGATGGCTGGAACAAACTAGACGCATGAAATTGAAAATTGTGCTCTAGGTATGTCTTGCGAAAGGCCTAAGTCCAGCAGTGACTCACTGCAGGCTATCGATGATAATTGTAATAATGAAGGTGAACAGTAATAACCTTTTATTAATATATATCTATTGTAATAGTTATAAAAAACTTTTGTAACTGTGATAATAGATTTACTTACATGGTTTTGATGCATTTATAATTGAATCAATAGTACTCCCACTGATTGGGAGACTAGTATAATTTCTAGCTGTAGGTAAATTTGCTGATATTAATGCAGATCCTATATAAAATCCATGATTTGCATCAGGTGGGTATTCTTGCCATTTTAAAAATACAAATTCAAAATCAATTGTTATTGTTGTAGTGGACTTAGGAGGTAAGCTTAGAAGAAGCTCCAAATGGTATGGTTTTTGCCGGCTACGTCCAGGTGAAAAATATTGTGATTTTACTAGTTTACTTTTTGGTTTACCATTAATTCTTAAAGAGCTTAATTGTATTGGCAGCCACCAAGGTGCATTTTCTAATAAAACAATATCAATAGGAGCCCAATAGTTATTGGTTATTTCAGATACTATGCCTCCAAATTCTTTTCCATAACCTAACACATATCGAGTAAATCCAAGGGGTGGTGGTATTGAAACCAGTAATTTGTCTTTTGCATCAAATTTTGCTGCTATATTTATCATTTGATTATTAGGTTCCACATTGTAGACAGCTAGTTCTGTTTCACTTCCACCTCTCAGTGAGGAAATAGTTCTATCTGGTGGTGGATTTAATTTAAATGGCAAAGTTCCATTTAAAGATATGTCAACATACACTTTGCTTGATGATGAAAGAGGACATGCTCCAGGTAAACCTTGACCGAACAACTTTTTAAAAGACCATCCCATACTGTCAATAATTTTGTAGTCATATACAAGTGAAACAGTCTGCTTGATTTCTAGATTAACCTCAGAACATGTATTTGTAGAACACATTTTTCTAACATGTACACCAATTGAATGATAATTGGTATTATGTATCATGCGGGAATTAAGAAGTGTTGAAAAGCCATATCTAGACTCACATGGTAAAAGTTTTTTCCATGGTGTCAAATTTTCTGTGCATACAATTTCTCTCGGTAGTGATGCATATCTAACATGTGAAGTTGCATTCCCATTATTCTTTACTGCACCTGAAGGCCATAATGCCATTTGAGGTACAATAGTATTAAAATTATCTATGAAGTTAAGTGATGCACAGAACAACCCAGAAAGAGTTGCACTTAATTTTCGCCATTGTGTATCAACATCCTTGACGTCAGGCGAAAACCATGCATACAGCTCTGCACCTGGTGCGGCATCTAATATTGGGTAACCCCATTGATTATGCTTCCACTGACCTTCTGTTAATGTCAAGTGCAACTCATCCACTTCGAACCGTGACATAACTTCATGTAAGGATCGCGGTGATAAGTGGGAGTGTTCAACTAGAAAAAAAGGCACGACTTTACAACATATGAATCTCAAACAACATTTAACAAAAACAAACAAATTCCTTACATTTAGTTTCCTCATTAGAAATAATAAACTGGAAATATACATAGAGATGAGTCGGAGGCAATGGTTTTATAAATAATTCCTCTTTAAAATCATCAGCATCGACACAAAACAGTGAAGGAAAAATTAAAATAAGGCCGATAGCAATTTTCGACATTAGTAGACTCTAAATGAAATTATATTAATTTTAAATATGTAACGACGTTAGTTACAATTCTAGTTGACACTCGTAGGCACCTTATTTAAGAAAAAATATAGTTGGATAAACGATTTTTTAGAAATAAAGTGTTTATCATTGATAACAAGTAAGCAAGAATTATTATGCCGTAAATAACGGAAAAAATAGGGGTGCTAAATGGTCCGTAAAATAATTGTTGGATAATTTTTATTATAATTGATTTCTGGAAAATATAAAGTGTAATATATAAATATAATAATATAATAAATGTTAATTCGTAAATAAAAATGAAAAAAAAAGAACACTAATAGTCTAAATCAAATTGTAATAATTTATTCATAATAGAAATGGCACATTTTTCCTACTGGCATGGCTGACTCGACCTGTGTCTATCAGCACTTCCTTATAGCATCTACGCTGTGTGGCTACGTAAATTATCTCCTTCTGCATTCTATTCCTTCCTTATCTCAATCGCACTGATTAACCTCCTTCGTGTCTTCTCCCTTTTACATGACATTGGCGAAATCATCCGTGCTGTTTTGGCGCTATTGAAAGCCATTAATTCAAATGAATGAATGAATAGATTATCTACTTTCTTGATTTGTCTGATAAAATAATATGTTATAATAAATATTTGCAGTGTACAAAGTACAAATATTCTATCTTTCAGAACACTATTTATTTTTATTTCTTAAACGCAATGTAGCTTACCCTTGTTATTTTAAAACGATTTATTAATTTGCGATATTTATTTATTAATTTACGAGTATATTTTGCATTTAATATTATATGGTTTTCGAATGGGGGAGGGGGGCGCGCTGAAAATGTATTGTGCTATGGGCGCGAGTTAAACTCCCTACGCCACTGCTTAAAGGAATGCAATATATCTGCGACCTGGTAAAAGTATCCATGGCAAAACAAGAAAAAGAAACAATTTACAATCTGATAATTTTCTTGCTTTTTCTCCTATATAGAAAAAAGGAGTACAAGTTTTTTTTTTTTTAATACATACCTCAGGAATGAGTCACTATGAATCGGTGTAGCTTTGTAATATATTTAGTTAGATGAATAGATAAACACTTTTTAGGTCGTGCGTCATATTAGGAAGGCCAAAGGGCAGACCAGGAACCAATATTACTATTAACACTATTGAAATCTATGTTGTAATGCAATTAACTACTTTATTTTAAATATTTAGCGGCATATTAGTTTCATTACGCAAATGTCAAAGTCATTTGTATAAGGATACAAAATTTATCAATAATTTAGAAAAGTTTTTGATCGAAAATAAACAATTATATTATTTAATATTTAGACAGTAGTTTGCACTGTGGTTAACTTGTCTAGAAGTTCCTAGTTTATTTATGAAATTAATAGTGTAAAATTGTGTGGGGAAAAAATAAAAAAACATTTTGTGACATAACATGTTAATTATTTAATTTTTCTATATTTTGTGCCAATTAAAGTGCATTATTTAAATTTATAAAATGGATACCGAATTTTTAGATACATCTTCTGGCTTACGCCTTCAGCTTGGATATGGTATTGGTCATGTTTTAAATGATGTTTGTGCAAGCTTGTGGTTTACGTACTTTCTTGTGTTTTTTCATCTCGTTCTCGAATTCAGTTCTACTCAAGCTGGGAATTTAATGTTAATAGGGCAAGTGGTTGATGCTATAGCCACACCATTTGTTGGATATCACTCTGACCATACTAATAACTTTATTAGTGCCAAATATGGCAAGAGAAAATTATGGCACTTGTTTGGTAGGTTGAAATTAACATTATTTATTTGAAATTAATATTAGATATAAAAAATATAATAATGTAAAAAAACATTTTATCTTAAACAGGAACAATTTGTGTTTTATCATCATTTCCATTCATCTTTATGAAGTGTATTGGATGTTCCACGGCTCATAAGTGGGCCCAAATGTATTACTTTGCATCATTTATTGTAATTTTTCAAATTGGATGGGCTGCTGTTCAGATATCACATTTGAGCTTAATACCAGAATTAGCTGGGGATCCACATATAAGAACACACCTGACAGCAATTAGGTATAAATTTACATTATAATTTAATGTAAAATATTTTTGTAATAGCTTTATAAATTAAGTAGAAAAAAGTTCCTAAAACAAGCAATTTTAATAACTTCTTTTGTTGACAGATATGGATTTACTGTGTTTTCAAACCTGTTTGTTTATATTATCACTTGGATAATATTACATATAACTGGCGAATGTGATAAAGAGGTGATATACTCAAATTTACTTGTTCTATAATCATCATGTTTTTACAGAAATTATCTTTAATCTACCCTACTTTATGTAACTAACATTTTCTTTTTATCAAAGATTTAAAAGTTATGAAGAGAGAATTTGAATCTTGAATGTGAACAAAACACACATTTTTATGTAAAAGATGCCATTCAATTTTGTGAACTCTTGTGTCACAATTATTATTATATTACTTTTCAAGTAGTACTTTTGAAAGAAGCTTCAGTGGAATACATTAAATTAAGTTTTATTAAAGTAGATCAAGTGTGATCATTTTTTAACAATATTATTTATTGCCTTAAAAGTTAAAAGCACTAAAAATCAGTGTATTTCATTAATACTTCTTATTAAACACAAAGTCTACTGTTTTGAAATTTAACATCAAGAAAGCATACTGCTTTTAGTTCCAGAAAATAAAGTCTGTATGATTATTTTTTTAAATACAATCTTCAATAATCATAAATAAGCTTTTTCTATTCAATTTCTTTTTCAAATCAATTTCTTAAGTGATTATTTCTTCATCATTAGTCATTAAAACAATTTTTAGATTTATAATAAAATGTAAATTTTCTGATTTATAATAAAATGTAAATTTGCTGGTCATTCTGTAGTAAATGGTAAAATTGTAAAAATTGTTTTAGCAAGTGGGACCAGCAGATGCTTGGAAATTTAGACATATAGTTTATATTGTGCTTGGCGTAGGCACTATAGCATCTTTACTGTTTCACACATTTGTATCAGAAAAGAGAGGAATTAATCAACAACCACTTATAGATTATAATGATAATAACAGAATCCATTTAAGTATATTCCGAAAGGTATTATTGTATCAGGTGTGTACACATATATCATCATATATTTTTATTGTTATTATATATATATAAAAATATATATATGTAAGCCAAGCAGCCAAGTGAATATGCTTAAGTGCAACCTGCTTCTTAACAATATGACTGAATTGCACTGGAATTGATTCGGGAAAGAACTTACCCCAAAAGACTCTACTCTCTTATACTCCAGCAAGGAAAACAAAGATGATACCCATGAATATGGAGTCAGGTTGCTTCTATCCATAGAAGCCAAAAGGAGTCTACTAGACTGGAAATCTCTCTCAGACCCCTGGAAACCTCTCTCTACTCCCTCCCATTTCCACTCCCATTATGACACTTACCTCAAAGGTCGCCAACGCTTCCGCACTACCTATGTCGCTGCGGTAGTTTATGAGCGGCGTTGATTGCTTTCCATCAGGTGACACGCCTGTTCGTTTGCCTTCCTTTTTCTTAAAAAAAGACCGTATCCTTACATTGCGTTTCAATTCAAGGGTGTGAAAAATCTCCGTAGTAATTTGCTATTCACCTACCGAAACTGCGAATGCCCAGGCAAAGGAAGATTTCTACAACCACCATAACAAGACTATGAGCGAGATTAAACGTCAAGATATTGTTATACTGATGGGTGACATGAAAACGGAAGAACCATAAAGACTGTCACAAATACGCCTGGAATCACCCGAACGGTTACTCATTCAATCAAATAGACCATATTGCAATAAGTGTAAAATGGCGCAGTTCCCTACTAGATGTTTACGCACATCTAGTAGTGAACTGCGCCATTTTAGATGTGCGTAACCGTGTAGGTGCTGATATAGATAGTGACCACAAACTAATTGTTGGACAGTTGCGACTTAAAGTGGCGATTCCCAAAATACCAACTGGAGGAAAAAGTGTCAGAAAGTATGACATAGCCAAGCTACTACTTTAGTACTCTGAAAAGTAGCTTGGCTATGATTCAGTGTGTGTCAGTGGCTACCAGTTTTGAGTGAATCAACAATAAATCATATTGATGATAATGCAAATAAATAAATAATAAATAAAAATAATACAGGTGTTGGCAAAATAACCACCACTGTAATTAACCAACTACAGCATTAAAGCTGTGTGTGTGCCTTGAATAAACAAGTTTTCTATCTATCCATATTCTCTAATTATTTTCTTAAATTTTCAGATAGCTGGCGTATACATGAGCACCAGGCTTGTTGTAAATATAGCTCAGGTCTTTATTCCCTTGTATCTTCATCGTTCATTGGGACTTGCAGCACGTGCTCTAGCTGTGGTCCCGCTAGCAATGTATCTTGGAAGTCTTTTAGCTGCCAGTGTGCAAAGGCTGGCTCCAAGATCATTCACCCGAAAATTTAATTATTTAATTGGATCTGTATGTTCCCTAGCTGGATTTATTTGGATATATTTAGATTCTGACCACACTTATAAAGTATACTACATATATGTGGTTGCAGTACTAATCGGTTAGTATAAATAACATAGTACAAGATGCCGAGAAATAAATTAAATTACTTTTTTATTTATGGAATTTCAATAAAAATATAGTCCAATAAGTATTTTTTTTCATAATTTAATTTAAATAATTTTGTTTTATAATTTAATAAGTCAACATAAAAAAAAGTAACCATGTATCAATGTGAAAACTGCCTTGGATACTTTTATCTATTTTAATGAATTGTGAATCATCATTGATTTTACTCATTACAAGCAAAATAAATATTTATATGGCACATATGCCTTTATTTTGGAGTCTAGTTATCTGTACAAATTATTTACACAATATAATGACACTAATGAGCCAGTTAATTCTGATGTGTGTTGTGTAATATATAATAAGATAAAGGTTTTTTTACTTCACTTTCATTGAGTTTGCTGCAAACACTTTTTAAATGTATATTTTATATGTACATACATCATTTTTTGACTCGATTTGGTATCATTTATATATTACTAACTTAATTCCATAGGTTTTGGAGGATCTCAAATGCTGGTAACAAGTTTGTCAATGACTGCTGATTTGGTTGGCGCAAGAACAGAAGCTTCAGCATTTGTATATGGCCTTATGAGCTTTACTGATAAACTTTCCTGTGGGGCAGCCATTGCTCTTATACAGTTTTAGTAAGTATTAATATTACGATCTTGAACAAATCTAAAAATTATTAAGTATTCGTTTTGAGATGGTCTCATATAATTTTTATTGCAATAAGATTGTTAGAAAATATTTTAAAACAAACATAATAGTTTTTATTTTTACAGATAATATTTTTTTACTTTTACCTTTCAGTGCTGACGGAGCTAACTCAAGTTATTACCGTGAAGTCTTATCATGGGTTTGTGGAGGAGCTTGTATAATGGGTCTCATTTTAACATTGCTCTTGCCTAAACCATCGCCTGATGTGCAGTTTATTAGCGGTGAGTGTACGATTGTAAGAGGTTTTGTACACACACGTGCCATTACAACTTTATTACGGATCTCAGTCTTAAGAATCAACCTTCAATTTGTTAGACAAAATTAATGGTTTTGAATTGGGTAAGGAAAACATCTTCTAGTGAAGAATGTCACCAAATTAAACTCCTAATATAATATTGTGTGTTAAATTTTATTTTTAGTTGTGTAAAAAATTAAATTCTATCTAGGGGGAGGGAAAGGGACAACCCGAGGCAATTGACACTAAAATGATAAGTTTGAAAAAATTAAAACTAAATCGATGGATAATTTTTTAACGCATCTTAAGTTGATTTTTGAACGCGCACAAAATATATGTACATATATGCAATAATATGTATTGATAATATGTATTGATGATTGTAATATGTATTGTTTTGAAAGAAATGACAGAAAATGCCATAATGATAATTAATGGATTGAAGAAGCTGTGCTTGTATCGGAAATGTTGGGCCAGCTCTCAAAGCAAATTAATTACCCAAAAGAAAACGCAATATGACGAATACTGCATAACACTGGTTGTAAAGATTGAATATTAATATAAAGAAGCAAAAGTTATTTGCAAATAATAGATAGAAAAAAATGTAAATTTTTATTTTCCTGGTCACAAAATCTCATTAAGTATAATTTTTTTAAAGTTTTATGAATTTTTTTTAATCACTTATATTACAACCATTGGGTTGAAGAAAAAGGCCAATCACAAATTTCCCGAAAAATTTAAGACTTTTAGCAACAACATTATTTGTATTGATATTTTGTCCACAAACGTATTTTTAATTCAATAATACAATTAATATTTTTATGTTATACAACAATATGGAAACTATAATTATACCGTAATATTGATGACTATTGAATTGTAAAATCTTATGGGGATTCCCCCCGGCTAGATGGTGCGACAATCTGTGCAGGGCTTGGATGCATGAAGCTGAAGAGCGGACTGGGTGGAGTTTTTACGGGGAGGCCTATGTCTAACAGTAGAGTGCCGAGTGCTGTTGATAATGATGAATATTATGTATTATTTTTTTGAAAACACTGATATACACATAAACCTATTTCGCAGTTCTCACATTGGTATCGTGTTTGATGGATTTTATGATATATTTTTGGGCAGGTGACTATAGTCATCTGTCGTGTACCGGTGTCGTTTTTCACAGGAGATTATAGTCTTCCGTAGTAGCGAAAGAATTAATTTATAGCCATCATGGCCACAGCCACTGTTTAATCGACCAATGGTTAATATTATCTATATTTTTGTGGTAGTATTGTGTATTTTAAATTTTCTTTTAGAAATTTATTCTATAGTCGTGCGGTAATATTTAAAAATATTTCTTTTTTTTTTACAGAAAACCCTTCTATTAATGCAACTGAAGAGGAAAACACGTTACCATCAGATTTATGAAAGTTAACTAATTATTGTTAAAATATTAAGATATATGCTTTTTTTCCATTGGCACAACAGCCCAGGATGTTTTGGCCTCCTTCACATTTCTCCATATGAATTGACTCGTATGGAAAGCAGTCGTCTTCCCATTGCCACGATGTCTTCTTCTATGTCGTATATTATAATATATAATCACTCTAATATATGATAATGTATTATCACACATATAGATATGTGTGATAATATATTTATCAAAAGTAACTTTTAAAAAATTTCCTTAGTCATGTACTTAAGGCATACTTGTTGTTTTGAAGAGAGATTTTATTCAATAGCATAATTAGTTAGAGAAATATAAAGTTAATTGACAATATTACTAGCATAGCAGTACTGTATTCCATACCAATACACGTAGTGTATGCATTTAATAATATATAAGTAATGATAACTAATGTGGCGTATAATTATTCAGGCTTCTGAAAAAAGTATAGGGGAAAGTGCGGTAATTGGGAACACTAAACTTCCAACGCTCAAAAATGGTAAAAAAAGCCACAAAAATAAATTTTATTGTAACTTAAATTTTCCTTATCTAATTACACTTACTAGTCACAAAAAATATATTAAAAAACAAAGTTTTATCAAAAATGTAAATGAAAACTAGAAACATTGCCGTTCCTTTTTATCCGATACCCTATCGGGTAATTGGGATCATACTACGGGGGAAATAGGAATCGTATGGGGTAATTAGGAACTACACAATTAAATCTTTATAATAAACTACATTTTGTTGTTAAAATTCTAAATTCTAAAAGCTTCTTTTGTGTTGTTTTAATGTCCTAATCCGGATTTTTAGTTGGAACTTTTTCTTTTTTAGCGTTCTTCTCTCTTTGTCTTTTCTGTTTTTTCTCTAATTAAATATTTATTGGCGTGTGCTCTTCTTATTCTATATCTGTGTCGTAATCCGTATGAAGAATGTCGGGTTATAAAACCATTGTACTAGTCTTTGCCTGCTTGCTGGGTTTTATTGTTAAAATTATGTTTCATTTTTTTTTGTTAGCATTAGCAAATCGAAAGCAATTATTGTAATGAATGTGATATTATACCATAAAAACACTATTAAATATTTTTACAAAATCAATAAGCAGTACTAGGGGTAGTTAAGAACGGGAAGGGGTAATTGCGAACGTTCCTAATTACCCGCTTGACTCCGCCCCAATTACCCGAAGTAACCATTACTAATCAAAATGGTCATAACCCTTAACATAATTTTTGGTGAAATTAAAATCACGTGGGGTTTGAAAACAGATAGTACGCGCTTGATAATAACGAAATACGATGTCCTTAAATTCAAAAATATGATATTTACATGTATTTTAACACATGACAAAAATTATAACAGAAATGCAAAAAACATTATTTGACTTACTGTGACAATGTGCGTGCGGGTTTCAACTCTCACTGTTGCGTACGCACTAATAGATACTAGATGCTTCCGTTGAGTAGGTGCGGGATATTGTAGTGTTGGGGGAAGTATTACTTATTTAGGTGTTCCCAATTCCCCCACTTTCCCCTAATTATAATATAACACACACACATATATATATATATATATATATATATATATATATATATATATATATATATATATATATATATATATATATATATATATATATATATATATATATATATATATATAAATAAATAACTAGCTGACCATAAAATTCGTAGTTTATGGTCGCTGGTTTATTTTCCATATGTATCTGAATGGCCCGACAATTCGCCTTAGACATGCTTGGTCCATGTAAATGTCCATTCCACTATAAATGTAAAGGCCCAGTAGTAATGGAGACATATTTACACTCCAAAAATAAAACGTGACATTATCATTTATGAACGTCGTATTTTCTAATACATTTACAACCATACGTCGGACCTTTATGATCCACTTGGACCCTCCTGTAGTTTAAATAAATTGTTTTTTCCAGCGCAAGTTACCTTTAACACAGCACATGTTATACTATTATTATTATATTTTTCTGCTGGCAGTCTACCTCATATTTCGATACTGATATATTAATTCAGATCAATTAAAATTTAGAACAAAAGATCGTTGTAATATGTTTCGTCTGTTTTTATTACTATTTATAAGCACAGACTAAAGGTTCAGGAATCTCATGTTTTGTTATTTCTGCATACCTAATATGTTTAATTATGCAGAAAATGATAGCTTTATTTATAATACAATAATAGCTCTTTTAATATAGTGTATAGTCATATGATTAAAAAACTAGTGTATAATATAAGCTAGCAAATGGTTCTATTTTTACTTACGAATCTTATAATTCTAGTTAAATCTTTAAAAAATTCTAACCATAATATCCTTTTTTATATTGTCCCTTCCGATTTTTTTTTTCATTTATATCTCTTTTATATTTAAATAAATAAAATAATAAAAAAGCACATCATAATCAGCAAGAAACATATTATCAACTGTTTTTCAGTACATCATGTTTAAGATTAAATGTAAAACATTTAAAACATCAATGCTTTTATTTTATACCTGTTTTATAAAATAGATAATAAAAAATAGGAAAAGGGTTGAATTTAATGGTAAAAAAATCCAATCAATGTGTTTAGTGGACGATATTGCGAGAAAACCAAAACTAAAATGATTAGTTAAAAAAATGTATAAAATATTAAAAGATTTTGGATTTCAACATTAGGAAAATCTAGGAGTGGCATTAATTGTCACGGACACCGTCACTGGTGCGTGCTACCTGGATCTTCTGTCGACAACACAGCGGCGACTACGATGCGGAGACGGTCAAATTTCCTCACCTTGACCTAAACCTACCCATACGGCAGATGTTAGTTATATATGGCAAAAAGATTGAGCGAATCCAAAATCTAAATAGGTAAATTGCTACTGTTTGGGCAAAAAATCTGTCGTTATATTCAATTACCCGATGTTGACTTGCTCTACTTGAAGTTTCGCATACATCTTACCTGTCGTCTATTTTTTGCAATTTAAAAAATTGGGAGCCATTTATAAAAATCACTGAAAATAATTAAATGCATCTATATTAAATCTAAAGGAATATTTAAATGAAGTGTCATTTAAAGACATGTTTAGTTGTACTAAAATTTCTTATAACATTCTATGTGATTATGTGGGTTTCTATGAATTTCTAGAAATATTAATTTTTATATGAATTTCTGAAACATTCTATTATTTTTGTGTTTCATTGAACTTCCACAACATTCTATTATATATAAAAATATTCTAGAATCATCAATTATGCTGTGGACATTGGTAACCTTCATAATCTAGCCATAATAGCCCAGTTGGGGACAGATTGGTTTTTAGTCTCAGGCAGATGCTACTGCCCATTCATTGGAGTTTGCTTCCTCACTTGTATGACACTATATTCTAACGCCAGGAAGCATACATAAAACTTTTTTCAAAAAAATTATTATCTAGTAAACTAAAATTTAAAATTACCTCAACATAAAATATTTATATAAAATAAAATTACGAAAAAATCTTAACATACCTAATCTAATATATATTTAAATGCATGTTACTGTAGCTATTTAACTTCTGTGTATATGTTCATGTGCATATGTATCAAAAACATTAACTTGCTTAAAATATATCAGGAAGAATATTAAAAAAGGTTTACTGGCACTGTATATGTCAGACACAGTATTATATTAATCATTTAACATCAGCAATATCATCCTGCAACAATACAATGCTGTGAATAAATCACATCTACTAACCTGTTTGGCTTAATTTTATTACTATAATAATTCACTTGTTTGTACATAAATGATGATTATTTGCTTTTTGTATTTAATTTCTCTAACAAAAGAATGATTATAATTCAATCTCTCAATGGGTGTACTTAACTATTGTAGCTCACAAAAATAAAAGAGTAATATTGAAAATAAATAGTTTATTATTTATGTGTTTCAATAATATCACATAAGTATATGCTTGCAAAGCTTTGGAAATATTATCAATACTAAAGCAATACTCAAAGCACACAGCTGAGTCATATTCATATCACTCAGTGACTAAATATAAATTTAAAAAAACCTTATAATTTTTAATTAGCCTCAGTCAAAGCAACAACTGTGAAACGAACTTCATTGGGATCACGTGCTATAAATTGTTTGCAAACAGTTGCAGCATCTTGCAATAATGTGTCTGGGGTGGTTGGTCCGTGGTTAACAGGAAATGCTTTACGACCATCTAGTTCATACAAGGCTCCATCCATGTGAACAAATGTAATAAAATGGTGATTAACAGGGTCTTCTGCACTTGGAGTATTGGTTTGCCCTTCTTGAGCTAATTCTTTATGAGCATTTATTATTCCTTCAGACTTTTCTAGTAGAGAACCACGAGCTGCTGCATCTAGATCTTTGGCTTCATTCAAAAATTTCTTTAGGTGACCATCAGCCAGTTTTATTTTATCAGTATTATTGGCAATGCTATGTACTAGAGCAACAGTGCCACAAGCATTGCTTATGTTTTGCTTCATATAAAAAATATTCTTAGTTATTTCTTGACCTTTTGCTAAAATCTCATTTTCTTCTTTTTGCTTATGTTCTTCATAAGCATCAGAAACAGGAAAAAGAAGCATTACAGCAAGAGTTGGTTGTGGAACCCAAGAGAGCATTTCAGGTTCTAAGCCCATGACATCTACAATATTCCACTTGCTGGGAACGCCTATTTTCTGAAGAAACTTATTCATTACTTCGGGATTTGATTCAAGTGGAATAAGTGTATCAGTCGCCATTTCGGTCTAAAAAATAATCAAAGATGCTATTACTTTAGGTTACCGGTGCCTAATAATTATATTTTTATATACATGAAAATGCAATAAAGTAAATACTTACAATTATCCTGTAGTTTAAGTGACTAGAAAATAAAACTATTGCAGTTTGACTGAATGGCTTCTCCACTTATATGGCTTATACCGTAGAAATCTCGATCAATAATTGCAGTCTAGACTACCTTCTAATTTACTAAGCCTATAAAAAGTAGTGAGAGAAATTTTATTTTAGTGATAGTCGATATGTATAATACATCGATATTACCATGTTTCTACTTTAACCATGTCTTTACTTAACTTTACCGACTGATCGAATTATTATAAAATTTCGTAAAAATAAATCACAATTTCTAAGGTATAGAACTTTTTTAAAGTTATTATTTACTATTATTTATAATTAACCAGTATTATACTATTTATTTACCAGTGTTTTTATAATTATTACCCAGCAGCTACAAAATATAGCAGTAAAATGTACATAGTTTTGCAATGTTGTTCCCTGCAGAAAATAATGCTATCTTATTTCGTTTTTTAAATGCAAATGAATATAGTAATATATACATTTACATTGATTACATTGAATATAATAAGTATAAAACAAAATATATACTTAATCAACGTACGCGAAAATCTCTAATAAAGACTAATATGTGTAAAAAAAATATATATATATATTTTAGACAATAAACTGGAATCATGTGAAAAAAAAAAACCAAATTTCTTGAAATCAATGTTTTGTAATCGATATTTTTTTACTATAATGTCATATTCAAGATTTTGTCGATATAACTAGCCCATCGTGCCCATTCCAATTATCAAGCGTGACGGTGAATTGCATAAATGAAAGTTGGACAGCACCAAAAATATAAGTTCCAATTATTTGAGAAGTAACAGTATTTCCTATACATATATATTGTTTTTATACATACTTATGAACATTTATTAAACTCTTTTATTTACATAATTTTCTCTTAATAACAATATTATTAATATAAAAAAAAATCTATAAAAATAATATTATCATTAGGGTTATTAATCCTTCGTGGCGGGATAAACCAAGCACACGAAGGATTATGCTTCCAAGGAAAGGAACCTTCTCACGATCCTAGCCGTGCACAATATGGCTGCTTTTTGAATTTTGAATTTAACCCACTTACCTAAACCTAACTTGGACAGATGGGCGTCCAAATTTTTACCGATAAGTCCATTCACAGAGACCACTATGGGTATGTAAGAGGTAGTATCTTAACTGTGAAGTGATGCAACAGGAGTCTGGTTTAATACTCTTTTTCTATACCAAGTGGACCTATTACATATACAACTGATGAATGGCGGGAGAAGAGCGCGGGGTGCGGGAGACGCGGTTGTGCCTGCACGTGTGCAGCAATAAAGCGCGTTCCACGAATGCGGAGAATCAAAGTGCATTCCACGAATGCGGCGTAACAAAGCGCATTCCGCAAGTGCGTAGTAACAAAGCTTGTTCCGCGAATTTGTTCTTGAAGTTATATTCTGTAGCAGGTAGCTACAGGTACAATGACAGTTGAATCAACGTTCCACATGGCGGAAATCTCATGCGCGAGGTCTATGTATTTTATTTGTTTATCTTTTTCCGCTTTAATGAGATTCTCGTCATGCGGAACATTAATATCAACTATCATTGCCTCGCGTGTAGTTCGATCCACTATCACAATATCAGGCTTATTGGCATCAATGTGCCGGTCCGTGATAATGGATCGATCCCAGTACAATGTTGCACGACTTCGAGAACTGACTTTGGATCGTATTTATAATAAGGCACCTCCTGCTCGCATAGGTCGTATTTAATGGCAAGCTGCTGATGAACAATTCTGGCTACTTGATTATGTCTGTGCAAATACTCCCCGTTTGATAGCTGGGAACAACCGGAAATAACATACCTCAGTGACTCTCCCGGGTGGTGGCACGCTCGGCATATATCAGCCGTGCCGTCTCTCATGATGTAAAAATAAAAAAATAAATAAAATAACAAATTAAATATTATTATTATTATATAGATCGGCACGTTTACGACTAGGCTCGCCCCTAGCCACGCATCCATTGGCACGGCAGACCGTGGATTGGCGGAGAGGAAGGGAAAGGATAGAGAAGAAAGGAAGGGACAGGAAAGGAAATGCGGATTGGGGGCGTTACCAGACTCGGAATACACATTTAAAAATCCATATAAATATTTATTCCGATGCGGGAATCAAACCCGCGACCATTGACTCCGCGGGCGGAGGGCCGCGCCACTGAGCCAATCGGTCGTCAATTTATTAAATAATTTTACAAAATTTTCTTATAAACATTATTTGCAATGTTTTTATTGTTCCCAGCACAGAAATGGATTGGCTTTAATCCATTTTTTCCCATGTCTTATGTAAAATTGAGCGCAACGTCTATTTGAATAACAACAATGAAATTGTTATAACTTTGATTGGGACTAGCAAATGCGGCGATTACGGCTACATCCTATATTTCTAAGGAAGTAGTGCACTGTTACTGCGATATTGATGATGATTATTTATGAAAAGTATATTAGAATGTAAGGGGGCGCAAAATCATTTCGTTTTGACAGTTAATGCTGTTTGAGAATGCCAATGAATTGATAGCGAGATATTCGTCCTTGAGATTAAGCTAGTCATAAATAGGTACAAACTGGAAACAGACCTCACTTGAGAGGCCTGTTCCCTGATGAGATGGTGCTAGTTTAATTGTTTCAGTGGAGAACTGCTAAGAAGTAGCCTTCGCTGCTGAATTGTCTTTATCGTCCTTGTTCTCTCCAGTGCATAATTTAAGAACCTCCTACTCACGAGTTTTTTTAATGGAGTTAAAATTCTAGTGCCAACAACACCATTCTTCAAAATAGTAATAATAATATTGGTGTATTGTAATAACATTGATCTTGCGAATAAAAATTCCGCCACGTGTCATATTGATTGCACTGTCATAGTAATAGTAGTTTTTGAATAAACTTATTGGTAAAAATTAGGATGCTCATCTGTACAAGTTTAGGTTTTGGTAAGTGGGTTAAATTCAGTCATATTGTGCATGGCAAGGATAGTAAGATCGTTTCGTTTGAATGCCTAAACCTTTCGATGACTTGGTTTATCCCGCCATGAAGAATGAAAAACTCTAATAATAATATTATTTTTTAAAAAAGAATCATCCTGGCTTCACCGCGGCGTAGTCATCAGCGACAAATCGTTAACTCCGCTTAATATGGCAGCAGAGAACGGGCAACCACCTCCTGTAATGAGCAACGCAGATTGCGTCGGTGTATGGAGTGGCAAGCAGTTGCATGGCCGTTTTCGCCGAGTTCTAGCTAGTGCTGATGTAGACAAACCAGCTTCAGTACATTGGTTACAATTCGGTGATCTTTTCGGTGAGACCGAGGGTTTAGTCTGTGCAATACAAGACTTACACATAGTACAAGTTATAAAAACCAACAACTACCGGAAATACATCATGAGAGACGGCACGGCTGACATATGCCGATCGTGCCACTACCCGGGAGAGTCACTGAGGCATGTTATTTCCGGTTGTTCCCAGCTATCAAACGGGGAGTATTTGCACAGACATAATCAAGTAGCCAGAATTGTGCATCAGCAGCTTGCCATTAAATACGACCTATGCGAGCAGGAGGTGCCTTATTATAAATACGATCCAAAGTCAGTTCTCGAAAACAGTCGTGCAACATTATACTGGGTTCGATCCATTATCACGGACAGGCACATTGTTGCCAATAAGCCTGATATTGTGATAGTGGATCGAACTACACGCGAGGCAATAAAAAAATAGTAGTTCCGCATGACGAGAATCTCATTAAAGCGGAGAAAGATAAACAAATAAAATACATAGACCTCGCGCATGAGATTTCTGCTATGTGGCACATTGATTCAACTGTCATTGTACCCATAGTGGTATCGGTGAATGGACTTATCGGTAAAAATTTGGACGCCCATCTGTCCAAGTTAGGTTTAGGTAAGTGGGTTAAATTCAAAATTCAAAAAGCAGCCATATTGTGCACGGCTAGGATCGTGAGAAGGTTCCTTTCCTTGGATGCATAATCCTGCGTGTGCTTGGTTTATCCCGCCACGAAGGATTAATAACCCTAAATATTTTTATAGATTTTTTATATTAATAATATTGTTATTAAGAGAAAATTATGTAAATAAAAGATAATATTATTTTCATATTTTAAATTTTTCAGTAATAATATTTTTATTATTAAATGGTATATTGGTGTACAGAACTGTTGCTATATGTTTTACTATTATTTAGCATAGACTAGGGCATAGAGTAATATGTGGATCAGAATAATAGTGGTAATGACAAATATGCTAATCTTGACGTTTGATTCGATATTATTCATCAAATAATTGTAATTTATCTGTGTCTGTTATTCTGTTAATTTATCGTTCTAGTAGTATTGCATGTATAGAATAGTTTTTATAAAATGGATTTTAGTTTTAAATGTAAATTTTTAATTTGGATTGAAATTTATAGTAAATGATAAAAAAATATAGAAATGGCTGTTTGCACTTTACGGACTTTATTACTTATAGTTTGCATACTTGAATTGGTAAGCAAAGCACTTTCACCTGTTTTGAAAATTTTTCATACATTGACAAATTTTAGGAAAATTAATTAGAATTATAAATGAAAAAAAAATAATATTAACTTTTTATATTGTTTAAATATAAAAAGTTAAAATTATTTCTTTTCATCATCATAAATTAATTCCTTTATTTTAATGTTACTGCAGATTAGAAGTTTATGCCTTTATTTCAGATAATCACAGTACAGCGACAAGTGTTTGATTTTTTGGGTTATATGTGGTTGCCTATTATTATTAACTTTGTTAATATATTATTAATAATATTTGGATCCTTTGGAGCAGTTCAGTATATTACAAAGTATCTTCTAGCTGTAAGTATTTATTTTTAAATATCACTGTTTTTTGTTTGTTATTCACATGCTATTAATTATCCATTCAACAAAATATAATGAGGAACACCAAGATAATCTTTTACTTGATTTATTTAGTGCCTCAAGTGGTTTTAGAGTCTTATTTTTAAAAGATTATATAATTTAGGATATAAGAGTACTTATAACACACACACACACACACATATATATATATGTATGTATATGTATATATATATATATATATATATATATATATATATATATATATATATATATATATATATATATATATATATATATATATATATATATATATATATATATATATAATATAACTTACCAAATATCACAATCAGGTGGTTTATTGTATATGGACCACACATGTATAAGAAATTTTTAATAATATAAAAAACAAAAAATTATAAAAATTTTATTATAAAACTTATTATATTTCATTAGGTGGTAATTTCAGTACAATCTTAGACAATAAAATACATGTTACTCAATTTAATAGTGAAAAAACTTAAGTTCAGGCAGGCTACTCATTTAATAAAGCCACATATAAAAAATATGAATCATATTTCATAAAGTAATGAAGAAAATCAGCAGGTAAAAATTATTCATTAGGAAATTTCTTAACTTTGATATTTAATTTACACTAGTATATATATTTATTACAATGAACATTTACATTTTCCAATTTTTAAAATGTTATTGTTTAATAACATTTTTTGTAACATAGTTTTTGTTATTTATATATTAATAAATGTTGCTATATAGAATATATTTTATTTTTTACAATTTACATTTATCAAAGAAAGAATAAATAAATAGAATATATTTCACCTGATCACCAATAATAATTTAAGTGTTGTGAATGGACATTTATAACATCATGGACTCTGTAGATGCATTGCCTACCTTTAAAAAAGATAATGGGAGAAGGAAGAAAATGGAAAGCAAGTGAGAAAGCATTTGGGTCTCTACTTTTAAATGATGACTGATGGAAGCCCAGTAGCAAAGTTTCTCAAAGAATTCAGTTGAGTACTTTGCAGGATGAGTATTTGTTATGTAGAAAAAAAGTTTTTCTGCCCTATTTTATAACTTAGCTCTACCACTTATCTAACTGATATAGCACTATACAAAAGTTGTTGCCTGTTAAAGGTTTTTTTTTAATATTTCAGTATGCTATGTGGAGTTTTATGTGGTTGTCATGGAATATATTTTTGATATGTTATTATCTTAATTTGGGTAGTCTAAATAGGGTAAGTTTTAGTTACCATTGTTATTTTATTGATTTATTCGTATATAAATCATAATTTTTTTACTGTTTAACAAGCTATCATATTGATTTTTATTTAATTAATTTCAGGAAAGTGGCCTACTATCTTTGGGTACTGGAAGTGTTAGCTGGTGGGAGGGTAATGGATGGGGATGTCAACCTGTATGGGGGGAAGTGGATGGACCAGGTACTTGGCGACCTGCCCATGTCGATGGTTGCTTACTTCAGTGGCATCATGTAGAACTTGTACAGTCTTCCATAGCTGCATTTTTGACTGCCACTGCTTTACCTCTTACTGTCCTGTTAACTTATCGTTCCTTTAAGAAAAATATGTCTGTATCAGGTAATAAAAAATCAAACAAAATATGAAGTTACATTTTCTTATATTACTGCTTTAATATTTACACTTTTTTACAGATAAAGGTTCTTTACCACATCGGCCAGCTTATACAATAGAATTAAGTCCCACCGAAACAAATATGAGTGAAAGCTCCTCAAAACCTATGACACCAAGGAGAGTTAAACGACGGTCTGGTTCAAGAGGAGCAGGGTCATCTGTGCGGAGATCACGTCGTTCATACAGAAATGGAGGATATTTGGCATCTAATGCATCCTTAACACGGGATGCAAGAAACTCCCGTCCCACGTCTGCACATTCATCATATTCCAATTTTCACGCAGCGCGCCCAGCTTCATATCACACAACTGAAAAGAACACATTGACACGGTCACAGGACGTGTACGATCCTCCTCCACCCATCGAATCTGTTCCCATAATGACAAACAGATTTGATAGTGTCAGAAGAAGTGCATCTAATATTGGTCACGATGTAGTTGGGCCGTACGACGAACCTAGGGGATATGAACAGACCAATTACGAACAAAATACACCGACATATGATAATATTAACCGTGGATATGAGGTGGCTGCACCAAGTTATGATGCCAGAATTGATACAGTCAGCCCATGTTCTGATTATGGTGCGATGGGTTATCCCTGCGGAGAAAGCGCTTGGGAAGCACCTCCGCCGCCAGCGCCGCCATACAGCGCAAGGGCAACGCCGCAAGCCCCGGGGCCTCCTGCGTATCAACCAGCGAATGACACATATAATATGTTGCCTTAACTTGTCTCTTCACGTGCCTTAATCCAGTGATGCTCACTTTTATGCTAAGTTAGTTGTAAAGTGCCCTTTTACGTAAAAATATTTGTAAACGTTAATTTATTACGTTGATTATAAATATATTGTTTTTAAGACCTTTATATTGACAGCGTACTTAAAATTATTTTTAAGTCATTATTGTTGATGTATAAGATACATTCCTTTCTATATTTTGTTATTGTTAAACTTAGCTTTAACGAGGGTGTAATGACATCTCAGAACGTAAAATAGTCTTTCTATTTATAAGGTAGTAAGTTAGTGTGTATACGATATTTGTAGTATTTGTCATTTTCATAAAGGTATTTTATATCACATAAATTTTCATCTTGAATAATATCTATTAGAAAGCAAATAAAGCACAAATGAATTAATCAAATAACTATTGCAGTAAGTGGTTAGAGGCCGCTCTGTGGAAGAGCTTGCGCGCACTGTAATAAAAATCAATGCGTATTTTATTACCGAAATCTTTTTTTATGAAAATTACTAAATTTATTCAGGATGAATAATGCATCGATAATAATGATGTTGAATAATGTCTCTCAAGTGGTGATCGCGTGTTTATATAAAATTAAGTAAGTAGATTTAAGTAACGTTAAGTAAAGTTGAATGTCACTTAAAGCTTTTCATTACTTTAGTTACTTAGTAGTACTTTAAGTTCTCAGTTTTCGTATCTTAGATTTTTCTCTCTGAAATTTCAGGGTCAATAAGGTGAGCAAATTATCAACATAGTGTGAGCTCAATTATAACTTTAACCATAGTCTACAATGGTGTGAATGAACACATTCAATATTTACATGGATTGAATATATTCATGAGTGGACATATGTACTTTATGGACTTTAGTCCTGTAGTTTGTAACAAATTGTAAAATCACAGTACTTGTGCAGTGCGCGCTAGCTTTATGTATGTTATTGTAAGAATGTGCAGCAAAGAGCAATACGATGAAATAAAGGGTCATAATGAGTGTCGTGTGTACTGACAAGGTTTACTTTGTGAAGCTACCAAACATATAATAACAATTATGGATATTGTAATCTCACTCAACTACTACAAATAATTCTAATTCATATTGTAAAATATATGTTCAGTATTTCTCAGAGTCTCTATATTTTTATAGGATAGAAAGGCAAACTAGCAGGCGTGTCTCCTGATGGAAAGCAATCAAGGCCGCCCATAGACATACGCAGTGCAGTAACATTGCCAGCCTTTAAGAATAGTGTAGGCTTGTTTTCACGTTCCCTCAGTATTTATCTCATTCCACCTATCATAAAATAATTCCGTCCAATAAATGATAAATTTATAAGATGCTATATTATTAAATACTATACTCCGTACGGTTTTCAATGGTAAATGTGATCTTAAGACGAGAGTAGCATTGTCTAGTTTGCAGTTACGTCTAAGCGTGTATAGTGATTTACCGTGTGCTTGTCAATGGTATGAATACTTATTGATTGTATTCAATATTAGATTTAAAATTATTACTTTTTCGATAAATAAAATTAAAAAATATGCATTCAACAGACTAAGTACGAAATTATATCATTGAAAATATATCAGATCAGATATATGGCGCATTTAGATGCCGATTCGCAGTCTCACTATCAAAACACTATCAATACAATTGAGTTTATATTAGCTTAATTATTGATAACTAAGCTAATATAAACTCAATTGTTGTGCTAATTGTGGAATTAAAATAAGTGTCTCTTGAGTAGTTTCGTGACGTGATAACGCAATGGGTGTAATTATTGCGGTTGCCATTAATCAAAAACAAAAATATATTTTTTTATATTACTATTGGATCTGGGTATACGTTTTTCTGCCACAATTTTGAAAAAAAAATTTAAATCTCGACCACAACGCCATCTATTGAGTACAAAAGTATCATAAAGTACTACACAAATACTAAGATAAAATCTTATGTTTTCATTTTAGTAATAGTGGTGCGGCAGTTTTGATGGTAATCATTACTGTCTGATCACCAGAAATCTATGAAATGCAACTGCAATTATGTAAAATTTTATTGAAAAATAATGTACAATTTGCTAGTTAACACTTTATGTTCTAGGTACTTTTTATGACTGCCATTTTACTTGTGAACTTATGTTTGTATCAAACTTATTTTAAATTAAGATAGAAAATGAGCTTTATTAGTATAAGATAATTATTTTCACCAAACTTTTGGGTAATTTTTATACCAAATATACAAATATAATTAAATTTTCTATCTCTGTGTTTACCTTATTTATTCATTCATTTGAATTAATGGCCTTTAAAAGTGCCAAAATAGCAAGACGATTTCGCCAATGTCAGGTAGAATGGAGGCGACACGAAGGAGATTAATTCGGTGCTACATTATTTCTTTTATAATAAAATACATATACTTACCAAAACAATACAAAATAGTATGTATGGCTGTAATTAATAGTAACTACTGTTCATTCAAGTCACATCAGAAATATTTAAAGAAAAATATTTTCCTACATGAATTAAAACATCTTGCGGTGAGTATAGAAATATTATATGCAGAATGTGTACCGTCGTCTCGACGAGACTGGAACATATACCAACCTATTTATGCTTGATTATTTGAGTATACTACGCCATCTTGTAGAGAAAAGTAGAGATATAGCAAATTGTGTTGCATTACATATAATTGTAAAATTATTGTAACTGCTAAGCTGCTAATGACGTTATGAAATTTCGCTTTATATTGCAGGCTAAGTATTTCATTGCTAAGTTATGCTAAACATACTTACTACCTTTTTAAATGTGTAACAGTGATATTTTGCAGTGAGTAGAAAAGTTAATTGCAGAAAGTACATTGCCATCTTATAAGGATTGGGAATTATAATTGTTTTATTACAAAGTAGTAAGAAACTTTATAGTGAGTTTATAAAGAATGCTGGTGACGGGGTGTGAAGATCAATGACGGTGAAATCAATACTTAATGATTGGCTGCTATAAACGTATTTAGACATTGCGTTTAAACTATACAGCTTTACTAATGTCCGTAGTGCTATACCAAATAATGAACGTTATTCGTTCTTAGCTTATGACTGTCCACTGCTGGGCATGGACTATTCTCTAGGGGAGACGCTTAGCTATCTTCAGAGATTTGAGTTCTATAGGCTTAGTTTAGTAAACATATTCCTGGGCGACCTCGAAAATTTGATGATTTTATATTATTTAAAATCATTATCCAAAAGATAAATTTGTATTCAAAAAATAAAACAATTATGTATCGAGCACTGAAATTATATTTACATATCTCAACTTACTTAAATACTACGACTACAATGACGTTTTATACCATATGATAGTAGAGCTAATTATTCATACACTCAAAATGCAACAAAACTCCATAGTAAAAAATATTTTAAGCATCTGCGTAAACACTTTATTTAACCTTACAAACAAAAACTTCTCCAAATTGTATTTTCTTAGCTAAAGAGCGCAATTCTTCCCAACATATCCCATTTGGTATAACTTTTGGTTCGATTTTAAGTAGACTAGAGATAGTATTTGAACAATCTTTAAATATTTACCGTGTGTACTGTGGTCTTTATGAAATAATTATAATATTGGTAATTTAATTTAAAAATAAAAGGCTATATATTAGAACATATATTAATATTTTTTTTACATTCTGGTATACACAAATTTCAAAAAGAAAGCGTATTCAAAAATAGTCAATGAAATATAAAAACTATGTATTTTAGTCAATTTTTAAACAACATGAAAATAGGGTCAAATAATAACGGATTGCGATCTTCTTTCACTGGCCGTGGGGTTACGGCGCTCGGGGCAACTGCCAAAAATGCAATTCGAGGCTGATGCTAACATTGCATTCCGATTTTTAAATCGGAATGTTAACGAAATTGAATATTAATTTATTTAACATATCTTCTCATAATATTTAAAATGTTAATTGTTGAAATTTGTCGCTTCTAGTGAAGTATTTATACTATTACCCTACACTAGTGTGTGTGCCAGGCCTAGTTATTAACACTAGATTTCCCAGCAAGTCATTTCGACTATTTGAAAAGAATATATTTCTTAGAATTTTAACTACAGTTGTATATGCTGTCTCAACTGTATATGCTGTCTCAAAATACTAAGTAATTGTATCAGTATAATTATAGTTTTATATTCTAAATAAAATTAAAAGGTAGTCAAAATTACTTCTTGGGCAATCTAGTGTTAACTACATAATTTTCAGTGATTGATGACATCATTAGATAGCCGGTAGCTGACGTCGTTCGGTGGGCGTGAGGTCCGGATGCCAAACGTCAACAATGAGGACGAGGCGTGTGCCGGTGCCATTGTGCCAAACTTCGTGCTCAAAACTGTCGTCGAATATGAACACCTTTCCTGTCTGCCACTGTCTGAACAAAAAAAGTTACTTTCATAATTTATAATTAATGATGAACAACAAAGGCAATTTCTGTTGAGAAAACAAATTGAAAGAAAAAAAAAAAAAAAAAAAAAATATATATATATATATATATATATATATATATATATATATATATATATATATATTCTTTTAAACGATTAACAAGAATACCTTCCACTTGAAAGGCGCCTGTCAGTCGCAATACTGTTCCGCGGAGCAACTCGAGAGGCGGGCGACCGTAAAACTTTAGACTGACCTTTGTTCCTGTTTTATTTCTTAAAGGTGAAAATATAGATAATCTTAATAGATTATAAATGTAACATACAAAAACGGTACATTCTAATGAATATACAGTTTTTGTAAGTTACATTTATTTAGTCACTATGTTGTACCCGTAAGATACAAGTGCGTGCCCGACTGAAAGTTGTCGACCGCAAACGGTTTTTTCTTTGAATATTGTTAATCGTTTCGACTAATCAATCCGTAATAGAGCGAATGCTAGGAAAATATGGTTTACATCAACAGTAATCATTACAATAGTGGTATCAAGCTTAATGGGAATCGAACCAACGATATGTGTATGTTCTTGAGTAGCCTGAAATACAAGTTAATCTTACTTAAACCGATCTTAGCAAGTTTCGGAAGATCTCTATAACAAATATTGTGAGACGAGGTTATTATATATTAGAAGATAATCGTTATTTCTTCCTAGAAAAAACGAAAGCCAAATATCAACGAATAAGTTTAATTGAACAAAAACGATGGAAGAATAAACGAAGATACGTAAAACTTACCTCGTTTCCTTATCCACGCGTATATATGTGCCTTTAGTATTGCTTAGGCCTAAGTGCATCCGTAGCCTACAGTTGGTAGGGCCTACGTGAGGGCGGACATGCGTGCCCGGCTCCATTGAACTGAACTTTATCTGTCCACGACGACAGCTGACGGCTGAAGTTTCCGACTTTACTATCGAACACGTTATTGGCGTCTTTTTACATCGCCCCGGGATTTCTTGACCGCGCACGAACAAATCTAGCTGTGACCATTCGCCTGTTTCTTTCAACCCTTCATTTTCTTTCTCATATAAAGCTCTCAGCGCTTCTCCTTCTTTCAATATCTCTTTCCACGATTTCTCTAAAACTGTAACTAGTTTAACATAGGGCGTTTCTTCGACTCGCCACCACGGGCGACTTTTAAGACGGTCCACGTTGTACAAAGAACGCTGTGATGGCGAAAGAAAGTGGCCGTGCTTAGCGCCTCGCTTGTGCACTTCATGAGCTTCATCAAACTTTCCCAGGAGGAGCAAGGCATCTCCAAAGTGGTAGTAGAATCGGGGTTCGCAAGCAGGACCAGTATCACCTTCTAAGGCCTTTCGGAACATTTCTACGGCTTCATCAAGTTTGTTGTATTCATTTTTTAAAACGAACCCATAGTGAGCTAAAGCTATCCGATCGTTAGGCCATAGTCTCAGAGTCTCTTTTAGCACTTCGCTAGCTAAGTCGGCTCTGAAAAATTTTTTTAAATGTTTTCATTTCAGAAATAGCTACATAATATGCAAAATGTCTAATTTAGTTTACCTGTTCGCCATAAGGAATGATATAGTTAAATTATTTCGATAAGCAATTTCGTTGGGAAACCTTCGTATTAATAGACGATAAACTGGTTCTGCACTCAAGTAATTTCCTGAAAATGGAAATAAAAAAAGAGTTTTAAATGATTGTTTTTAAGAATAATCGAATTAGTAATTGCCCACTGAATTTAAATGTATGATCATTATATATTTTCTAAGTTATCACGCCTTAATCACATATGTTCCTAAACATCTGCTGACAAACTATTTTTTTTTTATATTTAGGCTTTAATAGAAAACAAGGTACTTTTCCGGTAGCCGGGCGCTAGCGATAAATCGGCAAATAATGTAGATTTCAGCCAAATTTCTTACATTCATAAAGGAATGAGAATGAATGTTCCTTTGGGGCCACGTGTTTTATTCTCTGAATTCATTCAAAACAAAGCACGATTTCCTTTTTGTCTTCCATCTTATAGATTTTTCAAGTTAAATAAAAACTAAATGATGAAAATTTGGAATTTATTAGATAAGGTTTTTTCCCCCCACGTAAAAAATAAATATATTTATATATATTAATAATAATAATAAAGAAATACATATATATATATATATATATAAATATATATATATATATATATATATATATATATATATATATATATATATATATATATATAATGAAATTTGGCGGAATGCTACATTATTTGGCGCTATTTCGCTTGCGCCCGGCTAACGGAAAAGTAACGAAAATAAGTGCAAAAAGCAACATACCCCTGAATTGTATTCTGTCCAGTGTCCTTTTGGAGACTTCAAGAAGTTTCTTGTCGGAGAGGCGCTCGTTTAGTTTGAGAAGTTGAAGGTATGCGGCGATCGCGCGGGAGAGGAGACGGTTGTCGCGGCGTGCGTCAGCTTCGAGGTCGAGCGAGCGCGCCGCGAGCCAACGCGCTCGCCCGCTGTCGGCCAACTCGCTCGCCGACAGACGGTCGCTCGCCGCCGACCACGCGCCCTCCACACGTTAGTAACACATTCACACACGACTTCAACACACGTTGCATACACACGCCAATTCTACACTCAATGGCTTAGCTAAAGTTTGTATACTTCTATGCGTTGCTTACAATTTTAACGTTTTAAAATCACTCTAGAACAGCTATACTCAACCTGCGGCCCGCCGGGCTTTTGTGGGCCTAACACGTGTTTGTGGACCATATGAAAAAAGGTTGAGTATCACTGGTCTAGAACTCTTAAATATTTGTTAATATCCATTTTATGTTTGAATTTCGCGTTGTTAATTGTATTGTAAATTCTTCGATTATATTTTAATGATATAACAAATTGTTACATACTTTAAGAATTTACAGAGAGAATTAAATTTTTAGTCTCTAGCTAAACCATTATCAGCTCTACGCATGAGCATACAAGATCTCATTGAAGGGAAGAGATTAAGAATTTATGCTATTAAGCGCTATATAGGTATAGTTTCCTTTTTATATCCACACTTTATACACGTATGAAATGTCTAAAATTCTATTTGTGTAGGATGAAATAATATATTCTAAGAATAAATCGTGGGAGGTGTGTCGGGAGTGCCTGTGCGGGGTGCGGGCACAGAGTACGACCCGAGGACGCCGCTCACGAGTTAATAAGGGAAAAAATGGCACAACGAACAATGATGAAAGTTATGACAGTATTATAATGCAAAAACTTTTGTTAGTCCAGCCAATCCTGGAATTGTTAAACATATTTTTACATTAAAAATGTATTATTGAAGAAGTTAAATTCGTTGTGACTCGGTAGAATAAAACTTTTCAGTTTTATGATACACCATTTGATCAGTGGATCTGTCATCTATTAATCATTTAAAATACCTACAGGTTCACCATGTCCAATACAGTGAAAGAAAATATTTATGGTGTTTAATCGGGTTTAATGTTCTGTTGCCTATAATATCCATTGCTGTATTCTTACCAATTATGACTTGATTATTTCATTATTAGCTGGCAAGTAAAATTATAACGTGCACAACACTAACAAAATACAAAATCCATGCATTGTTAGTTCTCGGTATTAGAGTATCAAAAAATAAAGTAAGAAAACAGCAAAGGCTTTTTATGGAAATTCGTCGTTTTGCTCAATCTGTAATGTGCGAGCTTTCAGCCTGCGAGGTATTTCGACGTAGATGTAGAGACACTAGGTCCAACAACAACACCACTGCACACATATTAGAAGTATCGTCATATTTTTATTCCATTATAAATATTGAAAATTATATTTATTTATAATAAAACTCAATTCATACCTAACGAAAAAAATATAGTAATAACTTCATTAATCATGCGACAAAATGTCAAAATTGTTTTAAAGATTTTTTTGGCCTTTGGTGAGATTAATGGACCCTTATAAATAATTCTAATTAAAAAGTAAAGTATTAGCCTCATATGTCTTGTCTATTAACACATTTATTTTTTAATTTTTTACGAAATTTATTTTTCATATTACATTAGATTTAAGTCAGACACTTGTTAAAATCAAATAGTTATTGTTTGTGACACATTAACTGCTTTTTATAGCAGAGAAGGCAAACGAGTTTGCGGGTCACCTGGTGGTAATCGATCACCGCCGCCCATGGACAACCGCAATGTCCGAGGCGTCGCAGATGCGTTGCTGGCCTTTAACGAACACTTACGGTCTTTTCTTGAATAGATGATTCTTGTCATAATCATGTGGAAACACCGCAGGTGGTAAATTGTTCTATATTTTCACAGTTCGAAGCAGAAAACGGCGACTGAATCGCAATCTCTTATACCTAGGTAAGTAATCTTACAATACCTGCTGGATCTCTTGCTCAGCAGAGTCAAGTTGCTGACGCCAGAATGGATCGTTTGGCTCGTTCGGCCACTCATCCTCTAAGCTGTTGCCACCATCTTCTGAAAATTGAGAATAAAAAACGTCAACAGATGTTGTTACGTTATATAATTTAATAATTACCTCTATTAATATCATTGATTTATAGCCCTGTAACGTTTGTAATTTATTTGTTGTAGTAGTTTTGACAATTAGTGTTTTATCGAACGTGCTAAAGATATCAAATACGAAACATATTTACAGAGGTTTTGTTAATTTAATTTTTGCTGCAAAGTTTAGATTTTGTACGAAAGAAATAAGCATATCACTAGCTATTTATTTTTATATGATAGAAGAAATCAAAGCTTTATTTTGATATTTCGCATCAAATTTTGAAACAAATTATAGAGTTACACATAGATACGTTAAGTCTGGCGCCTTAAAGAGAAAATAAAATAATATTGAATTTAGCGAATATAAAACTGTTCGGAGTCCCAAACTATTAAATCGGTAGATTAAATGATTTTAATAAAATGATACAATTTACATAAAAGGGTTTATTTACAAGGGGCCATTTTTTCCATTAAAACTAATAATTAAGCTAGAGGATAGTAAACGAATATGGATAAATAAAATCTTGAAAGGCATATTGTCGTTAATTATTATATAAATATTAAGGATGTAAAGGAAAAAGAACTGCAGATTAACAAATATGCGTTGCTTTAAAGTTTTCATCTTTATTCATCATCGATATTACAGAAACGCTAAATTGCAAGTTCGTCGTAAACTTAGCGTAATTTAGCGTTTCTGTAATATCGCAATAAAATTGTAATTTAAAAGTATTTGCTATTTATTTAGAAGGTTATAAAATATATTATTCTAACATCACTCACATTTTGTTAGTCATGAGAACTGTAATGTTAATTATGTTAAAGTTGCTTTCATGCTTTTAGCAATGGCTTAATTGAGAAGCGGACACACTCAAACGAGTAGTGTTTACTATGCTTTGGTTCAGGTCTGTGTGGTTCCGGGAGACGGCCGTATTTGGCTTCGAGGCGAGTTAATAGTTCCGCATCATCCACATCTGATATCTCTTCTTCATCTTCTTCCTCTTCAATCTGTTCATCGTCTATAATTTCAACGTCATCCGGAACATCTTCAGGCTCTGATTCGTCAGATGCTTTTTTTTCGATTTCAGGGCTGCCGTGTCGCAAAAATTCTTTTTCGTCTTCAGCTGTTTCTTCTAGTTCATCAACTTCTTCCTCATCTTCATCACTATACAATTCCTTGTTGAGATTATCTTTCGTATCTTCCTCTCGATTCATTTCCTGTTTATATAAAGTAAACAAAAATAATAAGCATTTAGAAAGTATGGACATATATTTCTTAGACTGATAATAGTATTATTATACTTACCATTTCTATTTCAACTTCATCACCTTCTTCTTTATCTTCATCACTTTCTTGTTCTCGAATAGGGGTTGTTGGTATTGTTTCTATATTAGAGATCGTTTTTTGAACTGGTTCTTCTTGAATAACAGTCTGGTAAGTTTGCACTCGAGAATGTGTCGATTCTTCAGGTATGAGAGTCATACGTCTATCAATTACTGATAAAGTTTCCTCTGTATTCGTGTTATCTTCCGTATCAGGGATATCTGTTAGGGAATTAATAGTATCACTACCGAATTTTATTCGTGGTAATAAGTATAAATTTACTAAATATTGATATCAGACTATTAAGAATAGTTTAGTCGGGACAGTACTAAAATATATGGTTCTGTTCCATTATCACTGCAATAGTTGACATAAAAATGGGATTTCTATATCAATACACTGGAAAGATTATAATTGGATGGAATAAATTATTAAATAATGTTACGGTATCAGTCAGAACTATTTTATTGCCTTTGATACATATTGCTATTGACGTTAATACGCACCGCGCGATGCACCCGAGCGGCGTATTACCGCGTGTGTAGCGACCAGCAAGGCACCACCCACCACCAACTTCAGCCACACTGTAACACATTCGTCACGCTTAGACCACAATACTAAATAATCTACTATCGTTTTAGGTACAGTGAAACCTAGATAAGTGGGCCCTGGATATGTATTGAAATATCCCTGTTAGTGGGAATTTTCAATCCTTTGTAACTGAGACTTGATTTCTTAGATTTTTAATGTTTACCTCTATAATTGGCACTTTGTAGCTCAATAGCCTGTATAAGTGAGACACTCAATCATAGACGAGTTATGACGCGCTTGTTTACAAACAATCTATCATCAATTCTATACCTGATGTTTGTCAGTACAATCAAAACAAAGTTTGTACGATAAACGAGTAAATAAAAGTGCATAAAATGCCGAAACGAAAGTCTAATTCTTTAACAATTTTTTTATGGGATGGAGGGGGAGGGTGTTGGGCCTCCGGTACTTAGTCGCTCACCATACGAAGGGCGACTGGTTAGTTACCACTCAGACGCCGGTTTTCTGCGGGTGTGTGGTACTTCCCCGGGCGAGCCTGCCCATTTATGCTACAGACAAATATTATGCTATTCTTGACAAAATATTCATCCGCAGGGTGGCTCTACCACTATGTGGTCGAAGGCCAGTTGTTCAACCCAGATATCGCTGGAGAGATCAGGTGGATGCTGACAAGCGCAAACTGCCAGCAATTGGCAAGAATTAGCGAAGAACAGGGAAATATGTAGGACTTTCGTTTCGGAGGCCAAGATCGCGAGGCACTCAGCTAGCGGAGTATGTAAGGCGGTAGGTTTATGCTTGACGATATTCCGTATTAAATTGGTAACCTTGATACCTACAAGTTGATACCATAATGGATTAACTTTAACGTTTTTTGCTCGCACACGAAATGTTACGTAAATAAAATGTTTTCAATAGTCGTTCAAATACAGACAAGATTCACGTTGTAAATCAAAGTTTAACCCTTTTAGTGCCGGGTAAAAAAAGAGGTATTTATGTGAAAATAACCGGTCGAATTTTACGATTTTACTAGGATTTATAAGAACAAAACGAAAAGCAATATTTACATAATTCAAAAAACAGGAATTTGTAAGAATCAAACGCCGAAAAGCAATATTTACATAAGTCAAGGACAAAATAGAGAATCAAACAGTGTCATTATTTTTTCTATAATCGTTGAAAATTACATAAATAATAAAGGTATAAGTAATAAAATAATCTCTGTGAGACAATGAGACAGCTCTCAAAAATTTGTTTATAAATAAGAGTTCCATGAGCTGTCGACGGGTTCTGGTAAGGGTCCAAGGACGCCGCCCGTGTTAAATTTTTACTGTATCGCTCTGTGTATAAATAAGAAGTCTAAACGTCTACTTGCATAGAATATTTAACGTAGCATGTAACATAGAAGTTAAACCGAAAAAAAAAAATTATTTTAATCCTCTCAAAATGAAATGAGGCTATTTATAACGTATTAAAAATTTATTTTGAGATAGAGATCTCTCGCAATAGGAAAAGTAAAGCCATAAGGTGTGGGTCGATATATCAGCCTCCGGAACTAAAACGGGTAAAAAAAGGCATTAAAATATAGTCTAGTGGAAGTGGTATGCGTGAATGGGTTTGTGAAGTATCGCATCCACACAGAATATCGGCATTATGCGGCATGCATTATACCATTTTTTTATGTTAGCGCGTTACCTTAATTGCACATCAGCAGTGCCTTTGTTATTGCGGTTTCTAGGTGCGGTGATAATGACTTATAATCAGCTGATCCACTTGCTAGTTTGCCTGCTTTTTTAATTAAAAACATATAGTTAAATAAAATCTGCTGATTATCATTTTGCGGCCCCTAATAGACAGAGTTCTCCTAACTCCAGAAGGTTTGTCTCACACCATGCGGTCCGCGACGTGTTTTTAAATATATATAATAAATAAAAATGTATCTTAGAAATATTTTTTTTCGTAGAACATTATTTTTACGGTATATCAAATAAATGAAAGAAATTTGTATCCGACAACAAGTTTTCGGACACTATTATTGATTTTAATATTGATAAAATTTAAAAAACAAATTAATGAAGAACTAATAAGCCGCCAATACATCTGTAATGCCTATGGTGTTGTGGATGTCTATGGGTGGCGTTAGTTGCTTCTCATGAGGGGACACGCTTACTGCTATGGCTCTATCTCATAAAAAAAGTATATATTTAAATATAACGAAGTTATCCCTGTATTTTCCTTCACTAACCTAAGAAAACTTTACTAGTGGCGTATAGAACACTATCCACTGTTTTAAAACAAAAAATGCGTTGTATTCTACTTTGGTAATGTCGCGTATATCTTACTTATGTATATTAAAACAACATATTAAAATTAAGCGAAATTAGGATCATGGAGAAGGTGACGACATTGAAATAAAATAAAAACTTTTACTGATATTACTTTTTTATTACATAGAGAACTTTTTATTTCAAATAATTCAAATGTTCATTAGTAAAAAGTGAGAAGAAAACTTATACTTAGTTTTGTTAGTCGATGTTATATTTTTGAATGAAGTAGTGATTTCTATTAATTTAAGCCACGGTTAGAAAAAGCTCATATTGTAATTGCTGTTTTGATACACATGTTAGACATACTAATATCACTATGTATTCATAATATCAATAAGTTTAAACAATTGATGTAAATATTATAAGATTACTGTCTTTAAGTGAATCTTTAGTTGTAATATTATCTCTTTAACAAATGTATATTATTTATATCCTGATAATAAAATAAGGAATATAAGTAAATAATTTGAATATTAAAATCAAATAATACTAATAATACCAATGATTTTTTATATTTAACATGATGTATGTATTATATATAAACGAAATAATAGAATTGAGACTCCACTAACTAGTTATTTAATAATTTTATTATAAACATTTTTATTTAAATTTAGATATATTACTAATATTTATGAATAGCCTGAAAAATAAAAATAATATTTAAGCCAATATTTCTTAATACTAAAAGTTCAAAAATATAAAAAAATGCCAAAGAAAACTCATGCTAAAATGATTATTATATTATTCTACTTACTCTGTGAAGAGGCTTGTTGTTTCTCAAGGCGAAGCTGCTTTTGTCGTCTTTCATACTCTTCTTCTTCTGCTAGCGTGTCTGTTGGCTTCTCTGAGGATGTTTCCTCTTCAAGCTAAATTAAATTAATTGATAAATTTAGATTTTCAGATCAAAAATTCATTAAATATTTAAAGCCCTCACCTCTTTAAATGGCTTTCCCGCTGGTGCCGTGATTTGCTCAACCATTGGTGGCACACTCATTCTTAATTCATCATTATCGTCATATTCTATTGCTTGTTCATTATCATCATCTTCTTCTTCTTCTGTTACAGCTTTATCTAATAATAAAATGGATAAAAATTTTGAAATAAACTTTGTTATTTGATTTAAATCACAGTGGTTTTTAATTTTGTATGTATTAAGGTTTATTTGCATGTGACCATTGCTTGCATTGAATTTGTCATGATCCAATCAGGGTGCCAATGGTTTTTATCAAATATTGATTTCCAAAAAGTTTTGGAAGACAATGTATAATTGTGATGTATGTATGTATGGTGATTAGCTTCATCTGTAGAACATCACCATATGTACATTTTTTTTTGAATCTCTTACATAGGAGTTGGCAAATCATTTTGTGTACATTTATAATATATTTCAATTTATAGAACAACATTTAATTGATACTAAAAAAATCCCCTCATATATAGGAGACTATTTATTTTGTCTAACTAAACTAGTTCAAAAAAAGACAAGTACACCCAACAAAATTCACATGTTTTATAATTAAATAAAAATTTAAAACAGTAAAAAATTATTAAATGATTTATACGAAATAATAATAGAAAAGTATTATTTTCTTTTATACCTGAGTCTTCATCTTTGCCATCATCTTCCTGAAGAACTGGTAACTTATTTGATGTTTCTTCATGCACTTCATCAGAGTCTTCCCTCTCAATTCTCTCTAACTCTTCATCTGAATCATCTTCTTTCTCTTGCTCAAGTTGTTGCTATTAAAAACCGTAAAAATCATTAAAGCAATATAAAATATAAAATATACAGGATCTTGCAAACATAAAAATAATGCTCTTCCGTTGAATTCAGGAAGTGTACACATTTCTATGGTGTTATAAGCAGAAAGCTTGATTAGAGATTACTAATATTGGGAAAATTATATAAAATATTGTCATTGTATACATACAAGTGTACAAAATCTCAATATTGTCAGTAAAGCAAGTTGAAACAAACTAAGTGATTGATTAATATAATCTTATGTTAAAAATGTTATATTAAAAAAATCAAAATTTTCAGGTCAGATTAACACTATATTAACATCATAAATATTTTTATATGACATAATAATACAGTCATTCCAGGTTAACCTTAAAAAAAAAAATAACATTAAAATAAGTCATTCAACACAAAACGGACAGATTTGCAAGTTTTGAATTAAATAAAATTAGAATCAGTTAAAGTCAACTAAATACAGAATATGTTAATAAATAATGTTATTGAATAATTAAATATTCCACACTTTATATCCATAGCAATTTGCACCTCATTTTCATAACTTTCTCTATTTATCTGAGTATTTTCTTCACCATTGTTATCATCATCCACATATGTGTTCTTTTCATCACTTTTCAATTCATAATTATTTTTAAATTTCTCCACAAAATCATTTTTAGATATTTCATTGCTGTCATCCTCATCTTCATTTTCGTTTGACTTATACATATATTTTGCTTCCTTAAAGTAATATTTTTCATTCTCCTGTATAAATATTATCTTGTCAGTATTGTCATACATACATTTACCAACAAAGATTTGAGTAAATAATAAATATTTTTTTTTGGACTAATTAAAATAACAACAATATTAAATAGAATCTTATTGTTTAGAGTGATATTAAATAATCTAACTTCTATATACAACTTATATATATATATAGTATGTACTGCTTGTGTTTTATTCTGGTTAAATGCATTAATTGATTTAAGTTTGTAGCAAACCTTATTATCTTCTATATCCTGCTGTCCACTTTCGTAATCGTTATTTTTATCTTCATTAGCGTTATCCTCATCCTCACTGTCATTGTCGTCTACCTGTGTAATATAATTTTCCCCACTTTTATCTTCATAACCATCTTCACTGATAGCAAATTCATGATCATTGTCGCTCTCACTATCATCGTCATCATCATGGTCACTGTCATTGTCATGATCTTCATCGTAGTCTTCACGATCTTCTTCATCGTCTATATCATCATCGATATCCTTTGCATCACTTCCATCTTCAATATCTTGATCATCTTCATCATCTTGGTCATTTTCATATTCATTATTTTCGTCGTGATCGTATTCAAAATCGTGATCATCTTCATTATCATCTTCGTGATCACGATCAAGAGAATCGTCGTGATCATCTTCGTCATTTAGATCGTCTTTATCATCTTGGTCCTCTTGAGAACTGGCATAATCTTTATTGTGTTCTAAATCATCGTTTTGTTGATCATCATTCATTTCTTCATAATTCTAAATTAAACACCAAAATTTATTGTATTTAATAAAAAAGGAGAGTCAAAAAATTACTAAATCTGCAGGTGCAGAATGTTTTTATGTGCACTATCTGTGTGCATATTTTTTGAACTTTTCCTTTGTTTTGGAAGGAATTTAATTCCAAGTTAACCAATACCCTTAGATAATTTACTTACCTGATTTATTAAAGGAATTACCCACCTCATTATTGTCATCTTGATAAAAAAATGAGGTGGGTAATTCCTTTAATAAATCAGGTAAGTAAATTATCTAAGGGTATTGGTTAACTTGGAATTAAATTCCTTCCAAAACAAAGGAAAAGTTCAAAAAATATGCACACAGATAGTGCACATAAAAACATTCTGCACCTGCAGATTTAGTAATTTTTTGACTCTCCTTTTTTATTAAATACAATAAATTTTGGTGTTTAATTTAGAATTATGAAGAAATGAATGATGATCAACAAAACGATGATTTAGAACACAATAAAGATTATGCCAGTTCTCAAGAGGACCAAGATGATAAAGACGATCTAAATGACGAAGATGATCACGACGATTCTCTTGATCGTGATCACGAAGATGATAATGAAGATGATCACGATTTTGAATACGATCACGACGAAAATAATGAATATGAAAATGACCAAGATGATGAAGATGATCAAGATATTGAAGATGGAAGTGATGCAAAGGATATCGATGATGATATAGACGATGAAGAAGATCGTGAAGACTACGATGAAGATCATGACAATGACAGTGACCATGATGATGACGATGATAGTGAGAGCGACAATGATCATGAATTTGCTATCAGTGAAGATGGTTATGAAGATAAAAGTGGGGAAAATTATATTACACAGGTAGACGACAATGACAGTGAGGATGAGGATAACGCTAATGAAGATAAAAATAACGATTACGAAAGTGGACAGCAGGATATAGAAGATAATAAGGTTTGCTACAAACTTAAATCAATTAATGCATTTAACCAGAATAAAACACAAGCAGTACATACTATATATATATATAAGTTGTATATAGAAGTTAGATTATTTAATATCACTCTAAACAATAAGATTCTATTTAATATTGTTGTTATTTTAATTAGTCCAAAAAAATATTTATTATTTACTCAAATCTTTGTTGGTAAATGTATGTATGACAATACTGACAAGATAATATTTATACAGGAGAATGAAAAATATTACTTTAAGGAAGCAAAATATATGTATAAGTCAAACGAAAATGAAGATGAGGATGACAGCAATGAAATATCTAAAAATGATTTTGTGGAGAAATTTAAAAATAATTATGAATTGAAAAGTGATGAAAAGAACACATATGTGGATGATGATAACAATGGTGAAGAAAATACTCAGATAAATAGAGAAAGTTATGAAAATGAGGTGCAAATTGCTATGGATATAAAGTGTGGAATATTTAATTATTCAATAACATTATTTATTAACATATTCTGTATTTAGTTGACTTTAACTGATTCTAATTTTATTTAATTCAAAACTTGCAAATCTGTCCGTTTTGTGTTGAATGACTTATTTTAATGTTATTTTTTTTTTAAGGTTAACCTGGAATGACTGTATTATTATGTCATATAAAAATATTTATGATGTTAATATAGTGTTAATCTGACCTGAAAATTTTGATTTTTTTAATATAACATTTTTAACATAAGATTATATTAATCAATCACTTAGTTTGTTTCAACTTGCTTTACTGACAATATTGAGATTTTGTACACTTGTATGTATACAATGACAATATTTTATATAATTTTCCCAATATTAGTAATCTCTAATCAAGCTTTCTGCTTATAACACCATAGAAATGTGTACACTTCCTGAATTCAACGGAAGAGCATTATTTTTATGTTTGCAAGATCCTGTATATTTTATATTTTATATTGCTTTAATGATTTTTACGGTTTTTAATAGCAACAACTTGAGCAAGAGAAAGAAGATGATTCAGATGAAGAGTTAGAGAGAATTGAGAGGGAAGACTCTGATGAAGTGCATGAAGAAACATCAAATAAGTTACCAGTTCTTCAGGAAGATGATGGCAAAGATGAAGACTCAGGTATAAAAGAAAATAATACTTTTCTATTATTATTTCGTATAAATCATTTAATAATTTTTTACTGTTTTAAATTTTTATTTAATTATAAAACATGTGAATTTTGTTGGGTGTACTTGTCTTTTTTTGAACTAGTTTAGTTAGACAAAATAAATAGTCTCCTATATATGAGGGGATTTTTTTAGTATCAATTAAATGTTGTTCTATAAATTGAAATATATTATAAATGTACACAAAATGATTTGCCAACTCCTATGTAAGAGATTCAAAAAAAAATGTACATATGGTGATGTTCTACAGATGAAGCTAATCACCATACATACATACATCACAATTATACATTGTCTTCCAAAACTTTTTGGAAATCAATATTTGATAAAAACCATTGGCACCCTGATTGGATCATGACAAATTCAATGCAAGCAATGGTCACATGCAAATAAACCTTAATACATACAAAATTAAAAACCACTGTGATTTAAATCAAATAACAAAGTTTATTTCAAAATTTTTATCCATTTTATTATTAGATAAAGCTGTAACAGAAGAAGAAGAAGATGATGATAATGAACAAGCAATAGAATATGACGATAATGATGAATTAAGAATGAGTGTGCCACCAATGGTTGAGCAAATCACGGCACCAGCGGGAAAGCCATTTAAAGAGGTGAGGGCTTTAAATATTTAATGAATTTTTGATCTGAAAATCTAAATTTATCAATTAATTTAATTTAGCTTGAAGAGGAAACATCCTCAGAGAAGCCAACAGACACGCTAGCAGAAGAAGAAGAGTATGAAAGACGACAAAAGCAGCTTCGCCTTGAGAAACAACAAGCCTCTTCACAGAGTAAGTAGAATAATATAATAATCATTTTAGCATGAGTTTTCTTTGGCATTTTTTTATATTTTTGAACTTTTAGTATTAAGAAATATTGGCTTAAATATTATTTTTATTTTTCAGGCTATTCATAAATATTAGTAATATATCTAAATTTAAATAAAAATGTTTATAATAAAATTATTAAATAACTAGTTAGTGGAGTCTCAATTCTATTATTTCGTTTATATATAATACATACATCATGTTAAATATAAAAAATCATTGGTATTATTAGTATTATTTGATTTTAATATTCAAATTATTTACTTATATTCCTTATTTTATTATCAGGATATAAATAATATACATTTGTTAAAGAGATAATATTACAACTAAAGATTCACTTAAAGACAGTAATCTTATAATATTTACATCAATTGTTTAAACTTATTGATATTATGAATACATAGTGATATTAGTATGTCTAACATGTGTATCAAAACAGCAATTACAATATGAGCTTTTTCTAACCGTGGCTTAAATTAATAGAAATCACTACTTCATTCAAAAATATAACATCGACTAACAAAACTAAGTATAAGTTTTCTTCTCACTTTTTACTAATGAACATTTGAATTATTTGAAATAAAAAGTTCTCTATGTAATAAAAAAGTAATATCAGTAAAAGTTTTTATTTTATTTCAATGTCGTCACCTTCTCCATGATCCTAATTTCGCTTAATTTTAATATGTTGTTTTAATATACATAAGTAAGATATACGCGACATTACCAAAGTAGAATACAACGCATTTTTTGTTTTAAAACAGTGGATAGTGTTCTATACGCCACTAGTAAAGTTTTCTTAGGTTAGTGAAGGAAAATACAGGGATAACTTCGTTATATTTAAATATATACTTTTTTTATGAGATAGAGCCATAGCAGTAAGCGTGTCCCCTCATGAGAAGCAACTAACGCCACCCATAGACATCCACAACACCATAGGCATTACAGATGTATTGGCGGCTTATTAGTTCTTCATTAATTTGTTTTTTAAATTTTATCAATATTAAAATCAATAATAGTGTCCGAAAACTTGTTGTCGGATACAAATTTCTTTCATTTATTTGATATACCGTAAAAATAATGTTCTACGAAAAAAAATATTTCTAAGATACATTTTTATTTATTATATATATTTAAAAACACGTCGCGGACCGCATGGTGTGAGACAAACCTTCTGGAGTTAGGAGAACTCTGTCTATTAGGGGCCGCAAAATGATAATCAGCAGATTTTATTTAACTATATGTTTTTAATTAAAAAAGCAGGCAAACTAGCAAGTGGATCAGCTGATTATAAGTCATTATCACCGCACCTAGAAACCGCAATAACAAAGGCACTGCTGATGTGCAATTAAGGTAACGCGCTAACATAAAAAAATGGTATAATGCATGCCGCATAATGCCGATATTCTGTGTGGATGCGATACTTCACAAACCCATTCACGCATACCACTTCCACTAGACTATATTTTAATGCCTTTTTTTACCCGTTTTAGTTCCGGAGGCTGATATATCGACCCACACCTTATGGCTTTACTTTTCCTATTGCGAGAGATCTCTATCTCAAAATAAATTTTTAATACGTTATAAATAGCCTCATTTCATTTTGAGAGGATTAAAATAATTTTTTTTTTCGGTTTAACTTCTATGTTACATGCTACGTTAAATATTCTATGCAAGTAGACGTTTAGACTTCTTATTTATACACAGAGCGATACAGTAAAAATTTAACACGGGCGGCGTCCTTGGACCCTTACCAGAACCCGTCGACAGCTCATGGAACTCTTATTTATAAACAAATTTTTGAGAGCTGTCTCATTGTCTCACAGAGATTATTTTATTACTTATACCTTTATTATTTATGTAATTTTCAACGATTATAGAAAAAATAATGACACTGTTTGATTCTCTATTTTGTCCTTGACTTATGTAAATATTGCTTTTCGGCGTTTGATTCTTACAAATTCCTGTTTTTTGAATTATGTAAATATTGCTTTTCGTTTTGTTCTTATAAATCCTAGTAAAATCGTAAAATTCGACCGGTTATTTTCACATAAATACCTCTTTTTTTACCCGGCACTAAAAGGGTTAAACTTTGATTTACAACGTGAATCTTGTCTGTATTTGAACGACTATTGAAAACATTTTATTTACGTAACATTTCGTGTGCGAGCAAAAAACGTTAAAGTTAATCCATTATGGTATCAACTTGTAGGTATCAAGGTTACCAATTTAATACGGAATATCGTCAAGCATAAACCTACCGCCTTACATACTCCGCTAGCTGAGTGCCTCGCGATCTTGGCCTCCGAAACGAAAGTCCTACATATTTCCCTGTTCTTCGCTAATTCTTGCCAATTGCTGGCAGTTTGCGCTTGTCAGCATCCACCTGATCTCTCCAGCGATATCTGGGTTGAACAACTGGCCTTCGACCACATAGTGGTAGAGCCACCCTGCGGATGAATATTTTGTCAAGAATAGCATAATATTTGTCTGTAGCATAAATGGGCAGGCTCGCCCGGGGAAGTACCACACACCCGCAGAAAACCGGCGTCTGAGTGGTAACTAACCAGTCGCCCTTCGTATGGTGAGCGACTAAGTACCGGAGGCCCAACACCCTCCCCCTCCATCCCATAAAAAAATTGTTAAAGAATTAGACTTTCGTTTCGGCATTTTATGCACTTTTATTTACTCGTTTATCGTACAAACTTTGTTTTGATTGTACTGACAAACATCAGGTATAGAATTGATGATAGATTGTTTGTAAACAAGCGCGTCATAACTCGTCTATGATTGAGTGTCTCACTTATACAGGCTATTGAGCTACAAAGTGCCAATTATAGAGGTAAACATTAAAAATCTAAGAAATCAAGTCTCAGTTACAAAGGATTGAAAATTCCCACTAACAGGGATATTTCAATACATATCCAGGGCCCACTTATCTAGGTTTCACTGTACCTAAAACGATAGTAGATTATTTAGTATTGTGGTCTAAGCGTGACGAATGTGTTACAGTGTGGCTGAAGTTGGTGGTGGGTGGTGCCTTGCTGGTCGCTACACACGCGGTAATACGCCGCTCGGGTGCATCGCGCGGTGCGTATTAACGTCAATAGCAATATGTATCAAAGGCAATAAAATAGTTCTGACTGATACCGTAACATTATTTAATAATTTATTCCATCCAATTATAATCTTTCCAGTGTATTGATATAGAAATCCCATTTTTATGTCAACTATTGCAGTGATAATGGAACAGAACCATATATTTTAGTACTGTCCCGACTAAACTATTCTTAATAGTCTGATATCAATATTTAGTAAATTTATACTTATTACCACGAATAAAATTCGGTAGTGATACTATTAATTCCCTAACAGATATCCCTGATACGGAAGATAACACGAATACAGAGGAAACTTTATCAGTAATTGATAGACGTATGACTCTCATACCTGAAGAATCGACACATTCTCGAGTGCAAACTTACCAGACTGTTATTCAAGAAGAACCAGTTCAAAAAACGATCTCTAATATAGAAACAATACCAACAACCCCTATTCGAGAACAAGAAAGTGATGAAGATAAAGAAGAAGGTGATGAAGTTGAAATAGAAATGGTAAGTATAATAATACTATTATCAGTCTAAGAAATATATGTCCATACTTTCTAAATGCTTATTATTTTTGTTTACTTTATATAAACAGGAAATGAATCGAGAGGAAGATACGAAAGATAATCTCAACAAGGAATTGTATAGTGATGAAGATGAGGAAGAAGTTGATGAACTAGAAGAAACAGCTGAAGACGAAAAAGAATTTTTGCGACACGGCAGCCCTGAAATCGAAAAAAAAGCATCTGACGAATCAGAGCCTGAAGATGTTCCGGATGACGTTGAAATTATAGACGATGAACAGATTGAAGAGGAAGAAGATGAAGAAGAGATATCAGATGTGGATGATGCGGAACTATTAACTCGCCTCGAAGCCAAATACGGCCGTCTCCCGGAACCACACAGACCTGAACCAAAGCATAGTAAACACTACTCGTTTGAGTGTGTCCGCTTCTCAATTAAGCCATTGCTAAAAGCATGAAAGCAACTTTAACATAATTAACATTACAGTTCTCATGACTAACAAAATGTGAGTGATGTTAGAATAATATATTTTATAACCTTCTAAATAAATAGCAAATACTTTTAAATTACAATTTTATTGCGATATTACAGAAACGCTAAATTACGTCAAGTTTACGACGAACTTGCAATTTAGCGTTTCTGTAATATCGATGATGAATAAAGATGAAAACTTTAAAGCAACGCATATTTGTTAATCTGCAGTTCTTTTTCCTTTACATCCTTAATATTTATATAATAATTAACGACAATATGCCTTTCAAGATTTTATTTATCCATATTCGTTTACTATCCTCTAGCTTAATTATTAGTTTTAATGGAAAAAATGGCCCCTTGTAAATAAACCCTTTTATGTAAATTGTATCATTTTATTAAAATCATTTAATCTACCGATTTAATAGTTTGGGACTCCGAACAGTTTTATATTCGCTAAATTCAATATTATTTTATTTTCTCTTTAAGGCGCCAGACTTAACGTATCTATGTGCAACTCTATAATTTGTTTCAAAATTTGATGCGAAATATCAAAATAAAGCTTTGATTTCTTCTATCATATAAAAATAAATAGCTAGTGATATGCTTATTTCTTTCGTACAAAATCTAAACTTTGCAGCAAAAATTAAATTAACAAAACCTCTGTAAATATGTTTCGTATTTGATATCTTTAGCACGTTCGATAAAACACTAATTGTCAAAACTACTACAACAAATAAATTACAAACGTTACAGGGCTATAAATCAATGATATTAATAGAGGTAATTATTAAATTATATAACGTAACAACATCTGTTGACGTTTTTTATTCTCAATTTTCAGAAGATGGTGGCAACAGCTTAGAGGATGAGTGGCCGAACGAGCCAAACGATCCATTCTGGCGTCAGCAACTTGACTCTGCTGAGCAAGAGATCCAGCAGGTATTGTAAGATTACTTACCTAGGTATAAGAGATTGCGATTCAGTCGCCGTTTTCTGCTTCGAACTGTGAAAATATAGAACAATTTACCACCTGCGGTGTTTCCACATGATTATGACAAGAATCATCTATTCAAGAAAAGACCGTAAGTGTTCGTTAAAGGCCAGCAACGCATCTGCGACGCCTCGGACATTGCGGTTGTCCATGGGCGGCGGTGATCGATTACCACCAGGTGACCCGCAAACTCGTTTGCCTTCTCTGCTATAAAAAGCAGTTAATGTGTCACAAACAATAACTATTTGATTTTAACAAGTGTCTGACTTAAATCTAATGTAATATGAAAAATAAATTTCGTAAAAAATTAAAAAATAAATGTGTTAATAGACAAGACATATGAGGCTAATACTTTACTTTTTAATTAGAATTATTTATAAGGGTCCATTAATCTCACCAAAGGCCAAAAAAATCTTTAAAACAATTCTGACATTTTGTCGCATGATTAATGAAGTTATTACTATATTTTTTTCGTTAGGTATGAATTGAGTTTTATTATAAATAAATATAATTTTCAATATTTATAATGGAATAAAAATATGACGATACTTCTAATATGTGTGCAGTGGTGTTGTTGTTGGACCTAGTGTCTCTACATCTACGTCGAAATACCTCGCAGGCTGAAAGCTCGCACATTACAGATTGAGCAAAACGACGAATTTCCATAAAAAGCCTTTGCTGTTTTCTTACTTTATTTTTTGATACTCTAATACCGAGAACTAACAATGCATGGATTTTGTATTTTGTTAGTGTTGTGCACGTTATAATTTTACTTGCCAGCTAATAATGAAATAATCAAGTCATAATTGGTAAGAATACAGCAATGGATATTATAGGCAACAGAACATTAAACCCGATTAAACACCATAAATATTTTCTTTCACTGTATTGGACATGGTGAACCTGTAGGTATTTTAAATGATTAATAGATGACAGATCCACTGATCAAATGGTGTATCATAAAACTGAAAAGTTTTATTCTACCGAGTCACAACGAATTTAACTTCTTCAATAATACATTTTTAATGTAAAAATATGTTTAACAATTCCAGGATTGGCTGGACTAACAAAAGTTTTTGCATTATAATACTGTCATAACTTTCATCATTGTTCGTTGTGCCATTTTTTCCCTTATTAACTCGTGAGCGGCGTCCTCGGGTCGTACTCTGTGCCCGCACCCCGCACAGGCACTCCCGACACACCTCCCACGATTTATTCTTAGAATATATTATTTCATCCTACACAAATAGAATTTTAGACATTTCATACGTGTATAAAGTGTGGATATAAAAAGGAAACTATACCTATATAGCGCTTAATAGCATAAATTCTTAATCTCTTCCCTTCAATGAGATCTTGTATGCTCATGCGTAGAGCTGATAATGGTTTAGCTAGAGACTAAAAATTTAATTCTCTCTGTAAATTCTTAAAGTATGTAACAATTTGTTAAATCATTAAAATGTAATCGAAGAATTTACACTACAATCAACAACGCGAAATTCAAACATAAAATGGAAATTAACAAATATTTAAAAGTTCTAGACCAGTGATACTCAACCTTTTTTCATATGGTCCACAAACACGTGTTAGGCCCACAAAAGCCCGGCGGGTCGCAGGTTGAGTATAGCTGTTCTAGAGTGATTTTAAAACGTTAAAATTGTAAGCAACGCATAGAAGTATACAAACTTTAGCTAAGCCATTGAGTGTAGAATTGGCGTGTGTATGCAACGTGTGTTGAAGTCGTGTGTGAATGTGTTACTAACGTGTGGAGGGCGCGTGGTCGGCGGCGAGCGACCGTCTGTCGGCGAGCGAGTTGGCCGACAGCGGGCGAGCGCGTTGGCTCGCGGCGCGCTCGCTCGACCTCGAAGCTGACGCACGCCGCGACAACCGTCTCCTCTCCCGCGCGATCGCCGCATACCTTCAACTTCTCAAACTAAACGAGCGCCTCTCCGACAAGAAACTTCTTGAAGTCTCCAAAAGGACACTGGACAGAATACAATTCAGGGGTATGTTGCTTTTTGCACTTATTTTCGTTTTCGATACTTTTCCGTTAGCCGGGCGCAAGCGAAATAGCGCCAAATAATGTAGCATTCCGCCAAATTTCATTATATATATATATATATATATATATATATATATATATATATATATATATATATATATATTTATATATATATATATATATATGTATTTCTTTATTATTATTATTAATATATATAAATATATTTATTTTTTACGTGGGGGAAAAAACCTTATCTAATAAATCATTCCAAATTTTCATCATTTAGTTATTTAATTTGAAAAATCTATAAGATGGAAGACAAAAAGGAAATCGTGCTTTGTTTTGAATGAATTCAGAGAATAAAACACGTGGCCCCAAAGGAACATTCATTCTCATTCCTTTATGAATGTAAGAAATTTGGCTGAAATCTACATTATTTGCCGATTTATCGCTAGCGCCCGGCTACCGGAAAAGTACCTTGTTTTCTATTAAAGCCTTAATAATTTGTCAGCAGATGTTTAGGAACATATGTGATTAAGGCGTGATAACTTAGAAAATATATAATCATCATACATGTAAATTCAGTGGGCAATTACTAATTCGATTATTCTTAAAAACAATCATTTAAAACTCTTTTTTTATTTCCATTTTCAGGAAATTACTTGAGTGCAGAGCCAGTTTATCGTCTATTAATACGAAGGTTTCCCAACGAAATTGCTTATCGAAATAATTTAACTATATCATTCCTTATGGCGAACAGGTAAACTAAATTAGACATTTTGCATATTATGTAGCTATTTCTGAAATGAAAACATTTAAAAAAATTTTTCAGAGCCGACTTAGCTAGCGAAGTGCTAAAAGAGACTCTGAGACTATGGCCTAACGATCGGATAGCTTTAGCTCACTATGGGTTCGTTTTAAAAAATGAATACAACAAACTTGATGAAGCCGTAGAAATGTTCCGAAAGGCCTTAGAAGGTGATACTGGTCCTGCTTGCGAACCCCGATTCTACTACCACTTTGGAGATGCCTTGCTCCTCCTGGGAAAGTTTGATGAAGCTCATGAAGTGCACAAGCGAGGCGCTAAGCACGGCCACTTTCTTTCGCCATCACAGCGTTCTTTGTACAACGTGGACCGTCTTAAAAGTCGCCCGTGGTGGCGAGTCGAAGAAACGCCCTATGTTAAACTAGTTACAGTTTTAGAGAAATCGTGGAAAGAGATATTGAAAGAAGGAGAAGCGCTGAGAGCTTTATATGAGAAAGAAAATGAAGGGTTGAAAGAAACAGGCGAATGGTCACAGCTAGATTTGTTCGTGCGCGGTCAAGAAATCCCGGGGCGATGTAAAAAGACGCCAATAACGTGTTCGATAGTAAAGTCGGAAACTTCAGCCGTCAGCTGTCGTCGTGGACAGATAAAGTTCAGTTCAATGGAGCCGGGCACGCATGTCCGCCCTCACGTAGGCCCTACCAACTGTAGGCTACGGATGCACTTAGGCCTAAGCAATACTAAAGGCACATATATACGCGTGGATAAGGAAACGAGGTAAGTTTTACGTATGTTCGTTTATTCTTCCATCGTTTTTGTTTAATTAAACATCGTTGATATTTGGCTTTTGTTTTTTCTTAGAAGAAAAAATGATAATCTTCTAATATATAATAATCTCGTGTCCAGTATTTGTTATCGAGCTCCTCCGAAACTTGCTAAGATCGGTTTAAGTAAGATTAACTTGTATTTCAGGCTACTCAAGAACATACACATATCGTTGGTTCGATTCCCATTAAGCTTGATACCACTATTGTAATGATTACTGTTGATGTAAACCATATTTTCCTAGCATTCGCTCTATTACGGATTGATTAGTCGAAACGATTAACAATATTCAAAGAAAAAACCGTTTGCGGTCGACAACTTTCAGTCGGGCACGCACTTTATCTTACGGGTACAACATAGTGATTAAATAAATGTAACTTACAAACACTGTATATTCATTAGAATGTACCGTTTTTGTATGTTACATTTATAATCTATTAAGATTATCTATATTTTCACCTTTAAGAAATAAAACAGGAACAAAGGTCAGTCTAAAGTTTTACGGTCGCCCGCCTCTCGAGTTGCTGCGCGGAACAGTATTGCGACTGACAGGCGCCTTTCAAGTGGAAGGTATTCTTGTTAATCGTTTAAAAGAATATATATATATATATATATATATATATATATATATATATATATATATATATATTTTTTTTTTTTTTTTTTTTTTCTTTCAATTTGTTTTCTCAACAGAAATTGCCTTTGTTGTTCATCATTAATTATAAATTATGAAAGTAACTTTTTTTGTTCAGACAGTGGCAGACAGGAAAGGTGTTCATATTCGACGACAGTTTTGAGCACGAAGTTTGGCACAATGGCACCGGCACACGCCTCGTCCTCATTGTTGACGTTTGGCATCCGGACCTCACGCCCACCGAACGACGTCAGCTACCGGCTATCTAATGATGTCATCAATCACTGAAAATTATGTAGTTAACACTAGATTGCCCAAGAAGTAATTTTGACTACCTTTTAATTTTATTTAGAATATAAAACTATAATTATACTGATACAATTACTTAGTATTTTGAGACAGCATATACAGTTGAGACAGCATATACAACTGTAGTTAAAATTCTAAGAAATATATTCTTTTCAAATAGTCGAAATGACTTGCTGGGAAATCTAGTGTTAATAACTAGGCCTGGCACACACACTAGTGTAGGGTAATAGTATAAATACTTCACTAGAAGCGACAAATTTCAACAATTAACATTTTAAATATTATGAGAAGATATGTTAAATAAATTAATATTCAATTTCGTTAACATATCTTCTCATAATATTTAAAATGTTATAAAAGCTTCTAGTGATATTACCTAGTGTGTGCCAGACACTAGATTTCCCAGCAAAAAATTATTTGAAAAATATATTTCTTAGAATTTAATATAACTGTCTCAACAAGTATTGTATCAGTATTATAGTTTTATATTCTAAATAAAATGAGTAGTCAAAATTACTTCTTGGGCAATCTAATGTTAACTACATAATTTTCAGTGATTGATGACATCATTAGCCGGTAGCGGTCAGATACTTAGAAGCATCAATATTGTGCCAAATAGTGTGTCGTCGAATATGAACACTCTGTCTGCCATAACAGACAAAAACTGTAGACAATGATGAGCAACAAGGCGAAAAAAAAAAAAAAAAAATATATATATATATATATATATATATATATATATATATATATATATATTCTTTTAAACATTAACAAAATTGCCTTCCACTAACTTGTCGGTCGCAATACATAAAACTTAGACTTGACCTTTGTTCGAAAATATAGATAATCTTAATAGATTATAAATGTAACATACAAAAACGGTACATTCTAATGAATATACAGTTTTTTTTGTAGTTACATTTATTTAGTCATATTGTACCCGTAGATACGGGGTCTTGTTTTCTTTGAATATTGTTAATCGTTTCGACCATTGTCCATTAATAGGACTTTGATGCTAGGAAAACTGGTTTACATCAACAGTAATCATTACAGTA
>JASFAT010004523.1:0-204361 GCA_031353405.1 Baronia brevicornis
GTACGAAGACATGGAATTAGAAGTACTATTGGAGGAAGATTCGTCCCAAACGCAAAAAGAACTTGCACTTACTCTACAAGTGACTCAACAAGCAATTTCACATCGTTTAAAATCGTTAGGAATGATTCAAAAACAAGGAAATTGGGTTCCATATGAACTAAAGCCGAGAGACGTTGAACGCCGATTATGCATGAGTGAAATGCTGCTTGCCAGGAATAAAAAAAAGAGTTTTTTGCATCGTATAGTCACTGGTGACGAAAAATGGATTCACTACGATAATCCAAAAGAAGAGAAAGTCATGGGTTAAGCCCGGCGAACCATCAACATCGACAGCTAAGCCGAATATTCATGGAAAAAAACTCATGCTGTGTATTTGGTGGGATCAGCTTGGTGTCGTGTATTATGAATTGCTGAAACCAAGCGAAACCATTACTGGAGCTCTCTACCGAACACAATTGATGAGATTGAGTCGGGCACTTAAGGAAAAACGCGCCCATTACTACTCCAGACACGACAAAATTATTCTTTTACACGATAATGCTCGTCCACATGTTGCGGCGCCGGTAAAAACATACTTGGAAACACTCAACTGGGAAGTTTTACCCCACCCGCCGTATTCACCAGACTTAGCCCCTTCTGATTATCACCTGTTCCGGTCGATGGCACATGGTCTGTCTGAGCAGCGCTTCACATCATATGAAGACACCAAAAATTGGGTAGATTTGTGGATAGCGTCAAAAGATGAAGAGTTTTTCGACGGGGTATCCGAATGTTGCCAGAAAGATGGGGAAAAGTAGTGGCAAATGATGGAAAATACTTTGAATAAAACGTAATGTACTTTTCCTTTACAATAAATTCCTAATTTTTTATAAAAAACTGCGGAAACTTATTTGTACACCTAATATATATGGATTTATAAATATTTATACCGAATCTGGTAATCCCCCCAATCCGCATTTCCGTTCCTGACCCTTTACTTTCTGCTCTATCCTTTCCCTTCCTCTCCGTCAATCCACGGTCTGCTGTGCCAAAGGATGCATGGCTAAGGGCGACCTTAGTCGCAAGCGTGCCGACCGTCCCGGGATCGGGCTCCCTATGATACCTTACCTCAGCATGCAGGGCTCTGCTGGGGCTGACCTCCATCCTCCCTTGCGCTCGCGGGATTCACTAAGACGAATTTAATATACCTAATTTGTTGAAAATGACAGCGACATGGTTCGCCACCCGTCACGTCCTGATTGTCACGAGGGCGAAAAGCGACTAATGGAGAGCCGTTTCGCTGCTATGAATGGTAGCGGATGGAGCTCTGTGGTCTATGCCTAAACAAATATAATTTGTGTTATACCCTGTTACATGGGTAAAGAATGTTTTCTTTCCTTATATTATTTTATACTTAAAATTAGTGTAAACAATTAATGAAATTCAATATCTTAATTGTCATTGTTTTCACTTAACTGTTCCTGTAAAGTTTAAGTCAATTTATTGATGATACAATGCCATATCTTATATTTAGTACAATTCATGGTTCTGTTTTTAATTAATAACAAACGTTTCTATATAATTCCATGTTAGTAGTTCAAGTAATTTTTTTAGTTTTAATTAAATCATTACAATATTTTAACAGATATGAATCCATAAGGCACATGTAGACCAGTCTCAAATATTATTTCAATCATGATAGTATTACTTTAGTTGCGTAAAGTGTAAATGCCAAAGAACTAATGACGATAATTGTTGATGTTGTTACAGCTGTGGAGGCATTGCACTCGTCCGCGGAACAATAGCATTCCTCCCAATAAACTCCGTTAGGGTAAACACCCCAATTACATACACCTGTTACACCAGTCTCCGCGACCGATGCACAACGTCTAATAACTTGGCGCCATCGTCCATCCCCTGAAAACATTCCAAAATTAAATTAATAAAACTTAATCATATGACTTATTTTATTGGTTGCCATTATTTCATTACCATGTAAATCCAAAAGTTAAATTGGAAATTCTAATGTTTAAGATAATGAGTACTAAATGTTATTATTAATGGAGTAAGGCGTTACTTTGCGGAAATCCATCACTATGTGGACATTCAAAAGTTTTACTTAGCTAAGATCCGCGACAAGCAAAACAATAACAGAAAATTAATAATGTGTGTTTTCCTGCTGGATGAAGTAGATTTATTTGGAACTTAAACCAAAAACTTACCGAAAATCGGCCATCAACTCTCCACCCACTAACCACTATACACAACACCAAACACACTACCACTTTTCCACCTTGTAGACTCTATGGAAGACAACCGAAAAGTCTTTTCGGTTGTCTACCGTACAGTCTACTATACCTGAAGATGCCTCGTTTTGGGGCGAAACAGGTGTCGTTGACAAGATGGAAAAGTGGTAGTGTGTGTTTGGTGTTGTGTATAGTGGTTGGTGGGTGGAGAGTTGATGGCCGATTTTCGGTTAGTTTTTGGTTTAAGTTCGAAATAAATCCACTTCATCCAGCAAGAAAACACACATTATTAATTTTCTGTTATTGTTTTACTTGTCGCGGATCTTAGCTAAGTAAAACATTTGACTGTCCACATACTAAATGTTATGTTTTGGATTTCAATTACTAGGTCCAAGCAAATGTATATTCATATATGAATTTGTAATTGATTCTTTACACTAGACTCATTTTGATACCATTTGAAGCCAATATTTTAAAAAAGTGTGAAAAATTTATTTTCTACTTTCGAACCTGACTAAATCTAATGATGAAATTTGTTTAATATTAGTGTTAAGACATTTTCAAATTTAGTACAAAAATGTGCAAATGCCACTAATATTTATATCATTTATGAAGTGTTAGTTTCGGATAGCACTATGTTGGTGTAAGGTTTTTCAGTTTGGAAATTTTAATGTTAACACATTGAAGACGGAAGGCGGGAATTCCCGTCTTTTATTTTTCAACTGTTGGCGACGGATGACGGATATTCACGTTTTTTGGAATCTAATGCAATATTGTGTAATTGCAAGTAAAGACAACATAAAGACGTGAAAAAAATGATAGTTGTAGTAATAATAAAAAAAATGTGCGGGAACTGAGGCTAGACACTATTCAGCACATACCATCTTCAATGTGTTAAGATGACCTAGTTCTAGTCACTTCGTTATAGGTGTGCATAAACAGAACTGGGTATTGGCCACATAACAAATTTAAAAAGAGTTTAAAAAGATTTGAAAAAAATTGGTAACCTGAAGCCACTTGTAAGTTATGGAATTAATGTCATGTCATTGCCATATTTTATGATTTTGTAATAAAATAAAATTCTAAAAAGACGTGATTCAATGGTGATGAGAAGATAATCAGATACAACAGAGTCTACATAACATATGGTATAAGCACAGACAAGTCCCTCATAAAGTACTTAAACTCAGTTTAATGTGAAATCTTTGTGTGTCTCAAACATTCTGTCTTTCCAATGGTTCTGATTTGTAGTTACAAATCAGTACACCATTGATTACAACCATTAGTACCATTGGTAATATTAAATACAAAGCAAAACCATTGACTTATCCTTCTGACTGCTGATAATTTAAGTAAGCATTTGACTAAACAACCTGAGTTCATAAACATCTATCCCTCTGATGAGCTTGCTGCCAGAGGTAATGCACCCACTCTATAGCTCTACAAATAACTAAATCTAAGGCTATTGAGTGGTAGTTATGGTGCATCTGTTTGGGTTACTACAAAACACACAAATACAGTCAAAAGTAAATGTATAAACTTTTAAACCAAAAAATCAAAATTTATTACAAGGTCATGGAAATAATCTATAAGATGGTAACAATTACTAAGAAAGCTGACGCCATAAAAAAAAAATACTAAGAAGTATATATGTATTTTATATTACCATTATCATCAGTCAACAGCAGTCCACTACTGGACATAGTTGCACCCCTAGTCTGATCTTTAGCTCCTAAAATATCATTGTGATTGGCTAGTGTGTATTAACCCTTTGTAAACGAGTGGTGAATCTCATTCACCATATGATTTAATACCGCTACTCGAGTGGTGACTCTCGCTCACCATTTTGTCTGGTGCGGGAATTTGATGTGATTTTTTTCCTAAGCACTGCTTAAATAATTTTATAAAAATGACATAATGTTCCTTTAAAACTACGTAATTTTTTTTTATTTTAAATTAGTGCAGTATCATACAGCAGACTGTTTTTTCATCATCAGTTTGAACTTGTTTTCTAATCCCCATGGAATTCCTCCATTACCTCTGATTCTGAAAACATCCACCTAAATAGAATCTCTGATTCTGAAAGCTGCATAACATTCTAACAGCAGTAAGGAAGGATTGCAAAGACTGCTCTCAAATAAATAACCCTGGCAAAAGATATCAAACGACATACTATTGTGATTCTTGTCCCAAAACACCAGGCATGCATTTCGGCAATTGTAACATGAAATATCATACAAAACAAGAGTATGAAGATTAATGTTTATGAAATTATCTTTGTAAAGATATATTAAGAATTAAAATATAAAAATTTTATGACTTAATTTGTGTGGGTAATTATTTTAAGTTAGATAAGAATTCACCAAAAGCTCTACGGAAACCCTTCAACTAGCTGATTAGTTCATGCAGAAATGGTCTCGAGTGCAAAAGGTTAATTTATAAATGACCATTACTATTATATATGAACTTCATGCTATTTTATTATGTATTTCGGAGATTCATAAAATTATACTGCATCTACACTATGAGGAAATTACATGATGCAGAGTATGCAATTCATTAAAGCAAAACATTAAATAAAAGAGTCAATACTCTTTAAAATTAAATAAAATTTATTTATGATATATAACACCACTTGCAGAGACTGGATGCATGTAGCTAAAGATCAGACTAGGGGTGCAACTATGTCCAGTAGTGGACTGCTGTTGACTGATGATAATGGTAATATAAAATACATATATACTTCTTAGTATTTTTTTTTTATGGCGTCAGCTTTCTTAGTAATTGTTACCATCTTATAGATTATTTCCATGACCTTGTAATAAATTTTGATTTTTTGGTTTAAAAGTTTATACATTTACTTTTGACTGTATTTGTGTGTTTTGTAGTAACCCAAACAGATGCACCATAACTACCACTCAATAGCCTTAGATTTAGTTATTTGTAGAGCTATAGAGTGGGTGCATTACCTCTGGCAGCAAGCTCATCAGAGGGATAGATGTTTATGAACTCAGGTTGTTTAGTCAAATGCTTACTTAAATTATCAGCAGTCAGAAGGATAAGTCAATGGTTTTGCTTTGTATTTAATATTACCAACGGTACTAATGGTTGTAATCAATGGTGTACTGATTTGTAACTACAAATCAGAACCATTGGAAATACAGAATGTTTGAGGCACACAAAGATTTCACATTAAACTGAGTTTAAGTACTTTATGAGGGACTTGTCTGTGCTTATACCATATGTTATGTAGACTCTGTTGTATCTGATTATCTTCTCATCACCATTGAATCACGTCTTTTTAGAATTTTATTTTATTACAAAATCATAAAATATGGCAATGACATGACATTAATTCCATAACTTACAAGTGGCTTCAGGTTACCAATTTTTTTCAAATCTTTTTAAACTCTTTTTAAATTTGTTATGTGGCCAATACCCAGTTCTGTTTATGCACACCTATAACGAAGTGACTAGAACTAGGTCATCTTAACACATTGAAGATGGTATGCGCTGAATAGTGTCTAGCCTCAGTTCCCGCACATTCTTTTTATTATTACTACAACTATCATTTTTTTCACGTCTTTATGTTGTCTTTACTTGCAATTACACAATATTGCATTAGATTCCAAAAAACGTGAATATCCGTCATCCGTCGCCAACAGTTGAAAAATAAAAGACGGGAATTCCTTCCGCCTTTAATGTGTTAACATTAAAATTTCCAAACTGAAAAACCTTACACCATTATAGTGCTATCCGACACTAACACTTCATAAATGATATAAATATTTGTGGCATTAGCACATTTTTGTACTAAATTTGAAAATGTCTTCACACTAATATTAAACAAATTTCATCATTAGATTTAGTCAAGTTCGAAAGTAGAAAATAAATTTTTCACACTTTTATAAAATATTGGCTTCAAATGGTATCAAAATGAGTCTAGTGTAAAGAATCAATTACAAATTCATATATGAATATACATTTGCTTGGACCTAGTAATTGAAATCCAAAACATAACATTTAGTATGTGGACAGTCAAATGTTTTACTTAGCTAAGATCCGCGACAAGTAAAACAATAACAGAAAATTAATAATGTGTGTTTTCTTGCTGGATGAAGTGGATTTATTTCGAACTTAAACCAAAAACTAACCGAAAATCGGCCATCAACTCTCCACCCACCAACCACTATACACAACACCAAACACACACTACCACTTTTCCATCTTGTCAACGACACCTGTTTCGCCCCAAAACGAGGCATCTTCAGGTATAGTAGACTGTACGGTAGACAACCGAAAAGACTTTTCGGTTGTCTTCCATAGAGTCTACAAGGTGGAAAAGTGGTAGTGTGTTTGGTGTTGTGTATAGTGGTTAGTGGGTGGAGAGTTGATGGCCGATTTTCGGTAAGTTTTTGGTTTAAGTTCCAAATAAATCTACTTCATCCAGCAGGAAAACACACATTATTAATTTTCTGTTATTGTTTTGCTTGTCGCGGATCTTAGCTAAGTAAAACTTTTGAATGTCCACATAGTGATGGATTTCCGCAAAGTAACGCCTTACTCCATTAATAATAACATTTAGTACTCATTATCTTAAACATTAGAATTTCCAATTTAACTTTTGGATTTACATGGTAATGAAATAATGGCAACCAATAAAATAAATCATATGATTAAGTTTTATTAATTTAATTTTGGAATGTTTTCAGGGGATGGACGATGGCGCCAAGTTATTAGACGTTGTGCATCGGTCGCGGAGACTGGTGTAACAGGTGTATGTAATTGGGGTGTTTACCCTAACGGAGTTTATTGGGAGGAATGCTATTGTTCTGCAGACGAGTGCAATGCCTCCACAGCTGTAACAACATCAACAATTATCGTCATTAGTTCTTTGGCATTTACACTTTACGCAACTAAAGTAATACTATCATGATTGAAATAATATTTGAGACTGGTCTACATGTGCCTTATGGATTCATATCTGTTAAAATATTGTAATGGTTTAATTAAAACTAAAAAAAATTACTTGAACTACTAACATGGAATTATATAGAAACGTTTGTTATTAATTAAAAACAGAACCATGAATTGTACTAAATATAAGATATGGCATTGTATCATCAATAAATTAACTTAAACTTTACAGGAACAGTTAAGTGAAAACAATGACAATTAAGATATTGAATTTCATTAATTGTTTACACTAATTTTAAGTATAAAATAATATAAGGAAAGAAAACATTCTTTACCCATGTAACAGGGTATAACACAAATTATATTTGTTTACCCATATATCTTATATAAAATTGGCCAAGGCTTAATTATATGAATATTTTATAGATGCACATGAACCTTTAATTTAGTCAATTAAATAATATTTCTGAATAATGAATTGTTGGAAAATGTAAATTGTATCAGTATCAACCAAACCTTAGATATGCATGAGAAGAGAAAAAAATTAATATTCATCTTATATATATCTCGAGGTTCATTTCCAATTGAATTTGACCTTTACCTGAAATTTTTAAAAAAAGTCTTAGCTTATTCTTTATTGGTGATTCTTAGGCTTCCTAAGTTTCATAAAGAAATATTTTTGATCTGATAGGATAATTTTCTTAAAGGTTACACATGTATCTTTCATATTAAATGTCCATAAACGGGTTTAAAAATTACTAAACTCATAACTTTTGTATTTATAGTGTACTTTAAGGTAGCTATTGATAAGAATTCCGTCCAAATAATTTTATAAGTAATTGTCTCCATCCAACAGACTTAAAAATATTAACATTCCGTTATGCATAAAATCTCTTTATTTCTAATGATTAGTACAAGTTAATATTTTAGTGTTATTTATAAAATGATATGAAATATTGTTTACGTATTTTTATAACATTAAACAAAAATGTACATAAAAATATATACCTTCGTACATATGTACATCGTCAAATATTATATATTATCAACACATTGACGAATTAGAGCATTTTTATTAATAATTTGTATCCTTAAATTACCATTTTACCAATAGTTTTAATAAATATGAACGACAGCTGATTTTTTTTATTAAAGATTTTTAATTTCTTTTGATTTTTAATTATCTTTAAGCCTGCTCTGAGGTCTTAGAGCTGTTACGCAGGTTGTAGATAGTATAATATTGTGAAAGATATGATTTCTATATAAATGTTTATTATTTGAATGTACTAGGGCCGTCTTAGGGCATCTCCGGCATGCCTCTTTAGGGCACACAATAATTTATGGTCCCGTTTAAAAGTAAAAAAACGAGAACAGCACACAAAGGCAACCGAAGTGCTTTGTGTAAGGGACCGCTAGATGGCGTAATTATTAAATTCTAATACTAGATAAGGAATAGTTTAATCTGATCCGGTGTCCGTTAACATTTCAATTTAGAAATGATGGTAATTTTTATGTGGTATACTTAAAAACATACGTTGTGTGGGAGGAACTCCGACGATATGCTCAGGGAGGCTGGCAGAAACTATGCGCGATGTCGAAAATCGGGCTAGGTGGCGCTTCTTGGGAGAGACCTATATCCAGCAGTAGAATGCCGCAGGCTGTTGATGATCATCCTATAAATAGAAAAAAATAGCTTTTGTACGTTTTGTTATTGCTAAAGATGATATGAAGGGCCTGGTCTGTGCCCTTATGATAAAGACAGTACTGGTAACAATCATTCGTTCAATGTGTTAGAAATGGTACAAAACAATATATAAACAGATGCGACATTTAATTACTGATATCTACTTTGAAAACTTGATGATATTTTCTTGTTTTTAATCAATAACGTTTTATTTCAAACTATTTTGGATTTTGTTTACGTTATTTTTCGTTTTCATCATATACAACACTAAAGTCACCGACGTAGCCTTTAGAATTAGCAAAGTAAAGTGGAAATGGGCTGGTCACATTTGTCGGAGATCCGACAATCGTTGGAGCAAACGAGTGCTGGAGTAGAGACCGCGTCTCGGTAAACGTAGTGTGGGACGCCCCCCGGCTAGATGGTGCGACGATCTGCGCAGGGCGACTGTCAGAAACTGGGGACAAAACATGGGGGAGGCCTATATCCAGCAGTGGACTACCGCAGGCTACTGATGATGATATACAGCACTTGTCTTACTTGCCCGTGGGCCCAGTATTGGATAAAGCTGTGAAAGCCAATAGTCCACCAGCATTAACATCTTCAAATCAAATCATATACTAATTTTCTGATTGACACACGGTGAGCAGGCGTACTGGAAAACTCACATAGCCCTCTTGCATCGATAAAACTCATATTTACAGTTTAATTCATTTATTACAAAATTATTTTACATAATAAGTAAATATGACATAACATAAAGCTAATTATATGTCTGAATACCACACCAGAAAACTCTTCTGATTCTAATTTTTCAATTTTTTATTTCATCGAATATGTCGTTTGTATAAATAGGTGGCATATCATTGATCTACCATTATTATGTTAGGTTTTTTTAACAGCCCATATATGCTGAGCACGGGCCTCTTCTTTTCTGGAGGAACGGACGTTAAAACTACCACGCTTGTCCAATGCGGATTGGCGGGGTTACCAGACTCGGAATAAATATTTGTAAATCCATGCATATATTTATTCCGATGCGGGGATCGAACCTGCGACCATTGACTCCGCGGGCGAAGGGTCCCGCCACTGAGCCAATTAGTCGTCATGTTAGATTACTTATTTTTTATTCTTCTTTTTAGTGTCCTTTTTCAACTAGTGAAGGTTGGCAGTCAGCTCCGCTGTCTCTAGCAAAGCTAAAAAGTTGGGCAGTACTTGCTATCATATATCATGTATATATATATATATATATATATATATATATATATATATATATATATATATATATATATATATATATATATATCATGGATTTTATTTCTTAATGGAGGTTAAAAGCTTAGTGCTTCGAGAAAAGATCTTTAACAAACTCACATTACTTCTCGTACCAAGAATCTCCTACGAATCGCACTCCTCTACGTATCTGGTTATCAAGTTTCATATATATTAGTTATATTTATTGGCTTACTTCTCTAGCGTTGCGGAGGGATGTCTCATTTCTCAGCATTTTTTACCGCTTCTACCATGGGGAGTGCTCTGAGGAATTGTTTGGAATAATCTCCGCTGCCAAATTCCACAACCGCACAACTCGCCGTAAAGAAAAGTTTCATCCCCACCATCTAGATAAGTGGCGATCTACCACACGGCGCTTTTCTCCGCAACTGCAACCACAGGATTGTGGTCAGATCTAATATCAGTCCGAGGATAGGTCTTTGCGCTTTTAAGACAATTCTCGAAAGGACTATTAATCATAATATTGAGTTGGCAAAAAAGTAATTTCGGATTTTTAGGGTAAAATAAAACTCAAATCTTATATACAAAAAATGAATTAAAGTTCATTATTTGTATATAAAATTTATCAAATATTTTCCATTCTGTTCGATGACCTTTTGCAATCTTTCTGGTAACTTCATGTGTGCAGGATACACATACAATTTCTGGTCCTTGATAGCAAAAAACTCAACTAGGTGCGATTTTAGTTAATCGTTATTACTGAAATTTTTATTATATAAGAAGTTTTGTAAATTTCGGAATAAATAATAATCCGATGGTGCAGGGTCGGGGTTGTATGGGGGATGCGACATCACTTCCCAACCAAGCTTCAATCATTTCAAACGTGTTGTCAAAGATATGTAAGGCCTCGCATTGTCGTGGTGGAACACGATTCCTTTGCGATTTGCCAATTCTGGCCTTTTCTCTTTGATTGCTTCCTCCAATCCACAAGTAAACATCTGAGTTAATCGTTCGGTTATTTGGAAGCAGCTCAAAATACACAACACCTTTGTAATCCCACCAGATTGAAAGTATTATCTTTTTTGATGCAACTCAGCTTTCAATATGGTTTGTGCTGGTTCAACATGCTTGGACCATGATCTTTTTCGATCAACTTTATTGTAGACGATCCATTTGTTCATCGCCAGTGATAATTCGTTTCAAAAAAGGATCGTATCACAAACATTGATTCGTTGCGTTAGGTGAATTTCTTTCAATTCGTGAAGAACCCAAATATTGATCTTCTTAATAAATCCAAGACGTCTTATATGATTTTCAATTGTTGTTTTGCTATCTCTCGCACAGTTATGTGATGATCTGTCATTATCAAGAAGTTGATAGTTGATAGTCGTCTTTCAGTGAGAAATCTCCAGAACGATTTTTTTAAACCAGACAGTTATTTAGACCACAAGGCTCGCTGACGCATTTTTCGACCGGTTGTCCGGTCGGGTGTATGGTTATACCGCCATTGCTCGGTAGCCAGGGTCCCGTCTGAAATCTTGTTATCTAGAAGTTATCTAGATGTTATTACCTTTCTCGAGATCAACTCTACGCTATATTTAAATTTTAGTCATCTTAATACAAGCTTAAATACATTGTTGGTTTTTTGTAATGAAAAACGTAACCAATATATTAAAATACTATTAGTATTTTAATAATTTAATGCTAGAACTAGACTGGCACAGTATGTTGGGCTATTATTAATATAAAGTGATTTGGAAAGATTGCTTAAGGCGGACTATCAGGAAGACTCACTTGTGGTAAGGTAAAGTGGGATAAGCTTGTGTAGTTTCAATAAGATATTATTGGAGTATATGTTATTGACAGAATAAATAATAAATTACGATATACGTAAATACATGATGTTTTGTATTATAATTTATACCGAATCCTCATTAAGACTAAATACATATGTAATTATGTATAACATATAATCCGAGATAATAAAAATATATTTATTATTATTAGTTTTTGATATTTAATACCTGACTATTAGAAATATAATCAGTAAGGAATGTCGCGGAATATGACGAACTATTTGGCTCAATGGCGAAGCTACAGCCCATTACAGTTACAGGTATAGTTAATGTACAGTACGGTTTCAATTCCCGCATGGAGATAAATATATGTATGGTCGACAGGTATTTTTTCCAGTCTAGACACCCCACCATTCCAACTTTGACAATCGTGTTGAAAATAAAAACCATTGTTGCTAGTTCAACTCGCGCCTTATAAAACATATAAATCGGCTATAATTAAAATGAAAACATTGTAAAAAGAAATAATATGTTTTTATGTGTTTTACTCATATAATTTTTAAAAACCAAAAAAAAGATTCTGTCTGAAATAAAGAATATTATTATTATTAAAGCCAATTTATCCAGAAATAGGATGGTTCATTCCCAGCAGTGAGACGTACATATACGGGCTGTAGAAAAAAATTGCGGAAGAACATGAACTTTCCTAAATATTTATTTTGTGGTATTTTCTTCTAAAAAAATTGACACAAAAATTATAAAGATATATAGTAGCTACATTTGAAATTTGCTGAAAATTCGATGAGAGACAAGAAATCGTTTAAAGCTTACATAACATTTAATATGGTATAAATAAGACTACCCGAAAAATATAAAAGGGTCTATTTCTGTGATAAAAATAATTCATATAAATAAATACCATCAAGGTTTGAGCTTTCGATGGCGAGTGTTTGTAATCGACTGAGATCGGATTGTTTCGGTGAACCTCGTCTCATTCTATACATAACTGTAGACCTGCTCTGACTAAAGGCATGCGTCATGGACAAGAGCGAGTCAGTCGCGTTGCCCTCGTTCCCTTCTGAATGTCTATTTTCCACAGATTCCCGGTCGAGGCTTGATATTTTCCCGTAGGCTTCAGCTCGCTCCAGCCTTCAGTTGGCTGAAAGCTACGGAGGGAATTTTGTATGGCGGTCCTCCGCGGTCTGATTATATTGAGTGATTAAGTAACCATGACCCCATGTTTACTTTTGTGTTGAAGGATCCATTATTTTGAATGCTAATATACTGGTATTTTTCATTAGTGTGAAGTTGAATTTAATATAGTGGTACTTGTAACAAAATTATCAGTTTAAACGACACAAGACGAGACTCCCGCGCTGTAAGTATTTTTAAAATATAGATTGAACTATTAATTAAAATATTTTTGTATTCAATAAAAATAGAAAAGTATTGAGATAAAGGTTATGACCTTACGCCCGTTGTCTGCCTGGGAGACCGAGTTGACGTTACCTAACAGCCTCCCAGATAAATAATCGTTTGAATTGATTTTAATATTATTATGGGCAATTTAATTTGCTATTTCCTATTAATTAATGAAAATTTAAAGATTGTCAGCAGGCAAAATAATTATATGTATGTATGTTTTAACAACTATTGTACGAATCAACGCGAATATGACAAATAAGGAAAACTTTAATAAAATTATTAATACGACTATTGGCTCGAATTTCTGAGTTCACTACATAAATAAGTAAATTACAGGACGTTTATTCTAAAATTAATAATAATAAAAACTTTTAGACGCCTATATTTCCAAGTTAAGTTTAGGTAAGTGGGTTAAAATACAAAAGCAGGTATTACTGCTAAGATCCTATCTTTGGATGCATAAATCCTCCGTTGAGCTCGTATATCCCACCACAAAAGATAAAAACATTGTAGTAACATTATTTTTATAGCTTTTATTTTTATATAAATAATATTGTTATTTTGAATAATGTAAATAAAGGCCATAATAATGATAATAAGGACAATTGTTAGATTCATATTTCCATGATCTATATATATTTGTTAGTAAAATGTCTTGCTAGGTTAATGTATTTACAGCAGTAGAATATTTCTCAACTCCCTTATCTAACCGTTTAAAAAACTTAAATATATATACAACTTTTTTAGTATCATTATTAGTGCAGCCGTAACAGACCGCTGCTGGTGACTGGCCTCCCGCTAAATTGAATAGAGGAGTGTTGCCATAATTCTCACGTTTGACGGGCGTTATGGTTTTATTACTCAGGTAGACGCATTTCCACATCTACTGAAATTTGCTCCCCTAATCATCTCTTACGACACCCACGTGAAGAAATAAAGAAATATACCCACGGGAAGGAATTTATTCTATGCTACAAACCGTACAGAAGCTTTTATCGAATTTATTAATTAAATAAGAGTAATTTGGGTTTCATAATAATATGACAACCTAATTAGTTCCGTGGTGGTGTTATCGCTTTCGGAGTTTACGGTCGCGGGTTCGATTTTCGCATCGAAATAAATATATGTAAGGCCTACAAATACCTTATTTTATTATTATTATAACTCTAGCTTATAAATCTTTGTTACCAACAAATATAACGGATCGCTGGTCTGAAATAAAATTATATTATTTTTATTATATTCCGTGTTTGGTTGTTCCCCGTCAATTTACCTTAAACAACCGGAAATGGGCAGGCCCGTGTCCAGCAGTGAGATATATGTATACGGGTTGTTAAAATAAGTAATAACAACAAATTGTGTTTAAAATAACATTAATTGTTAATATAATATTTTCAAATTCATGTATATGAAATATAGAATATAACAATAACTAATATATATAATTGTTATATTCTATATTTAAAATCATAAACGATCTTTGCTGAATTTAATATTTCAGAAGCCTTGGAAATATTTACCAAATTTAATTTAGGATGCCCATAAAAGCGATGAAAACAACGAAGATGGAATTCGTGGCGTTCTAATTTCTACACGGGAGTAAAACAATGCCTATTTTATTTTGAGTTTCAAATGTTAACACAAACATAACACAAAATAAAATGAAAACTATAACAAATGAGCAAGTAAATGAAACATAGGCGCGGGGAATACAAAAAAGTAATTTAAAATGTTTCAATTAAATCTATAGACAATAACATAGAAATCACTTAAAAATCGGCTAGGGGCTGCTTATTTTATACATTTTTTTAAATGCTGTTTTAGATCGATAATAAATTTCTTTTTTCAAAGTAATATTTAATAATTAAGTACTAGTAACTATTAGAATTAGGGTTACGAAATTTAAAAGATCACATCAAAAACTTGAAATCGAATATTATATTTGAAACATAATGCGGTGAAAACTCGTAAGAACCGTCCGATGAAACTACGAATTTCGATTTTGAATTAAGCTTTCTCTTGCTCTTTTGACACTTAACATTAAAAATACGTTATTACTTTTCATTAGCTTTGTATGAATTTATCCTTGGAAGACATTTTTTACGTTATACTTAGATCATATTCATTGGGAATATATATAAATATTATATACATAGTTTTATCAAAGTTTCAAAGCACATGCTTCTTGAGGCTGTCAACCGACAGACTGACCGACAATCCCTTAAAAGGTATTGTGTGATATTACAATCAAAATTGCCTGTCAAGAGCAAAAGGCAAGGCAAATTGCTATACTATACTCAATATGGCACAGACTGGCCAGATCTCCGAAGATCTGGAGGTATTTTTGAGCCCTTTAGTACAAAATCAAAACTAGTGAAATCAAATAACAAGGCAACGTGTTGAAAGAAACCGTGATCACATGATTCAAAGAGAAAGTGAAGATGATTTTTTCGAAAGATTCTACTTGTTATGAAGGTTTTACATCCCTTACTTATTATAATTATGACCACAATAAAATTATGATATTTCTAATAGTACATCTGTTATATGTTTATGCCAAATGTTTTTCAGCGAAATATTTATCTCACTAAGGTAAAATGCTTTTACGCAAAATGAATTTCATGAATACTTTGGCCACGTTGAAATTAAATCTAAAATTCTAATCTCTCTATATTACGATGAGGGATATGACAGAAGGCAAAGTTCGTTCGTTCTATATATAGATTGTTAGCGAACCACAAGGGTTTTATGACGTTGTTCACCCATGTATTTGAACAATTCCGGAGAACCAGAGTAGCTTTTCAAGTTTGCAGACTGAAGTGGCAATGGACTGGACACGTTTGTCTGCGAACCGACAACTGTTGGAGTAGATGAGTGCTGGAGTGGAGACCGCGACTTGGTAAACGTAGCGTGGGACGTCCCCCTGCTAAATGGATCGACGATCTGCGCAAGGTGGCTGACAGAGACTAGATGCGTGTAGCCGAAGATTGGACGAGGTGGCGCGCTTTGGATGAGGCCTATGTCCAGCATTGGATTGCCATGGGCTAATCAATATCATCTTAAAATTTATTTTTTGATATTCGATTTCGTTTGTCATATGAGGCGACTATAGAAACAAATATAAGTAGATGGGCAACTGCGGTTACCTGAGAAATAAAAAGTATTCTACAATCCCCAATCTATTGGACAATATTTTGAATTATAACAACGCCCATCATTGTGAGAAGAGGACAATTACATGCAATGGACTGTTTTTTTTTTAGCAGAGAAGGCCAACGAGCATGCATGCAGCAGTGAGACATATATGGTGATCCCACCGTATATGACCCACTGCTGAGCACAGGCCTCCCCATTTCTGGGGGAACGGACGTTAACCCACCACGCTTGTCCAATGCGGATTGGCGGGGTATTCACACTCGGAAGAAATATCTGTAGCCTTACATATATTTATTCCGAGCGAGGCTTGAACCCGCGACCATTGACTCCGTGGGCGTCGGGCCCGGCCACTGAGCCAATTTGTCATTAATCCAATTAGCTCAGTGGCATCAGTGGAACGTATATGCTATTTCTTTATTTTATATTAATTTTATTTTCCTCCTTGTTTGTAAGCGAAACGACTCGAGTCATTCCCAATTTATAAATGTGTACCGCTGGGGACTGGATTAGTCCGCTGTTATTTTTCTTCCGTATCAAGTTTAATCTTAATACCAAAAGCAATACGGAATATGATTTTACCTATTTTATATATATATATATATATATATATATATATATATATATATATATATATATATATATATATATATATATATATATATATATATATATATATATATATATATATATATATATATATATATATATATATATATATATATATATATATTAATAAAATATTCTAGGTCTTCCTCTTTTACTTCGCCTGTAGCTTTTTCTCCATGATACAACTAAAAGAAAAAGCAATGGTAGAGACTTATAAAGAATTGAATATGCTTGTCTTGTATGAAAGAAAATGGAAACTGCTCTACTTAAAAGTGCATTTGAGTTATGGACGCGTTAGGTAAAACAAAGGAAATAAAATAAATCTCCTTTTAAAAGTATACAATGAAATGACGTTTGTATATGGAATGAATGAGTTCTATAATTAAAGTCAAGTAATGAATTGTCAAGTTCGTTTCAATCAAGACGATAGAACGATTCATTAAGAAAATATTAACTGGTTCGTGTTTATTATCACTCGTGAGTCATTAACAAGAGAATCTTTACTTTGAAAACGTAAATATGTGTTCAGATTTTAATAATAAGTATAACTGAAACTTTTTTAATATTTCTAATAGATATTCTAGTGAAAACTAAAATTATATAATTTGATAATCAAAACCTGAGTTACTTTTACTAGTCATTATATTATTTTTATCACGTAATGATTTACATAAGAAATGTAAACCTATGACGTGTAACTATTTTCGGTGAATAATTATTTGGTTCATAAGAACTCAGGATCTGAGTTTAGGAAGGAAGTAGTTGCTCAAATTGATTAATGAAGTATTATAATTCATTGATTGAAATCAAATATATTTAACTGTTGGTTTTAATACATGTCATTCATCTTCATCATAAGTTGAAAAAAAAATATGAATCAAATTTTTAACAACATATGTAATATTATATCCTGTAATAATATTATCATCATCATCACTATTACAATGGTAACAGTCTACTAATGGAATTAGACTTCCTCAAAATTGAGCTTGGTCGTAGATTGATTTTTATTCGCAGATATTCACTGTTGCCCATTTACTGTTATTTGCTGCCAAAGACGCCTTGTATGACACCCGTAGCAGGACATGGGATGGTGCTATTCTATGCTGGGAATCACACAACAAATAATTACCTACTCTTCATATAAAACAGAAAATTTAGATTTTATTAATAAAAGTAACAAAATTCAGTCTTGTGTTATTAAAGGCTAAGTTTATTAACAGTCATATCAAAATTAAGAAAGGGTCAAGATATGTCGAGGGGGTGGATAGTATAGAAAAGGCCTATTAGTGATATTTATGAATAGAGATTATAGTTTTGAATACCGAACGGCGATCGGGCCATTAACCTTATAAAGTGTAACCCGAGATTAGTTTGATGTCGTCTACAATTTTCGCAGGTCGAATGTCAGTCACCTAAGGTCAGTGAACAAATTCAACATTTAGGGTTATAATATCATTTATAATAATAGCTAAATAAGTCGACTATATTAACGCCAGAATTTATTAATTAATAGAAATGAGGATCAGAAAGAGAAAATATAGGAATTTTAGGAATACAATATAAGCCGTATTGATGACATGATTCTTATCAGCAGACGAGACTCAGACCAAACTTGGAGTACTGTTTACTATTTTATAATTAGCATCATTAATCAATACAGCCATAACAGTCCACTGCTGGACATTGGCCTATCTCAAGAATTAAGTCTTACCGTAATCACTACATCGGCAGGCCGATAAGGATCGCAGATAGGATTTTCTTACTCACGTAAAGGCTGTTGTTAGGTCACTAGTATATGCTTCTTTAGTGTCTCATACAAATGGGAAGAAATGGGAACCGTGCAATAATATTTTTCTTTGTAATACAGAAGATCAAAAAAGCATGTGTCACTTAAAGATATGCAATCACCCCTAACTTTGAATAAACTTGCTACGTCGGGGAAACTGTATGCTTGCCAGATAGCTGTTTTATTTTTTTATATATTCACGCCTATCCCCGCAGGGGTTGGCAGAGACCACAGAGCTCCATCCGCTGCCATTCATCGCAGCGAAACGGCTCGTCATTGGTCGCTTTTCGCCCTCGTGAGAATCAGGACGTGACGGGTGGCGAACCACGTCGCCGTCATTTTTCGACAAATTAGGTATATTAAATTCGTCTTTAGTGAATCCCACGAGCCGCAAGGGAAGATGGAGGTCAGCCCCAGCAGAGCCCTGCATGCTGAGGTAAGGCACCATAGTCCCCGGGGGAGCCCGACCCCGGGACGATCGGCACGCTTACGACTAGGCTCGCCCCTAGCCACGCATCCATTGGCACGGCAGACCGTGGATTGGCGGAGAGGAAGGGAAAGGATAGAAAAGAAAGGAAGGGGCAGGAAAGGAAAATGTGGATTGGGGGGGTTACCAGACTCGGAATAAACATTTAAAAATCCATATAAATATTTATTCCGATGCGGGAATCGAAACCGCTACCATTGACTCCACGGGCGGAGGGCCCCGCCACTGAGCCAATCGGTCGTCAGTATCAATCGTCGTAGCTGTTTTAAGAACAGAAATTAATACTTTTATCACGAAAATAAGGAGATTCAAAAATATTAAAACTAGTTTAATTCTAGATTTCGTTTAGTATTCAAACAACTACGCAAATTGATACCAAGATTTTTAACATATCATATATATATATATATATATATAATATATATATATATATATATATATATATATATATATATATATATATATATATATATATATATATATATATATATATATATATATATATACATATACATATGTATTATTTGGCGATTGCGATGCATTAATAAGACTCAATAGTCAGCACTTAACGAGTATATTAATCGTTAAAAAAAGTAATTCTTCTTCCTATATGTCATGCTCATGGCAGAGCATCTGGTCCGTCCACCACATCAAAAATCTGACACGCGCTCGGGTTCCTTCCACTTTTCCCTGCACTACTAGACGCTCGATTGAGGTGTTACCGCACCAAGACATGTGCCCAAAGAAGGAAAGTATGCGACCTTGTACTATGGAAGATAGGCGCTGCTTCACATTGAGTTCTTGGAAAATGTAGACGTTTGTCCTAAACTCGGTCCAAGAGATACCGAGCATTCTCCGCCAACACTACATTTCTAGATCGTCTATCTTCTCTCTGTCAGTTCATCGCAGGGTCCATGTCTCCGGTGCTTACAGGAATAGAAGGAACACAAGCGACCTCACCAATCGTAGACAAAAAAGTAATAACAAGAAACAATTGCTTGCCATTCAGGAGTATTCCTGTAATAATGCGCTTACCGAAATTGATCAGAATTTATAACATTTAGAAAGTTGGAGAGCCAAGTAGCAATTCGTTCAATACTCTTTGCCGCGTTTTAAGCTCCACACAAAAATTCCCTTTGTCGTGGAAGCTATTATAAATATATAAATGACAAGGAAAAACACGGATACTCAGAATAATTAAATGCCTGTAGGCCATACAAATATTTATCCTGATGCAGAAATCAAACCCATTAGCTAAGAGAACGATCACTTCGACATTTGGATCGTCAGAAAACAAAATACTCGTATTCAGTCATCGACAGATGTGCACATTTTAACTTTCGAGTATAAATTAATTATGTTATTGGAGTCAACAAGCAATAAGTTTTCAAGTTCATATTAATCAAAATTATAAATGATTCATCGGAATTTCATTCTTACTTATTAAATATTAGGTCGGGGCAAAAGTATTTTCGTATTGTTCATACAAAGGAAATTATTTTTTAGGTATAATTTTTTATTTATTTATAACATGTATGTGCCGTTTTGATCGATGACTTGTTGCCATCTTGTAGGTAGTGCTATGATCCCATTCCTGTAGACATTTTAAGATTTTTGATTAAAAAAATCTGACAGGTAGTGTTCACAGTGTTCTTTTGGGGTTAGCTTTATGCTTCCTAAAGAGTTCTGCAATGACCGAAACAGGTAGAAATCTGATGGAGCAAGGTCAGGGCTATACGGAGGATGCATCAACACATCCCAGCCAAGCTCTCTCAATTTTTGCTGCGTGGCTATAGATGAGTGCGGTCGGGCGTTGTCATGGTTTCTCTCAGTGAGATCATGTGGTACCCAAATGTCAAGTTTTTTCTTGTACCCAGACTTTCGTAAATGACGTAAAACTGTTTTGTAATCAACATCTCGTTCTTCAGCAATGTCGTAGCTACTAATATGTCGATCTTGCTCCACTTTCTCAAAGATGGCACTGATTTTATCTGTGACAGGGAAGAAGGGGTCCAGAGCGAACCTCATCTTTCACACTAAAATTTCCAGACTTGAAACACTTGAACCACATTTGTGCTACTCTTATTGATACCGCATTAGGTCCGTAAACCGCACAATTATTCGCGGCGTTCGTCGCATTTTTACCTTTTTTGTAATAAAACTTTAAAATGTAACAAATTTCTCACATACGTTCATTTTGCTGGCTTGAAAAACAATTGAAAAATGGCGGGAACTAGTTTTTTTTTATTTATTGTATCTTCAGAATGTCACATTTAATATGGTATTAAAACCAACTAGTTACATTCAGTATAGCAAAAGAGATTTGATTACTAATAATACATTCAAAATACGAAAATACTTTTGCCCCGACGTATTATTATTTTTGCATATATTATCCATATTGGTCTAGAAAAGCATTTCCCAAAGTATGGTGGGTCGCTAGCGAATATTAGGTGGGCCTTGAAAAATTAGACTAGCAGGGGCGGCGGGTGACTAATGATGGAAGGCTCTCAGTTACGGACAGAAAATAAGAATTAAATGCCTCCTTAGTAAAAAATAGAACTTCTTGGATTTAAGTATTACACTTTTTCTTGTTTGAACATTACTTCATTCATATTTTCTTTTTATTCATGAAAACTATGAGGAGTCTAGTCTAGAAAATTTGGATTTATCTGCCTAGACTTTATCCATGAATATTTGCAACGTTTAAACCGATGCTAGGCGTAGGGAAATAAATAAATAGGGAAATGAATTCTTAGGAGATTTCACACATGCCAGATATAACATGTTTGGGGCGATAAGGCAAACAATATCGCTGTAACTTTGCAGCAACCTCAAGTTTTATTTTTTTATGCATTACCTACGTGTGTATATTGGTGGCGTTGATTGCTTTTCTTAAACGATACGACAGCTGGTTTGCCTCCCTATCATACTCGTATATGTCATAGACATTGTATTATTTTATATTGTCGTTTACTAGGTCTCTTTTAATTATTCCTACCGATATTTATATAACAGACCTTGGCACATTTTCTTAATCAAATATGCGTAGAAAACGGTTTTTTATCGCAGTGACAAAATTAAGGAAAAACGTGAAAAGAATCTTGAAAGAACTCGAATTATTTACTTTTGCTTCCTAAACACAAAAAAGTAAAGTAAAAGGAAAAAAGGGTCTCTTGTTTTTGCATAAGCATATGAAAAACGTTGCGGATTTTTTTTATATTTAATTGAATCTCCTGCAGTTGACTTAAGCATCAGTATGCTGAAAAAAGGAAAGATATGTTTATTGTTTTAAACTTATTAAATGTTAAGAAGAAAGTAAATAAGACATTGCACAAACGGATGTAGGACAATTTTATAAATTATGAGTTAAGAGCTGTATGATGCGATTGGTATTGATGTAACGAAAGCTTTTAGACTACTAGCTACGACCGAAATTATGCTGCTTAAGTTTTCATGGGAAATTTACGAGATGGAATTTGCTATTTATTACACTTCGTCCCAAATAACTGTGGTATAAATACATTTATTATTGGTATACATAAAACGTATGTATAAATGAGGTTATATAAAAATTGAGTATTACTAGAAATAGAAAGGACTAAATATTCTTTGACGTTTAAATAAAAAATAATTTAAGATTTAAAACAATATAGACAACTTTTGAGAACGTACTTTAGGGTTTATAAAAATTATAAAAATTTTATTATAATTTAATAGCTTAAAATTAATGCGAATCGTAACGACCGACAGATTTGGATGCCGGCTCACGACTGCCCTCCCTTCATTGAGCTTCGCACCCTGTCTTACAAAAGTGCTTAGTCTAAACTTATTCTCTAAACACCATTGTTAATGCTTATACGTGTAAGGGGTTGAGTAAACATAACTATATACAATCCAAATCCTAAAATCACTCATATAAATTATTTTAGTTTTAAAAAGTTAGGAAGTGTTAAACTTACCTTTATTTAAAGCTTCGATTGACGTACGTGTTTTTTAAAGTCCAGCAATCTATAACGGTTCCGGTGTTGAGTAATAGTGATTATTTATTATCATTAACTCAAATGCACACTCGCCTGATATATATATATATATATATATAAAATAAAGATGGAAATATTAAAGAAAACTTAAAACAAATTGTGCAATTCAACTTTGTCCTCTTTGGTTTTACGTGAAGTGTACCTTATAATAAGATTCCTCACGCGGTAAATGTAATTTGGAACGTGCAGACATTGCTCTATCGTTCGTAAATTGAATTTGACTACGAGAACCTTAAATGCTCACATATTATAAAGGTATGTTCACATTTTACTCTTTTACCATAAAATGCACCAAAATATACATCTTATTTTCGTTCGCCTATATATCGTATAATACTAAAAGTATTTTTGTATAGTGAGCCCTACATTTAGAAGCAAACCTGCTCAGATTTCTTGGAAATTTCCCCGCACATACAAATAACCAAACTTTTTTGTTTTAAAAAGTTAAAAAAATATATTTTCCTAAAGAGATAGTAATGAAAAGTTAAATTCGTGTTGAGAATCGCTTTTCGCTTTATTCCTGTTTCCGGGTGGCACTGTGATAAAACTTTAGAAAATTGCTAAAGTTACTTTTTTAGTATTTTTTGTTTATAATTAAGTTCAAACATTATAGTTATAAATACTTGTAAATAATAAGTGCAAAACCAAAAATCCTTACTTCAATATTCAAATTAAATATAAATCTATTTTAATAATCAAATTTAAAGCTATGGATATATTTCAACAAATTTACCAGACATCGTATAGTTTTATAAATTTTATTATTAAATGCATTAAACTTCTTACAAACCTTTATAAATTGATTGATTGGGTCTATAAGGAATTTAGAATTCCTCATCACCATAAAACTTGATTATCTTACTAACACAATCAATACTTGCTGTATATACATCTGTTTTAACAGCCTGCAGCAGTCCACAACTGGACAAAGGTCTTTCTTAAAATGGGATATCCCGACCACCCATTTTCTGCCAGTTTTAAGGGAGGCCATATATACCCAGGAACTATAACGGTTGTATTGATAGTGATAAGAATTGTTTTTTGTTAACTTTTGCTATTAGTTTGATTTTAATTTAGAATTTAAATTCAGCAGTAACTTCCACTTTTGTGAAGTATCATTACGCAAAAGTAGAATAATTAAAAGTTTAGACCAAAGCAAGTACAAACTGATTCTGTTTTATGAACCGCGAACAAGCGTAGACACTAACAAAACATGTGTTTAACTCACTAATAGTTTAATTTAAGTTTTGTTATTAAATAAATTACTTTAAACTCACACAATGTAACAAATAGCATAAGCTTCGGATTTATTTGTGTGCGGTTGCAATACAGCTTATTTATGGCAACGCTTTAAGGTTGATGGCCAATTTATTCACTAGCTAGAATACCCGACTTCTTGGTTCTATAAACGATTTTCATGGAATTACGCAATCTTTAATCACCATCCATTACTGTGCGATATAATCACTTTTCTGTCCCAAGCAATGAACCTTGGAACGAATTGCACAATCTCTAAAAAAATTAATAAATGAAATGAGTAACGACACTATGAACCACATGTGTCAAGCATAAAGTGACCATACATCCCATTTTGAACGGGACTGTCCCTTTTTCGGCTTCCTGTCCCATAATCTCCAAACAAAATCCGGGACGCCACTATAGTACCGTTCTCCGAAAGCAAATTTGATCTTATGAAAAATATAAATATAACAAAGAAATATGTTGTATAAAATTTAATAATAATTACTGTCACGGAAACTGCTTCAATAAAGCTGGTGATTTGTTTTTATTTTTCATAATTTGTTGTAATAAAAATAGTTATAATTAATGTGAAGACTGATTGTATTGTTGCAATTGTTCAAAATAAAAAACATTAAAAAATTGTGTTAATTTCATTGTTAACTTGCTAACTGGCGTATATAGGCCTACTAATTTCTGCCCGCGGCTTCGCCCGCGTGGAATTCAGATTAATGCGCAAAAACTATCGTAAGAGCTATGTTTCCGGATAAAAAGAAGCCTATGTTTGATGTCGGATCTTCAACTATCTCCATGCCAAATATCATCAAAATTGGTTTAGCAGTCAAAACGTAACAGACAGACAGACATACATTCACAATTATAATATTATTATGGTATTTGAGTATGTGCGTCCCGTTAAGTTAAAAAAATGATCAGTTTAGTTATCTACATGACAGTAAAATAAACATAAACTTGTTTTACTTTTTATCTTTTAAGAATCAATACAAAAGAACAAGTGTAAATTAATTAAGATAAATTTATTTATGTTCATGCTTTCACATTTTTAATAATAATGGCATTAATAATACAACTTATTGTCATTCATCGTAGTACGTTATGTAAAAAATATACAAATGAATATTTTGTCACAAATTACGCAACAATTCTTTCGGCAATCTGTTTCCATAATATGTGACACTTGTTGCATGTGTCTTGTTTTATTACAATGTTCAGAAATAATTTTCCACTTTAATGATAAATGAATGAATTACTTATTTACATAATAGTGCTAGAGCCACGCTGCAGACGAATACTTTGTCAAGAATGACATATTATAATATTTATCTGTAGCATGAATGGGCCGGCTCGCCCGAAAAGTACCACACTCCCGCAGAAAATCGGGTCGTTTGAGTGGTAGGTTAGCTACTGCGCTTCGTACAGTGAGCGGCCGAGTTCCGTAGGCCCAACATCCTCTCCTCTCTCCCCCTCCCTTTCCCACTGCCATAAAGACACTTTCCTTAAAGGTCGGCAACCCTTCCGCACTTCCTATGGCGCTGCGGATGTCTATGGGCGGCGTTGATTGTTTTCTATCAGGTGACACGTCTGCTCGTTTGCCTTCCTATGCCATAAAAATCTAATTTTAAAGTATATTAAGATGTTCATATTGGATACGTTACAATAGAGAAGTACGCTATTTTTTTCGTGGATAGGAAAACAAGAACCGCGTCGCCTGATAGAAAGCAATTAACGCCGTCTATAGACATCTACAACACCATAAGTCTAGCAAGTGTTGCTGAACTTTGAGAAATGTGTAGGCTTCGTTTTTAAATATTCCACACATTATTTGTGTGAAATATCTACCTTACAGCTTCAGCGATAATTATGAACTTGTATCAGTAACATTTAGTATTAATCGGTTATATTATAAAATATTGCTGGAAGTACCATTAACATAGAAACTGTAACATTTTTTAATTTGAATATTGTGTTAAGATGTGGAAGAAAATTTGCTTCAAACATGTGAACATAATTAATTAAAGGAAACATAGCATCTGTGATAAGACATCTCATCAATAAAGTTTACAACATGAAATTGTAAATGATTAATAATAAACACACCACAATTGTAAATGATTAATAACATACCACATACAATTGTAATGAATGATTAATAATCTTGTTAAATTAACTTTATTACAATAAATATGTGTTATTCTGATAAGAGAAGATCAATATATAGAATAACTTAATAAAAGACGTATATAAAGAAGCTATGATAGAGATAGAGATCATGGCTTCTTTTTACAATATAATTTTGTTAAGCTATTCTCTTATTACTGTAAGGTAACTTTTGAGCATGTTTAAGGAAAACGTTATCCTTTATTCAAATTCTGTCAGGTTAATAGAAACGAACGTGAATAATGTTGTATATTAAAAAGATTGTTTTTCTGTTCAGTTCAGTTCTGTACAGGTTTTTTCGAGAAAAACCTCTAAAGCAAATGTCTTAAGGTCCTAAGGCTACATGACCATTTCAAAAATAAAAGTGCCAAGGTTTTGAAGTAGTACAATCTTTTTAGTACACTAATTGGCCTGCGAGTTCTATAGTAGTTTTACGGCACTTTGTGTTTTTATTGTAAATCAGAAGAATTCATTTTTATTTATTCATATTTTTTCTTTTAATTAATGTTGCAACGTAAGTAAGGTAAACGTAGGTTTATATACTTTATTTGAAAAAATATTCCCAACCAAATATTTTAAAAATTTAAACTATCACACTTTTTTCACCAATCGCTTGATCAAACCCTCATTAAGATGAATTTATTTTGATTTTCTTTTAAGAATGCCAATACAATAACGCTGACCTATGCCTTTGATAAGGTAAAGACCCTTACCCTTAAGACACTTCTTTCACGAGTTTAATACACTTTTGTTTTCTTTTTTCTTTGAAGAGCTAACGTTGTAAAGGTAGGTGTAGAAAAAAAATCTAAAGACGTCTTGATTAAAATTAAATTTAAAAATATATTTGTAACTTTACTAACGAATCATTTTTAACGTAATAAGCTATTATAATATTTTTAATGGGATTACATTGGTCCAAACGCATTTCGTTACATTCATGTGTGCGTCAGCCAAGTAATGTTGAATGAAAATCTCTAAACTGGCTTCAACGTGTGAATATTTAGCTGAGACTTATTTAGGGATAATATTTAGGGAAACTTTTTGCCAAGTCTGAAGCTATTTTACCTAGTGGATAATCAATTAAATACACTAATGCCAATTTGCCTTGGTAAAAATTAGCGCAGGACAAGTAAGTATGGAGGACTCTTGTTTCAGAGGCCAAGATCCACTTCGGATCATTGAGCCTTTGGAGTAAGTAAAGTTCCTCCATTTCTACATTCCTTAATTTTCTTCCACAAATAGTGATACTCATAATTTATACGATATAACTCAATCTTTTTTTATTCAAGGATTATAATGGAGAAAACTTTTGCTAAGGAATGTTTTAATTTGAAATTGAATTTAAAGGAGGGGATGGAAATCATTAATTGTAGCTGAAACCTGGCACGATATTTTGCGAATGCCTTGCTTTCGATTCGAGTATGTTAATTAAACTAACAACTTTACGTAAGGAATTTTTGCAAAGCAATATCTGATCTTTGAACAAAAAATTGTCTTGCTTTTTGGACTGCTCTGAGAAAGCGTGTCTTGCGGAAATCCTTAAAAGAACATTGGATGTATACGAACAAAACATTTCAAATCGCGCACACAAAATTTAAAAACTCTAAGTGATTTTTATAACTCAATAAGTAGTATATAAATACTATTACAATATTATAATAAACTAAAAGTTTATAAAAAATCGGATTAAATAAAATTTCATTTTTTCAATTGAGTATTTCAAATACTTCGTATTTTTTTTCAACATTTCGAAATAACATAATGTATGTCCATGCGTATAATATATATGATAATTCAAATCTAAGTCGCTTCATTAAAGGCACCTTCTACAGAGGACCACTAGACTCGTCTGAAGCGACGTCTCGCCCAAGAGCTTATTGTTTCAAAGTAATACTTGAGAATGTAGCTAGTAGCTAATAACGTAATGCAACTTAAAATGTATTAGTATATTTCTTGAACCCGTTATTAGTATATTTCTTGAAATTTCTATTTAAGCTAAAAATAGCCTTCTTCGTCTGTAGAGATTTGATATGTACTCGATATTACTTCCAAGCTACAATGTTGGCGTGAAGCATTTTCATTAAGTAGCATTATATGTATGTGTGGCATTTCTAATTTTATTCAATTAACAAATATATAGCTTCTTACATGTAAATTCTACAAGTATTTAGTCTAAATTCCAATATCCCACCAATCTATCTAGGACAAGCGTGGTGGGTGAATGTCTATTCTGCCAGAAACCGAGAAGCTCCGGGCCCCATAGCATGATATGTGCGGTATCGGCGGTATTAAAAAATGATATGCAGAAAATAAAATGAAAAAATGTTAGATTATTACAATTTTTTCTTGAACCGACTCATTTATGCTATAGACAAAAAATAGCATAAAAATTTACATAGGTATAGTATATATTATAAAAAAATATACTATACCTATATTTTTTTTCTCATTGTTTAAACTTAATTTATGTTATAATAACTACCTTCTATTTATATCTCGTTTAAACTAAATGAAGTCACTGACTAACGCATGAGACGCTCTTAGCATAATTATAATTTAAGAGAAATATTTGCTGGCAAATGGCGGGCACCTGAACAAAACAAATTTAATTATATTTGAGTTGCTTTTATAAAAGATGTTGAACAAGCACTAATAAATGTGAACGTAAAAGACTCAAAGAAAATTAAATTTGGAATATACGTGGTTAGTGGGATTTAAAACTTTCTACTTCTCCCTCCACTACCAAATTTGAAAATTGGCAACATATTTGCAATGGACTCTCTCTCTCTCTCTTTATCTTTCTCGCTGCCAAGAGAAGGAAAAGGCATCAAAGCGGCATGCTAAAACTCGCGACACTCTCCTGTCAAATCTGTAGCAGGGTGGCCGTTCGCGCAACGGTATGTTAAACCACAAGAGGCGTTGCCTATCGGACTTTACTTCGCGAATGGTCTGCTATAATATACAATATAATGATGGTATAAAAGGTTTTCAGATTGCACACCATCATGTAATATACATGCTCGTTTGCCTACTTCTTTATATATGATACATGATTATAATATTTATAAAGTTTTTATTTTCAGGTTCATTTTATATTCACTTTATATACTTCATTCATTTTATACACTGTACTTTAAGTTTTTATTTTTTGTATGGAACAGCCTGGTTACCCCTATGGCCTATGCAATTTCATCTGCAAGACCCACGAACGAATGACCCGAAGTGTCTGACCGGGGAAAACGAAGACAACTTCGAAAATCAATTGCAAAGGCTGTTTCTCTAACCTTCCTGAAACGACGTCAGCAGTAAGGGACGGGATGGTAGCAAACCCTTCAAGTGAAGTATCAAGGCTAGGCTTGGATCGCTATCGAAAAAGAGGAGGGGTCGAACGGTTCGCAGCGACCTGGAACAGGCCAATTACGAAGGAGGTTAATGTCCAGCAGTAGACTATTTCAGTTGTATTTATTAATTGATTAACTGATGGCTGTAATAGAAAAACAAATAAAACTTGTGGAAACGTAGAACCGAAGATATGTTAGATAAAGATAGAACTGTAGCGGAGTATCTACAGGCGAGCAACAATGAAGTCATTTAGAACACCGCCGAGAGTCATTTGGAAGCACGCCTGCATTTGTAACACTGCGATTTCCGTATTATTTGCGGTATTTACTTTAAATGAGTAGTTATTGCAGAAGTTAGTTCAAGAACGTGTAGAGAAATGACTATACATTATAGCTTTCAAAAAACACGATCACTTTATAATCGATTGTTTGATCCAGCTTGTGGTTAGAGTATCTTACTTGTGAATGAAAGGTTCTGGGTTCAAATGTCAATAAAAATGAGGTTGATCAGTCGGTAGTCCTACATACATATACCCTTTACGCAGTGTGATTCTCCCATCCTCTCTAGGTTCCCGAGCCAAAGGAGTCTATGTATGTGCCGCTTATGTTCCCATCTGTCACGAGCTCTTCAATTTGAGAATTCTTCTGGAGTATGTAGCGTGTGGGTTCTGCTTTGGATCCTCCCACATAAAAACTGTTGATATGAAAACAATAAAAAAAATATATAACCCTCTGCTCTATGTTTACTGTTTTGTAATAAAAAGTACTAAGGATTTTCTTTTTTGCGTAATGTAAAAAACTGTGTTTTCTTTATTCTGAAATATTTTCCTTTTTAAATTAACATATTATTAGAAAGAAACATTATCACAAAATCTTATCACCACAGAGTAAGTGAAATAGCAGTGGATTACGCGCCAGACGTTACGGCTTATCGACTTAGTAGTAAAAATGCCATAAAAGTGCTCGGTTTTAGGTAAGGGTAAATACTAATGTTGGCATATGATGTTTCTCGTAGAAAATCGCAGCAAATTGAAATTCTCTGCAATCGCAGTGTAGATATATTGAATGATATATTTTGGCCAGAGATTAAAGCTGACTCAAAAATGAGATTTTCCGTTTTAAGACACAAATAAACAAAATGTTATTTTACTTTATATTCTTTTGTAGGCAACACTTTCACTGGAATATTTAAACCTACGAGAAAATGAGGTTATCCCAGGCTCTGAAGCTTTTCCGGGGAAATATAATTATGAAACAGACGAAAGATTAAAAACTTGGTAAGTATGTTAACATAATTATTTATACATACATACACACACACACACACATATATATATATATATATATATATATATATATATATATATATATATATATATATATATATATATATATATATATATGTATATATATAAACTCATCCAATATGATGTTCACGATAAAGCTACATAAACATTTTTCGAACATTTCCTGTAATATAAAAATGTGGTACACCGTTGTGTATGTAATTCTAGTAAATAAATATACATAGTATATTAGGAGTAAGATGACCTAAGTGACTAATAAGCAATGATGAAATTACCGCTTTTGGAGTCGCGAGTTCGATTCGTGTATCTGAATAAATGGCCTACAAGTATTTATTCTGAGTCTGGGTGCCACTCCATTCTGTGTAAATGTGTATATGTATATGTGATTTCAATCCATTCCTCCTAAAATGGGGAGACCTAAAACCAGTTGTGGGATAAATATATATGTAATGTGAAAAAAACGTAACGGATACAACCAGTGTGTCACAACAATGTTAAACTCATCCGCACGCGTACATACTGGCAGAGGAGGTTGTGACGAACGATTGATTGCACTTTGCAAATGCATGATTAAGTGAATTCCCTAATATATTATGAATCATAAACAAAAAAAGAAACGAAAATCTAATATTTAGTATATTCGAAATCTACAATTTTAATACGCCCAAAACAAAACATCGCTAATACAGGCACTTAATTTGTCGTATTTACGAAAACACTTGTTGTTGTAATACAATAAGACGTCTGCTGTAAATTAAAAAAAAATGAATTATTTGCCGTTAGTAACGGCAAATTCCGTATCAATAATAGCAGTGTACACCGCGGCGCGGTAGTTTTATGTAGAACCTATTATATAAGCGCACTCTCATTTTTCTTATGGGCGCGAAATTCAGAATGATTTAAAATAAAGTAACACCAGATGGGTCAACTACAAAGCCCGGAGGGCCGCAGGTTACGCTGATTTAGCCTATAGAGTTACTCCTCCATAAATGGAGAGACCCGTGCCTAGCAAAAGGACATGATTCTGGAAATAAATATTGATTTAATAACTTAATATCTATTAATGTTTCTAGTAAAGTTTTTTCCATTTATCAAATGGATTTAAAATCTATGCCAAAAGTAGATTGATTACTTGAGGGAAATAGAATTTGGTGCATTTTCTAAAATTTATAAAAAAAGGATCTAATGCACAATTTAATTAAAAACAAATGAAAATCGTTTTACTACAAGGCGAAACTAATACCATTAAATTAAGGTTACACAAACCTTCGACATTGTTCCAGAAAACACGAACAGAGGAATAATGTCAAGGTAACAACAACACATCGCATTCATGGGACGTAGGCTCTTTATCACAGCGCAGGCAACTAATGGATTAATATCAGCATTTTCCGGCGAGTTTAATCAAGTCACTGACAGTTAGAGCTGACGTTAATTACGCAAGTGAAGATCCACTTCACTGATCACCGTTTGCTCTAGTCAGCGGCAATTGGGTATCTATGCTATTTTTGTGTATGTATTGTGACCATTTCAAAAATGCACATTTCAAAAAAGGTCTAGAAAATATAACAATCTCCACTTTCAGTTATTAAATTATCAAGGTCTCGAAAAGTTACTATTCATAATGTAGTATGTGGATAGTCAAAAGATCTTTAGCTAAGTAAAACTTTTGACTATCCACATAGTGATGAATTTCCGCAAAGTAACGCCTGACTCCATTAATAACCAAAATGTAGTATTATAATCGGTTAGCTTGTCCATTGCTTGCATTGCACTTAGCAGCCAAGGGTCCATACTATTTAGAGGCAATCAGTTATCTGTTTTACACGGCTAATTTTCTTGTTCCAGAATATACTTGTGTCATATTACTTTAATCTTCTCACTTATTTGACATACCAATGGGCAGAAACGGTGGAGAGCAAAGGGAAAGCCTTAGCAGTAAGCCTGGATATAGCTAAGGCCTTCGATCGGGTGTGGCACAAGGCTTTTGTAGCTAAACTTCCGTGCTATGGGTTGCCCGATAAATTATGCAAATGGATCACCAGCTTCCTGACGGATCGGAGCATAAAAGTCGTTTTAGACGGTTTTTGCTCGGGTTTGAAGCCCGTGAATGCTGGTGTTCCGCAAGGCTGTGTGCTTTCACCTACTTTGTTTCTTCTGCATATCAACGATATGTTACAAATTAGTAGCATTCGCTGTTATGCAGATGACACCATGGGTGATGCCTTATACTCCGGCCGTGCTAACATTTCTTGGGCACATGCCAATGAGTGTCGGAACAAACTTGTGTCTGAAGTACAGACCTACTTAGACCAGGTCTCGAATTGGGGTCAGCGTAACCTAATCGAATTCAACCCCAAAAAGACACAAGTTTGCGCGTTTTCTACCAAAAAAATTCCCTTTGTCGTATCTCCTCGCTTTGGAGACACTCCCCTTAATCTTAAGCCGTATATCGGAATGCTTGGCGTTGACATATCGTATGATGTCCAGTTCCGCGGCCATCTGGAAAGGCCAAGCTGGCCTCGAAAAAGCTGGGTGTGCTCAGTAGAGCGAGACAGTATTTCACATCTGGCCATTGCCTCCAACTGTACAAGGCACAAGTCAGGCCACACATGGAATATTGTTCTCACCTCTGGGCCGGAGCTCCCCAGTATCAACTTCTTCCATTTGATCGCATTCAAAGTCGTGCGATCCGAATCGTTGATGACCAAGATCTCACCGATCGGCTTGATTCTCTAGCGCTGCGGAGAGACGTCTCATCTCTCAGCATTTTTTACCGCTTCTATCATGGGGAGTGCTCCGAGGAATTGTTTGGAATAATTCCCGCCGCCGAATTCCACAACCGCACAACTCGCCGTAAAGAAAAATTTCATCCCCACCATCTGGATGAGTGGCGATCGACTAGGGTACGTTTCTGCCGTAGCTTCTTTCCACGCACCACCAGTTTGTAGAATCAACTACCCTCGGTAGTTTTTCCGAACCGCTACTACATTGGAACCTTCAAAAAACAAGCCTATATATACCTAAAAGGCCGGCAACGCTTCCGCGACTCCTGCGGTGTCGCGGTTGTGCATGGGCGGCGTTGATTGCTTTCCATCAGGCGACACGCTTGCTGGTTTGCCCTCCTATCCAATAAAAAAAAATCAATAACCTGTTATTATATTGTATACGCATGTTTTGGAATGTAAACTTTTGATATATTTTAAATTTGCTTTTATTAATAAAATAATAGATTACAGAAGAAGTGGTAAGATGGTGATGAATAGCATTATTATGAAGGTCTTGGCTTTGTTTTCTATTTAAATATCTATGTATATATAATACCAATAGACTACAGATATGACTATATTATAGACATGACTATATATTTCCAATCACAAGCATTATTTAGCTTAGATTTAACAGTTTACATGATTCCTAGTAACATTAAAAGTATTACTAAGAGTATAAATATATAAGCTGGACTCAAAGGGTGGCCAATGACGAGGTTCTCCGACAAGTCGTAAACTTTTCCAGACCGTCAAAGATAGAAAAGTTGCTTACCTGAGTCATATCATGAGACATGACAAGTACAAATTGCTGCAACTGATCATGATGGGAAAAATCGCGGGCAAAAGACAAGTTGGTCGAAAGTCTTGGCTACGTAATATCAGGGAGTGGACCGGGATAGCGAGTGCTCTAGAACTGCTGCACCTCGCGAAGAAGGAGGAAAGTTGTGCTAAATTGGCTGCTAACCTTCGCAAGTTGGAGAGGCACTTTTAGAAGAAGAAGAGTATAAATATTTTTAATTAAATGAATATATTATCGTCAACTTCTACGAAATTTCTCCTGGGCTTATTACAAATAATCGTCTCAATTTTATTCCATGCTTCCGTAGTTACGTTGTCATAACAATAAACCTATCTATAGATTTGTTCGCAAATGGATCAAAGTTATTATTATCATATTCGTCTTTTGTACTCGTACAAGAACGTGACGGCAGGAAATACATTTTATTCTTTATGTCACGTGTTTATCAGCCAACGGTAGTCCATTATTGAGCATAGACCTCCTCTAAAGCACGCATCAAATGGATTTAAAATCTATGCCAAAAGTAGATTGATTACTTGATGGAAATGGAATTTGGTGAATTTTCCAAAATTAATAAAGAAAGGACCTAATGCACGATTTAATAAAAAACAAATGAAAATCGTTTTGCTACAAGGCGAAACTAATACTATTAAATTAAAGTTACACAAATCTCCGACATTGTTGTCTTTACCTGCCAACGTAGTCCATTATTGAGCATAGACCTCCCCTAAAGCACGCAGCCTCAGCTTCACGCAACCAGTTCCTCTCAGCGGCTGTGCTTCGCTCGTTCCACTCCTTCATTACTTCATCGAATATTCTATTGTCTCCTTAGTTGGCAAACTCGAAGAGTTATATCGATAACTTTGGATCCCTGTCAGATTTTTTCTTTCCAGTACTAGGAAATTAAATACAGCCACATGCTTAAATTTCTATAACGTAAATATTTAAAGTAATTTAATTTCAAAATATTATAGAGGAATGTATGCAGATATACATACATTGTAGAGGAATGTATGCAGATATACATACATTGTAGAGGAATGTATGCAGATATACGTTGTAGTCGTAGAGACGCAAGGCTTGAGTAAAAGTTGAACGTTAAATCATCGACGCCGTCACACTTTTCACTCATATTTTAAGGACGATGAAAAGTTATTCAGCAATTTGCCCATTATGAAAAATTGTTTTCATTTCTCTTTCTCCTTTCTTTTAGTCCTAAATTATTCAACAAATGTGCACAAATTTATGACATCCATTACGCATTACTATTTTTCGCGCGCACGAAATTAAATTACTCTCACACTTATCTAATAGAAATTTAAATTAATAACCTTTAATGGTGTAGTAAAAAAAGAAATTAAATCGAATTAGGTTATTTATTTGTAGCACAAAATTAAATTTGCATCATTTATTATGTACTAAACTTTTAGTTTACTTTTGTTATTGTGTACACAGAAAAAAAGATTACCTCATTTCTTACCGTGCATATCATACGAGGTGACTATGGTAGGAAATATCAATAGATGGACAGCAGCGTGTACTTGAGTTACTAAATCCATTCTGCGATCCCCGATCTGTCCATTAAGCGTGGGGATTACGGCAATACCCTTCAATTTTTATCGCTGTATTTATGATGGTGTACTAATTGTATAAATATTTATATATTAGATATACACGTGTTGTGAGATGGTCGTTAGCTGGCAGCTGAATTTGAATGAAAAGAATACGGAGAGGCTGCTCTTCGAAAAATTATATTAATTTCATACCACAACATACTTACAGAAACATACACACATACCTGCACACATAAACTATTTATTATCTAAGTTAATTCATATTTTATTATCATTAGTGTTTTCTTTAATTTTAATTTAATTTTTTTCCTTACATTTTTGATATTTGTGTTCTTACATTAACTAAGGAAATTTTTCCCACAACACAGGGAATCAGTGTGGGATTTAAAGTCCTGTATGTAACATTTGAGAAAATAAATGTATTATTATTATTATATCTAATATGTAAAAATCTCGTGTCACAGTGTTTGTTATCGATATCCTCCGAAACGACTTAACCGAATTTTATGATTTTTTTTTGTATAATATAATTGATAGGTCTGATATTAAGTCGTAAACTATTTTTTATGCCCTAACCTTAGGTGATAAGGATGACCCTCCCCAAAAATTTTTAATTTAATATGTCATATAATTTTATATAGCAAAATAAACACACACATCAGAAATATGTATGTCTACGGCCAGTTTGTAGCTTTTATGTACAGTGTGTTCCTATGATTTATGCATGGGCAAGTAATAACACCTACTGTAAGGAGAATCCCATTATCATGAAAGGCTGTTGTTAACTTTAAAAGTAAATGTAATGTGAAGGAATAAATGTAATGGAATTATATCGACGAAACTGGCTAAGCTCAAATAGTTCTGTCCATGATTTCAAGAAGCTATATTATGCATGGATACGAATATAAAGACCGACTTCTATATGCATATCTGAGCGTTACCGTACCTTTGATGTTTATAAGGCTTTTACAAATTTCTTAACTGGATGATACATTTCTTTGACATCAATAGTTCAATGATGGTAGAATTATACTCATAACTTAAGACTGGAGGTATAACCCCTAACTAATTAGACTATGGTCGCTTCCTATTAAAATCAAATCACAACACCCAGAGATGGGATAAACACAAATATTTGTTTTATATTAAAAATAACTATTCTGTAATTGTACTTTCTATAAAGTTGAACAATAATATTATTAACATAAACTTTACTATTGTTTTAATCTCATTGTTTTGAGAGTATATTAAATCATATCGGAAATTAAATTCATGGTAATGGAATATGTGTACATTCAACATACATAGGTTCGAAAGAACGCGAACGTACCTACTGGACTTGATTCCTGAAACTTGTATGACTCGTTTATCTTTTATTTATAATATTAAATAATTAAGAAGAACATGAAGAATAATTTGGGCGGCTCTTAAGTCTGTTATTTTGATCTGAAGCCCCATGACTGAGTATTAATAAAGAAGTATTGTATTAATTCTTAAGATGAAGGAAATGATAATGTATTATATGAATATGTCGGCGTATTAGAATTAATATCATTATTAAATTATTTCATGCAATAGAGAAAAATAAATTCATGTGTATTGTGTTGCTATCTATTGACAGATAATGTAGGTTTATATTAAATAAAATAATTATAATAATCGTAATTTGTGTAAAATAAATTATTTAGAATTATTTTAAATTCATATAAATATGTATTTTAAATATTTAGCTGTAAAAAAGATTTTGTTACCATGTTGAAATAAATCTATTTAAATATTTATTGTTTATCGTCTAGTTTTGTGTTTAAAAGCGAAATTCACTCGGGGTGAGATTCATTCTAATTCAAACCGTCGTCCCTGAAATATACATATACATATTTTCCGGAATAAACCCTATGGGAAGCCTTAATAAACATAGAATATATTGAATACTGGCCCACAACATTTGAAATTTGATATGTTAAAGAACGTTTTTCAATACTTTGATTAAGATCTCATTCGATGATTAAATTTGCGTATATTTCTAATGGCATGTAAGGAGGTAGTTATTACATTGTCAATAATGTCGTGTAAATAATGTCAGATTACACGATGAAGAACATATAGATAGATAGATATAATAGGTTCCTTCGGAGTCAATGACCGTGAGCCCGATTCCCATATAAGAATGAATACATAAGCGTATGGCCTATAGGTATTTATTCCGAGTTTGAATGTTTTAACATGTCACTTATAAACTATATCATATAAAAGAATTTTTTATATTTATTCACAAATAACGTAAATTTACCTGAAACCCTGCGTACACATATTGCAATACGCTTTGTCTTTTCTTTTAATATCTATGTTAAATACATATTTCATTTGCTATACAATCTTACGGAGTTCTAGTCCTAGTCTCTTAAAATAGCCTACAAATTAAATAAAACCATCGAATAAAACTACACCAATACTAACGTACCGTGGCAAACCGGATACTCGAGCTGTAATCTATTTTCGAATATTTTCTGTTGGAATATTGGAAGCGAGTTTTGCAATCTTGTCACTTTGCTTATTTTTTGTTTCAAAAGCAATTTTCTACTTCCATAACTAGTTGATTTATTGGTGATTGTATTAAAATTACGTTTTTTATGGGATAGGAAGGCAAACGAACAAGTGTGTCGCCCGATGGAAAGCATTCAACGTCGCCCATAGATATCTGCCGCATCATAGGAATTGAAAAGTAATTTTTTGAAGGTTCCGATCTCGTATCGGGTCAAAACGTCAAAGATTTTCTCTGTAAACTGAATTCAAATTCAAATTGTCAATCGCAATAATAACCTTTGACACTACATTTTATCATTCAAATTATGAGAATAAAAATCCAGCTCCAAAAGCGAAAAATATCAGGTTGCTTGTATGAATTTTTAGCATTTTTTTAGAACATATGTATTTTAAGTTTTTGTCAGAATTATGTACATTATTCTACAATAGTAATTGTTTGTTCTCTTGGATCCCAAAAATTACAATTTTGCATTTTTCGAGAATCGATCTCCTGTTTTTTTATATTATATCTATAGAAATATATTATGAAATAAACGAGGATACGAATTATACAGAAAGATAAAAATGTTGTGTCACCGCATTCATAGTAAAGAAGACGTTATAAACGACAGGAACTCATGACCCTTATGGACCTCCCCTTATGTACTCCATTCTTCACTTTTTGATCAACAATCATTTTCTATATTCCTTGTTGTAACCGAGAGACTATAACAGCTATTTATAGATTTACTAAAAATAAACCATTTCCTATTCAACGCATCCGTTAGATTTTCCTAGAGTTTATCGAGTGATCTGATACAACTGTGAATAATACTTTTATCTTTTTTATGTTACACACCATTCCTTTTATAGTTCTATTCATACCATTGTATTGTGTGGGCTCAGAAATACATATAGTTTCGCCATTATATCACATCAAGTATAGAGTATATTAGCATAACAGGGTAGGAAAAAAATTATGTAGATCTCGTTATGTCTGTACGACAACAAATAAATAACTGAAGAGAAATAAAAAAAAGACTTCTCTTGACGTATTAATTGTTATATATGTACATGTTGTATTATATTATATATTATATGTACACATATTAATTGTTATATGTGTATTTATTTAAACTTTTTGTACAATATTTTCATCAGGCGGACTTAATTACATTAGGTATTCTCTACCAGTCAACCTACGGGCGAAACAGAGAAGATTAGTGTAAAGGTGATGCAGCACAAGAAAAATTAAAACTAATTTTTAAATTTAAATAAACACAAAATGGGTATACACATACATATACACACTACTCACGAAAAAATAAATAATAAAAGAAAAAATTGAAAAAAGAAAAATTTACCTTGCTACAACTACTCTCATCCTTATGAACAGGACTTCAAAAATTGTCGGACTTTGACTCTAAAAATGATTTAGTTTCAAGATTTTTTAATGTCAATAGAAATGTTGTTCCGGAGCTTTATAGCCGTTAAGGCGAAAGATTAAGATAGATTAGATAAAGCGATGTGAAGGAGGAAGAAGTTTTAGATTATCGGTGGAACGGAGATATAGATTATTAGAAACCCCCAAGTATTGGAACTTTGATTTCAGATACACTGGAGCACACGGATCGTTTAAAATTGTGAAAAGGGTGCAGAGTATTCTAATATCTCTGCGTTGACGAATAGGCAGTCAGTCAATCTGAGATCGACAACCATAGATGTATTTGGTGCAATTATTTAGAAGACCATTCAATTTGTTAAGGTCTTAAGATAAGTCAAAGTAACACACATCATTAACACGCATTATCCATTAATTAACAACTCGCTACAACTGGATATAATTTGGTCAAATCGCGCAGCCTGCCGTCGCGCCCAAAGATATGAAGTAAAAAAATTCCTGGGCTAAAAATGTTGACCACATTAATATGAGTGAGAAGTGCAAGAAATATACTGTGATCTACAACGTTCATAAAAATAATAAAAATCTACTAAGTCAAGAACACCAAGCTTAGAATTTTCCGTACCCTCTCGCACATCTTCTAAGATTTTAATAAGAACAGTTGTTATGCTATGGCCTGGACGAAATCCAGAAATGGAAGAACTTTACACACCTTAGAAACCACCTTAGAAAGAAATGGAAGAATGCGTATAGGCCTAAAATGAGTTTTAGGATTAGTACATTTTGGAAGAGGAATGAGAAAGAGAAAGAGGCTTTACACCAAACTGTTGTAAAAGTACCATTCAACAAAGAGAAGTTAATGATATGAGTGATTACAGGTACTATAGATTTTAACAAGTGTGTTATCATCTTTCTACTCACATCGTGATGACCAACGGCTTTAGATTTCATTGAAAGAATTGTTTTATGAATTTCAAAAGTAGAAAAATTAAAATGGCCATGAGAACATAGGGAAGTTATGGTTGAAATACCGTTGGCACAAACATTATCAGAAATGGGTAGCGTAAAAAAAAATTACGGTTAAAATCTTCAGGAGAAATGGAGAAAAAGAGATTGATCTGCCAAATCCAATAGAATTGAGAAACTTCCATGTATCTGCCGAAGACTTTACCTAACCAAAAGCAAAAAAAACTTTCTTCGCCAATAAATCATGCTGAAATATTATAAATGTATTTTGTATAGTTTTTTTACACGGCACATATATGTGCATATGTATGTATGTTCCACTGGTTTCCCTCCAGGCACAGGTCATATAGAACGGCAGGCCATATATATATTTATCTCGGCAAACTTCACTTAGATCACCAATTTCTGTCGTCAGGGCAACTAAAACAAATGTCAAATAATCAAAATATTTTATTGCTAAACAACTATTGAAAAACACATCATAACGAACAATAAAAAATGTAGTTTCAGCACTTATTTAACAACCCCTAAACAAACAAAACCATAAACTTTTCCTGTTATTTGTATTTTCTCAAGTACAATAACAAATACAGTCACGTACACCTCCTTTAAAATATTAGTTAGACGTGATCACTAAAGATAAAACGTCTGCTTGTTTGTTGTAGTATAACGAAGATTAAGTAAGTTTAATTATTTAAGGGAATGATACAAAAAATTATAAAAAAATTCCTACTTTATCGACATCTGCAATGCTGAATACATTTTATTTTTGAATATGTACTGTACTTCCAGAATTTTTTTGAAATAATAAGTGTCCGTGGGCGGAGGGCCCCTCAATGAGCCAATCGGTCGTCCGATAAAAACTTCATGCTATAATTTGTAAATTTATGTTGAAAATAATATCATAAAAATTATATTCTAGATATTGAATTAAAATAATTTGTTTCCTTCTTAAGAGTTAATATTTCAATTTGTATCAACTTAATAACAAAATAGCTACTTTGAAGTTCAAGCAATATCGCTCAAAACTAATCAAGAACTTCTTTTGCAAGGTTTATTTTGCCACCCCCAGCTGTTTATTCACGGAGGTTTGAAGTTAAATTAAAAACGTTTTACAAGGAAAAAGAACTATTAAACACTTTTTTGGCTGCAGAAGCCTTTAAAGTTCAGTTTTAATCAAGTGGGCGCTGTGTAAGTTTTATTTAAAATCAACAGTTTTTTAAAAAAATACGAAATCGTAATTGTTTATTTGACAATTACTTGATTGTTTTCTTTGATTTTATTTTTGTTTATCTAAAGAAATTAAGTGATGAAACAAGCTTTTTTATGAATAAATAATAACCAATAAGCCAATTAACTAGGTGTATATAACATGCCCGAAATTTGAATAGCGTTTGCGATCAACCATATAACAAATTTCTTACATTTATCGTCAATATTTTATGTGCAATTTGCATGCTTCAATGATTAGCATAAGTTGCAATGCTTATGACTTCTGCTTATTTCAGTAAAAAAATTATTATAAAAAAATATTAAGGTCATAAAATCATTTGTACCTTACTTTAATGGATGTAAGATTGATTAAGTAATAAGTTATAAAGCCTAATAAATAGAAGAAATTGTATCTCTACTACTAACTTAAATATAAACTAAGTTTATATTTTAGTTAGTAGACATACAAATATTAATATTTTGTATGAGTACTGTTTTAAACTTTATAAAATAAATTACATTTGATTATATCATATTATGTATACAAATACAGCAACATTTATTATATAATAATAATACATACACAATAACAATACAACAAGCCTTTTATTAAACAATAATAAGTCTTTTATTTCCTTAAACTATTTGAACATTACTTCTAAAAATTAAAAAATAATAGTAAAATAAAAATGTTGTTTGGTTAGATTCCCTTTCGGGTATAGACTTCCTTCAAAACTTTCCAATAATTTTTGTTTGACGCCTGCCTCATCCAGCAGTCTCCAGCTATACTAATTATTTCTTGACTTATTACAGTGACAATTTGTTTAACAAATGCCTAGTTGGCGTAGACCAAAAATGGTTCAATATATGTACAACTTTTTGATCTTATATTCTTTTTCATTATCTATCATTATCATTGCTGAGCAGCTCAAAGAAAGAAAGAGACATATTCTTTTTCTATTACTATATCATAATAACCACCAATATATATGTAATTACTTTTTCTCCTAACAATAAAATTATTATTTTTGGGCTTAAAGCTATCGTACTTTATATTTCTCGTTCATTGTTTGAAATATACATACAATAATATGATTGTGAATTATATAGATGAAAATTTAAATGTACTATATAAATTTTAATTGCTCTATTTAATATGGACAGTCAAAAGTTTTACTTAGCTAAGATCCGCGACAAGTCTTGTCGCGGATCTTAGCTAAGTAAAACTTTTGACTGTCCATATAGTGATGGATTTCCGCAAAGTAACGCCTGACTCCATTAATGCTCTATTTAAATTAAACGAGATTTAGGTGGCAAATATATTTGCCACCAAAAATTAATAAATAATTATAATTCTTATTTTTTTATATTAATCATGCGAAATAACAACACAAAGTAAGAGTTTTTAAGTCTTAAACTGAGGACGAAAAATCACATATAAATGAAATTGATTTTATATCGCATGGATCGCTGCTAGCTCCTCCCCTACCGTCATGATGGGTATTCCATCGTTTCGACACTAAAAAACAGCCTTCGTCGCAAAGTTTTCTTGCTCTTCAAGTCTTCTGCTTACGAGTTTTCCCACAAAGTTTTAAAAGCGTTAGGATCTATAACATCAATCTACACAAAAGAAATAAATAATTAGTCAAATTGCTCTTACGTTTCCTAAAGGCCTCTGACTCTACGAGTCAATACCAAACTCACGATAAAGCCTGATATCCAATTTCATTTTTAAGTTACTCAAGTTTCCAGAAGCTTCACAGTGAACAAACAGAAAGGAAATATTCGTTTGTATTAGTTGATTAAAGAAAGATATAAATTTCTTCCGGGAATAACCAGAGATAAATTTTTACATATTTTTCTCAACCCTATTTTAATTTTTTTTTTGATGGAAGAGCCAGGAAAAGGAGTTAGCGGGTCACCTGACCTAGTCTTATGGAAAGTTACCACCGCTGCCTATGATTTGTAATGGGAAAAAGCACTGCTGATGCGTCGCATGCCTTAAGCATATGAATAGGTGGAAAAGATGTTTTAGGAAGAAGAAAAGAAGAAACTAATAAAGGAAATTTCTTTTCCATCTAACTTTCTACATAGTTGACTATTTCGAAGGTTCCTTTCACATCACTTACCTACTCCGCTGGCTCGACGATTCAGTGTGTCTGGGCCTCCGATACGAGAAGTCGACTCTGTTTGTAATTTTGTGCGATTTCCTTACCTTACCTATCGTTATCATGAAACTTGTTCAGATCTACTATATTCCTTTTCATATATTTCTGTACTTAGTAACTATTGTTCTCTTATGCTAAAACTGAAAAACTATCAAATTCACTACCATACGGAAGATTGTCAATGAATTATTAACAAAAAAACAAGCCTAGTATTTCAATATTGTTATTGATTTACTTAACACATAATATAATTTTTTTGAAAAAGTTGACAAAAGTTGAAAAACGGATGCTTAGATGGATTGGGCACAGAGAGAGGATGGATGAAAGACGACTGGTGAAAGAAATTTACGTTGCGGATGTTGATGGAAGGGTCGGTATGGGAAGATCAAAGAAAACATACCTTGACCACATTGCCGAATTTTTTAAGAAAGGCCCGGTCAAGAGTACCCTAAACTGGCGAGCTAGCATGAAGAGAATGATGAGTGTTGAGGAAGCAAAGAAAGTGTGCCGAGATCGTAATAGATGGAGATCAGTGGTCTCTGGTCTACCCAGAACAGGCGCGATGTATATGTAAGTATAATTTTTTATCATTATGTTTCAAGGCATTAAACTTATGTTTTAACAATTATTATGATAGGTTTCCGCAAAGTAACGCCTAACTGTTAATTACTTATTACAAATTTCAACTTTTTAGTCTGCATAAATTTATTTGACAAAAACTGGATATATATAGCCAAAGATCGGGTTAGGTGTTGCGATACGTGATGGAAGAACAGAAGACTTCTCTCACATTTTTCAACAATACCTACATACGTACACATATGTATATTCATCAATGTTAGTAGCCAGCATGCGTTGTAACGACACATAAAGAAAAAAGCGTTTGGTTTTATATTCTGTTTATTAAAATGCTTTCAGATAAGAAATAATTTTGGTTTTTCCAGTTACCCCAAAATAAATATTTGGGCCAGAAACCTACGTGACGTATACTAATCAACTCAAAGAAACATTAGATTACAAATTTAAGAGTTATAATCATATGTATTCTTAATTTTTATGAATACATATATGTGATACTAATGTATCCAATAACGCGTTGCAATATTACGTAAAGAAAAAAGAGAAACATACATACATAAAAAAAATATTTTTTATTTATAGAATAATACTCAAAAGCATATACTTGTATACCTATATCTTTTAATATATTTATCGGATATTTCTTTTTTCCTATAACAACATTTATGTAATGGAATCGAAACCACAATTTCATTCTGATAATAGCATTTCATTGGTAATGTTGCAACACAAGATGCGGTCCAGTGCAATCAATGAAGTGGTTAGAATCCGACTGATTATTACTTGAATCGTATTGGCTGCGGGAACGGGCACCTTATTCAATCTCGTATCTCGTTTATCGTGTGACTATGTAAATGAGAGTAATAATTAAAAAAGGAGCACAAGATACATCTGTAATTAAAACTGCAAATAGATTAAGTTTCATTCTTCTCTTTAGAAACATTTTAGGACAATAGTTGCCGAAATAATTCAGTTAATAACACATTAGCGTAAAAAAGGTCGTAAACATAACTTGTCGCCTAAATTAATGAACTCTCATACTCCTTCCTATACAATAGAAGAAACTTCATTCAACATCTAATGGTGTCCAAATAATTACCACCCTAAAAAAGTCAATTCATAAATTACCTTAAGCCAATAACGGACAAACCCGAGTATCATAGGGTGGCTGGCTAATTTAATGTGTAGAGCCATGGATTAATAGATCACCCCGATAAGAAAAATACTGACTGGCAACGCTTCTGCCAATGCCTATAGCACGGCACAGCGGATGTCTATGGGCGGCGTTGATTGTTTTCCATCAGGTGATACGCCTCACCGTTTGCCTTCCATTCCCATTAAAAAAATACACCCTCACAAAATATCGGCATTAAGTGCTAGCATTATTATGTGTACCGCATTTTGTACGGTGAGTGCAAAAGTCTGGAGACACAACTCCTTTCCTTTTGCTTCTTTTTTCCCTTTCCACTACCTCCTTCTTTTCTATCTATTATTCATATCCTAACCCTCAGGTAGTCTAAGTATCGGCAGTACTCTTGACTACGTAGATATCCACGTGTCCCGCTTGTTGATTCACTTACTCCTTCCAAAAAAACCAATTCATCTCTTTCGCTCGATGACAAATATTTGCTTTAGAGAGGCCTACGTCTAGGAGGCAAAATTGCAAAAATTTCTATAGTGGTTTGTTCAAATTTGATCTAAATTAGCTTTCTAAAAACTAAAATACGGTTTAATTAACTCGATCGCTTACTATCTACATATTACTATAAGTGCGTTTACAAATACACAACGTAATACAATAACTTTGTAGACGATGTCTTTTTTGACGAAGTACTATAATTGGAATTCAATCTAGTAATTCAAACCCTAAAAGACTATTGAAGATTTCACACTTGAACAATAAATATTAACCCCACGAAAATAATATAAAGAAATAATAATAATAATTCTTTATTAGAAGTATAAGATTTTACAATATTTTTTATTCTGATAACTTAGGCTAGAAGTTTTAATTATATTAGCATCTACTGCCGAACTAATCGAAAGCCCGATTAACAGAAACGCTGAGAATTCGTGTACATTTTTATTTGTTGTTGTACAATCAAAGATATATATTTTATTTTTAACAGTTAATCAAGAAAATACTGAACGATAAACAGTTATAGGTGCGATCCTTCCTTTGTATTTAACGTTAATGTATTGTATGTACAAGCATAATCTTTCATTATGCTTTTTATGTGATTTAAAGAGTAATAAAAAATAAATTTAAATCTAAGAGTTTGAAGTAAAAGATAACTAATAGATCGAAGTACCAACGAACTAACTAATCCTGTATAAATCGATGTAGGCGAGAAACGATCACTCCATTAAATCTCAACTAAGCGTCTTCCAGATTTGATTGATGGGGTGTTAAAAGAGTTTGCGAATTATTGGGAATCACAAAGTCATCAAAGCTCTATTTCCCTTCGACGGTAAATCGACTGTAACATTTCAGAGAGGCTTAATATTGTGACGAAAATTGAACATTATCATGAAAATAAATATTTTTATATTTACCTGCACTATAGGTTAAGTTAGCATTTTGAAAAACTATATGATAAGAGTGGATACGTTTTGGAACTAAGAAATCCGCCGGAGCATGAAAGTCATTGTCATAGCTTTTGGAGTAAGCAAACTGAATTGACAATGGGCTGGTCACGTTTGTTGAATACTGAAAGTCTTGACAAACATAGTTTTTTTTATAGCAGAGTGGGCAAACGAGCATGCGGGTCACGTGGTGCTAAGCAATCACCGCCGCACCATAGACATCTGCATAAAGAACACATACGCTCTTCTTTTCAATGCCTCCATGTCGGAATCGTTCGCCCCGCCGCAATCGTACGATCTGCGCAGGGTGGCTCGTAGAAATCCTGTTTCTGCGTGTAACCAAACATCAAGCTTTATTTGTATTTTTTATTTAGAAATTATATTTTTTTAAGTTTTAGATATAGAAATGTACCTTTTTTTATTTATTTAATTGATAGAAAGTATACCGAGCCCAATAAACCTTATTGGTTTTTCCTGGGCCCAGACCACTCTCAATTTAATTAAATAATTTATTAATCTTATAATCTACAAAAACATAAGTCATAATATGACAAATTTATCTATATATTTAAATCAGATAATACGATTTAAATCTTATGAAATAAATGGCGATCTACATATGTTTTGAACGTTCGAATCCATAGGATATTATCGATTGTATTTTTATATATATATACGGTTGTACTTTATACATATATAATAAAATTCGATAAGGTATTTTATATACATAGGTTGCAAATCGTTACATATTTTATTAATATGGTTTTTTTTACTAACGATCACATCCATATATATGAGTTACATTTGTGTACATTGTAAGAAGGACCTTTAAAAGAAAGATCTTCCAATGAACCTTCTCAATTGAAGCCTATTTTTATAGAAATAAATTTTTACTTTTTGACTGTCTCACATAATTTTTGTTTTATCGTGATAATTTAGAAATGATAATCGTATAAGTTCGTAACTTATTTTCGCAACACAATGACATATCGCACACATGTGACATATTTAAAATATTTATAGCAACAAATACGCAACATCGAGGTCTTTTAGTGTACGCTTCTCTGGACAATTTTCTATATTGTGACTATATCCTAACGATCAAGCCGACCAACTAATTAGATATTAATCGCTCGAATGAACATCTAAGCTTTATTCCGAAATATGTCCGTCGATCGCCGTTGAACCTAAAAAGTGGAAATAAAAAAGTAAATGCGTCCAATAACGTCGAATAATTACGTGTAGGTTGAATTTTGTGTCTCTCTTTATATACATATGTAAATCACTTTTAAATCAATGTGACAGTAAGAGTGACTCTATATTAAAGCAATTCAAAAACATTCATTATTTTTTTGCAAATATGCTTAAAAATTTCGATTTGGTGCAACAATATGCCAGTTAACATTTGAGCTTTTAATATTGATATTAAGGTATTCCGAATGGCACTTTTCTATTTTCCATAAGAATATCATGGGAAATGCATTTTTGCATCTTCAAATTTATATTGCTAGCTAATGGTGTATTGTATAGAATAACTTTTGAAATATTTTTGTACGAACTATATTTTTTTATTATATTTTGAACGATATACAAAAAAAGGTTTCTTATGATTTTTTGCTAAGTTTAATGGTTCAAAAGTTATTCGAGGCCAAAGTTGAATTTACCGTAAATTTGACCGGTTTTAATGTATTTACAACAAAATAAATGGTTTTATCCATAAAATGTAACCAGAATTTTGTGTTAATTTAAAATCTGGTTTCTTTAGAAAATGTTTGTGGGCAGTATTGTCCGAATTATTTGAATTGTAAAGACGGAAAAACTATGTTTCCAATAGCAACCGAAAAACAATCAAGATAGATGTCATAAAAAATGACTTATGCGTATTTTTGTTACGCCACATGTTTATCAATAATTTTCCGCTATAAAAAGCCAATCAAAACTTTTTGATAAAATGTTTAGTTGCAGGTGGCTTAAAAATCATACTTTTACTTGTTTTTGTTCAACTTGAAGACAACAAACATTCTTTTATCCGTTCGAAAAAAATTATGTGAGAAAGAAATCAAAAGATAAGTGGTTTAGATCAAAAAAATATTTATTTTACTTAAACTTATAACATATTTAAAAAAATATATTTTTTCATAAATTTATTTTGAACTCTTATTATTGAAGATTTTTTTTATAACAGTTCAGATAACGTAGCCGATGCTCGCGAACTACTTATAATAAATACTGAAGTCTTTTAATTGTTATACTCAATTAACACCACTCCTCTTTCAGCTACGTCATTCGTTACTTTTAATAATTAAAAAAACTCTGCACATTTCTTGTACCTATCATCACTGGACCAAGTTAAAATATTCTTCTCCAAAAAATCATACGGTAAATCACTTTCCAAATCATTTCAATGATTTCTTCGATACAAAATCGCTTAAATCTTTTTGCAAAAATAATTCTTACTCATTCTCGAGCACGTGATACTGCTAATTCATTCTCGTAGAAGTTTCTCGAGTATTAATTGCTTCAATCATCTTTAATCTCTACGGTAACATTGGTGAAAACGATCTTTGTGACACTCCCCGATCAATGGTTACATAAGAAATCAATTTTTTTAAGAACTTTAAATCATTATTCGGTACCAGAATAGCAGATGTTGACGCATATCGTACATTGAGGTAAAATAAAATCACAAAGATACAAACTTGTCCTAAACTTTTTGTCTCACGAATTTAAAGATGGAATTGGTCTGGAAACAAAAATATTATCTCGCTATCGATTTTTGATAGCCATCGCGCATGATGCATGGCACCAGGATGCTTAAAAATAAATGTCTCTGTTGGCCAGCTATCAAGAAAAACAATTCTTTATAATTATCTCGGGGTTGAGACATTTAAAAACATCAAACAATCATAAGTTAGAATCAATAGTTTTAAGCATAATAATGAAGTACGATGAACAATTTTGACCTCTTTTATAAAAGTAACAATTATTTATAAAAGGAACAATTTTGGCTCGTTCAGTTGTTAAAAAAATTTTAAATTGTTTGATTTTTCCTATCAAAATGAAAAATTGTTGATTAATACTTTCCAAAAGACCAAATTTAAAAGTAACACAAAATTATGGCTACATTTTATTCGAAGAAAACCATTAATTTTGTTGGAATACACTAAAAATGGTCAAATTTGCTGTAAATTCAACTTCGGCCTCCAATAACTTTTGGACCATTAAACTTATAAGAAATTATAAAAAACCTTTTTTGTAGATCGCTTCAATTTTCGATAAAAATATGTCAAAAGATTTTCCATACAATACATTATTAGCTAGTAATAAAAATCATAAAACGCAAAAAATTTTTTCCCCATGTATTTATTCTTATGAAAAATAGATAGTCTGCATCGCACTTTTCTATTTTCCATATTAGTATTAATTATTAAGATTAATTAAGAGCTCAAATTTTAACTGGCGTATTATTACATCAAATCGGTACTTTTAAGCCTCAAAAAAAAATGATTTTTTTTGAGTCACTATATTCTATACACGAGCAAAGAAAAAGTTAAAAGATTGATTTTTAGAACCGAAATATTATAAGACTGAAAGGATCATAAAAACCATAAAACAATCCAATATAACAAAAAGTTAGGGGCTGTTCATAAAATACGTCATGCTAAATTTTACTTTTTAGAGTTCCCCCTTCGTCCCCCTGCGTCACACTTTCTGCGATCCGCTATAAATTTCACATGATGAAATATAGAACCCCTACTTCCACTGTTTATAGCTTTACTTTATTGTCCTGCCCTGTCTTGAGATAATATTTTTATTTGTTATTGACTTGATAGTGCAGAGTACGTGGAAGCGTTATTTTCTTTCATATTGGAGATACATTTATCTTAGTAACAATAACCAATCTACAATCCTCAATCCACTTTCCAAATGCAGATAACACGCCTTAATTTTTTAAGGGAAGATAATATTCTTCAATGCCAAAATTATAATTGGAATGCCAACGAGCAAGTGTTTCACATGATGCAAAGCAGTCAACACTGCCCATAGATATCTGTAACGTCTTAGGTATTGTAAATGCGCTGCCAGCCTTTAGGATAAGAGTAGACTTGTTTTTTAAAAGTTCCAATGTATCGGTTCTGATATACCACTCTTTGACATACACACAAATTAAAATCTATAAGTTTTCTAACATCTCATTTTAATTAGTACCAAAGAAAAACCATTTATTTTGTAATGAAGTTTAGCTTATACAAACCTTGTAAGAGCGTCGTAGAGATGTGCACGCTGGAGGCTAACATTGACTGTTCACAGTTTAACACAATATTGAACTTTGAGTTTACAACTTTGAATGTGTGCTCCACTGAATAATATTGACGAATATTTAGAACAACATGTTTTATTAATGTAATATATGGACGAGTATATGTATATTTATAACTCAAACTTAATACGTATCGAATATATTGAAAGTTTTGATAAAGTATTATAGATCCATTTTAAATAATAATTATTTTCGTATTTAGTTTATTATTCTTGTCCTACAAATTATTAGACATTATCTACCTGTCAACCTTTGGATTAATGGAAAAAATATTGTACAGGTACAAAAACAAATTATTTCTTTTTGAGTACATTGAATAATATTCATGAAAATACATACATATTATATATACTTATTATATTTATATATTACGTATTCACAATAATAATAATTATATATTTTAGTAAAATATTTACTATATATGACACATACAACAAATATTCATCTTTTACATATACATACGAGTATGTATATACATACTTACATAATTATAAAGGAGCAGGTTGTATCAGGAAGTAGAGACTTCATGAAACATTCTTTAATTTTAATTTTGAAACAAGACTTGCTTGGACCTTTTTTATGTCAAGGAAATTATAAGTATCGTTTAAAAGTAATTAATTAAGTACTTACGATCTATATTGACCCAATGACAAGTCACAATGAAGCTTATAATGAATGTAAAAAAATCATTGAAATGGCATTTTTTCTACAATAAAGTAAGTAAATTTGGAATTTCGTAACCATAAACTTTTGGTTTTGCGTAGTAAAAAACGTCTGGTTTATAGATAGTAGACACCTTCCAACATAAAGCTTCAAAGCCTTTTCATTCGTCTCGTTTTGTTCTCCAAATACATTATTTTGATATATGAATCTTATTTTGTTCTTGACAATACAATTTGTACTCTGAATTTCTCTTAACCTGACGCTCCTTATAAAGAATTATTTGGTAAGAATGGAACGTGACTTGTGAAGATTATTGTGAAGATTAGGTATCCTGTCCGCTAATGTACATTGCGTTCGTCTCTATTGTTTTGTTATATTTTTTAACCATATTTTACATAATTCAACTAAAACGATGTGTGATTCTACGTGAAATTTAAAAAGTCTCAAATAAGTTGCTCTCCAAAAGTAAAGTCCGATTCTCTTATAATATGAATATTCTTATATCCTTTTATATATTATTTTATGTGTATCATATATCTATGTAAGTAGTATATATTTATATTTATGAAAGTAATTGTATGTAAGTATATAACTAAATTACACTCTGCAAAAAAACGGACGATTTTGATTTTTGTGCATTATTGGTAATAATTTAGTTCTAAAGAGGTTTTAATGGTCAAACTATGTTACTGGCACTTAATAAAGAGTCTGAGTATGAAAAAAAATCCAAATTTGAAACTTTTGTTTTTTTTTTAAATTAATCGTTTTTTTAGTTTGTGACTTTTTATTTACTTTTCGCAAGTTTGTTGTTAGAAGATTATCAGGCAACTAAAACTAACATTTTGTTAATTATAATAGAATAATTTATTTTTGTCGCATCATCCTGCCTTATTGTGACTTAAAACAGATAGATATCTTTGTGTATATTGTACTGGCAGAAAAAGCAATAAGAACTAATAAAATTATAAGAGAAGAGGGGTGTAACCAATGTTACCTCTCTCAGCGGTTAAACGTGAGTCATTCAACCGTCCAAAGAACCTGGACCCGATACTAAAAACAGGTCTTAGGTACCAGAAAACGTTGCACATAACCACGAGACCACGGCTTTTTAGTGACTCAGAGCGCTGAGGAACCGCAAATAATTTTATATAGACCTCAAAAGAAACCTTGAAGAGATACTTGGAGCACAATTTGGTATGAACTGTGCGAAGAAGGCTTTTAGCTGAAGTTGACGACCAACAATGGCTCCCAAGTTACTCTTGTCTTAGATATAGCCGGAAATTTCATTCACAAACTCCCTCAAACTCGACTAACTTTACTCTGCCCAGAGTACATCCACGAGTATATAATTTAAATTTATTTTGTCAAAATTAATAAAAGAGTGTTTGGTTCCAATGCTCTGCTTCGATTGTTTTGTCAATTGTACCACAATTACACGAAAAATAACAATATATTAGACATTCATTACGATAACATGGTACAATTCACGCATCATATTAAATCTAGCATATATGTTGTTATATAATTTTTTATTATATTATCCAGTCTGGCTTCACAGTATGTTAATGTTGTGTCCATATGTAATTAGTGTTATATATGGTGTACGAAATAATAAGAATAATGTATGTAATCTTTGTAACTCCTGTTGATGGTCAATATATAAATTAAAAAAAAATCTATATTGATTTGCATAATATCTCTATATTCCTAAAATATTTACTATTTACCTTAGTAGTTGTGGCTAACAAGACTTCAAGTTAAGTAAATATCATTGAAAATTTCCTTTTTCTATAAAAATAACAGCTACTAAAACTAAATTAAAAAAGGCAACAACAAATATTAACAAAAGTGGACAAGTTCATAAAAAGTAAGGCAAATAAGGTTTTTCAGATCTAGTAAATTGTATTAATATGATAATAGGTTAATGAATAATACATAGGTAAGAGGGCTTGTAAGTAGCACGTATTTCCACAGTGGAAAGTATTATACAATGACACGTGATTTTTTTTTTTAAATTAGCTTCTATTTCTATCGACAGGTTTATGAGTTGTAGGATGAGCCGAACGTCATCAAAACCATTAAAACGCCGCCTTCGTTGGGCTGGGCACGTAATACGGATGGACGAGTCTAGAGTACCCAAACGCCTACTCGACGGCAAACCAGATGGTCGTAGAAGCCGCGAAAGGCCTAAGCTCAGGTGGTTAGATAGAACCGAGGATAACTTAACTACTAATAAACAGACGAAGCTCTGAAGACCGGACTGATGGTTGTATACCCATTCTTAAAACAAGTCAAGTCAACAATTGTCAAATGCTGGCTGGTAATGAACAACAGTTTTATAATAGAATGGTGACTGACTCTGCGGTTGTCAATTCCAATTGTCCTGCCTTACGCTTGGGGTAGTTCTTCCTTACCTAGGTCCTTTATCACACTGTGAACTGCTCTAAACTCGTAATATTGATAGTATTGAGCTATTTTCAACGAAGTCTTTTTCGCAGGTGAAAAATTTGACTAAAAAAATATTGAATGGAAGAAATATTTAGTAGGTATATCACACGTGTTAACGCTTTGTTAAATTACTGTGTCAGTTTCAATCATCGTTATTTTTTAATGAAACTTATATATATATGTATAAACGTAAACACAAATCCTATTATCATCAATAGCCAAAGATAATACTAGGATTTGTGTTGCGATTTAGACTAAGCTTGTCCATTTTTCAGTTGAAATATTAACCAAAAAAGTATTTATAAATTTTATCGTTTAAACTTAATTCTAAACAGAAAAAACCTAATAAATAACTAAATATGACAAAAAGTTTAATCATAATGACACAAAAGCAAAGAAACAAGGCGACTTAGCGAACTTAATCTCGAAAATTATACTTCTTATAACGGAAGAGCCGCTAGCAAAGTTTCCAGATCCTTTATAAACGGTTCAGCGATCAAGACAGAATTTTATATTATAAAATATTGATCTTTGTACAATTTTTAGGCTAATTCAAGTGTAAGTTCAAATTTATTTAAAAATGATAAAATTTACTTAATCAACAATTACTATTTATTTGGAATACACAATTAATAATAATTCCTGCCACTAAATTCCACCACCGCGTAACTCTCTACAAAGAAAAATTCCATCCATCGTGGATGAGTAGCGGCCTAGTATGGTACTTTCTCTCGAAATTTCTGTCCACGTACCACCATTCCATGGCACCAGTTACTTTCAGCGGTATTTCCAAACTCATATGACGTTGAAATTTTCAAGCCTACATATTTCCCTAAGGCTAGCAATGCGTCTGCAATGCCTACGGTGTAGCAAATATAGGTGGTTTTAATTGCTTTCCATAAAAGTAACAATCCGAAAATAGTGATAGCGTCAGTCGATAAACCACATACGATGGAGATGAAAGTCACCTGGCAGCAGCAACTCTGCTGGTTATTATTTTTATGTACATGAGCTCATACGCAGCTTGCGTGTCACGCTACGACTTGTTGCATGATCGTACGCGTTTCACATAAAGGCAACTTGGAATGTTACCTTTATTTGACAGCGCTTGTTTGTTTACCTATCTCTCCCATAAGAAAATTAGTAATAAACTTTATTCGCGTTTGTTTTTTATTGCTCCGCTCAAAACAGGTAAACATCGTAACTTCGAGACGTACCTACTGTTCGCTACGAGCTAGGAGACAACTACATGATGACATGATGACAAGGTCATCACTATGATAATTGTCTTCTAGCATAGACATTTTAATTTATTAGCATGATTGAGAGGAACTTCGAATATTTGGTCCGAAACCTTGAATTTTATAGAGGCCTTATATTATTACGGGAAAGTTTTCATTTTTTTCGTAACAAATCCAAAAAATCTTAATTAAATTATACAAAGTTCCATACAATATTTACTATTCTATGGTGTCATACAAAATTACTGCAGCTAACTATATTGCTAATACCCTTATAAATATTTTTATATTTCAAGTTAAAAAAACTGATATTAAATTGAAAAAAAAAGCATAAAAATATTTATTTAATTTAGTCAATTCATGAAAATGAATAATCGCTGAAAATTATGATTTTCTTTTATAAGCCGAAATTATGTTTCTGTCATAAAAATAATAAAGCTGATATATTCTTGACAGAAGAATCCATAATCTAAGAACTAATTCAATCATACAGCTGATACTTTGTAAAAGTAAGAACCTATTGTAATTTCATTCTGGTTTGATGACAATGAAATGGATAAATCTGAAACAAAATGCATGAATATATTTGTGATTACGCGATAGCGTGTATTGGAATATATTTTATTCGTGTGAAAAGTTGTGACTAAAGAATATTATTACAAGAAGATATTATGTATATGGTACATAATTTTAAGTTTACGTTTTCTGAGTTAAGGTTACTGGGTTTGGTTCCGGCATCAGGATGATGACATTTTGTGTATTTATACTGTACGTGTATGTATTTTATATTTAATTTTAAAAAAATTGTAGAACAGTACTGGAATAGACATCTTAATAAACATTATCTGGAGCACCTCTAAGCTTTATAAAGATCCACGCTGGGCTAGCTGCAATTAGTTACGGGCAGCGGAAGATCGGGCTAGATGATACATCTCGGGAGGGCTCTATGTCCAGCAGTGGACCACCACAGGCTAACGGTAAATTGATAAGAGTATTTAAAGCTAAATTTTTACTTTAAAATTACTAAACCTGCTACTGAAGAATACCAAATGAATATAATTAACATCGCAAAGCGGTCGTTCATTCACTGCAAAATTGCGTCCTACAAACTCAAACGCTTCCGTTTTTATCACAGGAAGATTAAAAAGATAAGAAAAAAAGAACTGCGCTGCTATTTCTGCAGAAAAAAACATTGAGTAACCTATTTTAAATAATCTATATCATATACAAATATATTTTATTCGTTTTTTATGCAGAAAAATTTACTGCAGTACCATATTTATTAATTTAATTTTTTTTCGCATAAACGTTCGAAGTATCATGAATCTTTTTATTTATATGAGTGAGAGAGTGAGTTTATATTAAAAAGCGACATAGCTTTTTAATATGTACAACCTTACTCAAATTATATAGAACTAATAACTTCTTCACATAACTTGGATAATACCTAATATTAACATCTAGGCTTTTTAAGTTAGCGAAAAAATATTACGTTTTGACTTGAAATTATAAAAATAAAATACCTTCTTTTAAAATCAGGGATTCTCGGAATGAAAATATTTAATTCGCGTTCTCTTGAACATGAATACAACACATGTTCTCCTGAACTAGGCTACGTCGCTGACAGCTTTGTTTATATAAAATATTACGAGAAATTATTACTGTATGAATAAAAATATGCCTTTTAAACAATACTGTACTCTCAATGTTGCCTACTTGCACTAATACGTTTGACCTACAACTGTCAGAGGGGGTTGGGGCATTGGAATAACGTGCCCCATTTCTCTACCTCCACAATTTAGCCCGAGACAAAACAAAATCAAAATCGATTTACTGTTTTAAAAAAGGCAACGTTAAAATTGAAAAGTTTTGTTTTCGTATTTATTTGGTGATATCGTATTATTTTTTCGGTTTTGTTTGGTGAACGATGATAACTGGAAACTTAATAACTCCCTCTCCATAACAATTTGATACCCATAATAATATACAATTATAATTAAATTGTTTTGTCACTATCGCCATCATCGATACAGCCGTAGCAGTAAACTGGTGGACATTGCACTGCTGACCTCCTTCAAAGTTTTCTATCACGAACTGTGGAAATGTAGAACAATGTACCACCTGCCGTGTTCCCACGTGATTGGGGGCATTCAAGAGGAGAGCGTATGAGTTCGTTAAAGGCCCGCAAAGCATCTGCCACTCCTCCGGCGTTGCGGATGTGTATGGATGACGGTGATCGCTTACCACCAGTTGACCCGTATGCTCGTTTGCTTATTCTGCTATAAAAAATTGAGGTGTTTTGCCGTAATCCGCACGCTTGGCGGGTGGATTAGCTCCACAGAACGGTATTCATTACACAGATAAACTGTTCTGCCCATCTACTGATATTTGTTCCCACATTTTTCTCGTACGTGTCCAGGAGTAGAAAATAAGTGATCTTATTTTATACCGGAAATATTTATAAATTGTTTATTTTCCTTGCAGATCTTAACAACAATGATTTGAAAGTTTTTCGGTAAGTTGTTAACATAAATAATAATATTATATATTGAATTTAATTTTATAATAATTACCTTTAATGAACGTGTGAACTTAGAACAAATCATTGCCCCATCGCATTTTATATAGCTTAAACTAATCACTGTGCTTTACCTTATTTTTTCAGGAAAAGATTATCAGTTATTTATTATGATGTGTACATACCTAGCAGTAATTTTTATTTTTTTATAGGGTGTTATTTTATGCAGCTAATACCTAAAATTTAAAAGGGAAAATTAATATAAAAATCTTACAATAGTTCCCATAGGCACAAAGAAGCACATACACAAAACGCTTTGCATATTGGCACTTTAGTAGGTGCTTACACATAATCTTATAATTCAAATATCTCTTTACTATTAGAGTTTTATATGTACTTTAAAATATTTTGATTAAATGGTAGGTATAAACCAATTATTTCATTAAGATCTTCAACGTGGAATGCATTTTTAATTGACAACGATTCAATTGTTTACTTTTTCTAACATTAATCAAAAAATCAGGTTTATCGGAGATCCAACTATCGTTGGAGCAAACGAGTGCCGGAGTGGAGACCGCGTCTCGGTAAACGTAGTGTAGGACGCCCTGCTAGATAGTGCGACGATCTGCGCAGGGTGGCTGGCAGAAACTAGATGCGTGTAGCCGAAGATCGGGCTAGCTGATGCTCCATGGGGGAGGCCTATGTCCAGCAGTGGACTGCCGAAGGCTGTTGATGATGATGAATCAAAAAATAAAAACCATACATATGTACATTTTTAATATTATTAATGGAGTCAGACGTTACTTTGCGGAAATCCATCACTATATGGACAGTCAAAAATTTTACTTAGCTAAGATCCGCGACAAGCGAAACAATAACAGAAAATTAATAATGTGTGTTTTTCCGTTGGGTTAAGTGGATTTATTTGTAACTTAAACTAAAAACTTACCGAAAATCGGCCATCAATCCACCCACCAACCACTATACACAACACCAAACACACATTATCACTTTTCCATCTTGTAAACGACACGTGTTTCGCCCCAACACGAGGAATCTTCAGGCATAGTAGACTATAGACTACGGATGACAACCGAAGGGTGACGACACTTTAAAAAAAGGAAAAGTACTACAACCTGGTAGAATATTGATGTTAAACTGTTACCGTGATTCACATGGTGGGTACAGGAATACAGAGCCTCACATTCCTTTCCCCTTCCTTTTTTCCTTCTTCCCTTCCCATTATTCACATACTAATTTTATAATAAACATACTATATAATATTCCATTTTACTATTTTTTTATTTTTTTTATATATTCACGCCTATCCCCCGCAGGGGTTGGCAGAGACCACAGAGCTCCATCCGCTGCCATTCATCGCAGCAAAACGGCTCGTCATTGGTCGCTTTTCGCCCTCATGAGAATCAGGACGTAACGGGTGGCGAATCAAGTCGCCGCCATTTTCGACACATTAGGTATATTAAATTCGTCTTAGTGTTGCACGAGTTGCAAGGGAGGATGGAGGTCAGCCCCATCAGAGCCCTACATGCTGAGGTAAGGCACCATAGTCCCCGGGGGAGCCCGACCCCGGGACGATCGGCACGCTTGCGACTAGGCTCGCCCCTAGCTACGCATCCATTGGCACGGCAGATCGTGGATTGGCGGAGAGGAAGGGAAAAGATAGAGAAGAAAGGAAGAGGATTTTACTTCCATAATAAAATTCAAAACCCGCCTTTATTCTTCGTTTAGAATGTTAGCGTTATCGCATTGACACAGAAGGTATAATAAAGCTAAGCTATGATATAGCTTAGAAACTATTATATAAAAGCTATAATACTTCCACTGATATATAAAACAGCTACGGGCAATAGTACAATAGTTTGAGGGATCATATGAAATATGCTAGGCCATTGTTCTCAAACTATTATTTTATGAAACCATTATGCAAACTTTACACTACAACACACGAACTCATGATGTCCTATGAAAACAATATCCAACAGTCCAAATAATGTTTTGCTTTTACTATATTAAGTATTTGTTATATGTACGTTGTTTATTTATACTAAGATATATACTGAGAAGTACCCCAGAAAAAATTTAACGATGTCATGTGCCAAATGACGACGAAGAAGTTTTTCCAGAAAAGGTTGACGTAGTAATTCACCGATGTTACTGTGTGAGCTAACTATACGATAATGGGCTGGTCATATTGTCGTAAAACTGACAAGATCCCTTGACGTAGTTTTAGAGTGAAAACGCACCGGGATACACGTAAGAATAACCATCTGCGCTGAGTGAGAAAAAATCGGATACGTATGTACGTGACGCGCTTTTGGGGCATATGCCCTGCAGTGAATGCCCCGCCAATCCACATTGGACAACCATTATGGATAATGTCCATTCTTCCAGAAATAAAGAGGTCTCTTTTCGAGCAATGGGGAATATGAGCTGCAAAATAAATATTAAATATTCCTTGTCTCGGAGCAATGATAAGGAAATTAAGATTTTTTTTATAAAATTGAATTAATATATTTATTATTACAGTTATTTATAGGTATTTATAAGTTTAAATAGGAACTAATGTTATTTTATTGGCTAAAAGGAATAATATATTATTTTTTTAATAAAATAACTAAAGAAATATATTTATAAAATACTAAAGAAACATTAACTGACAAAAGGTTAGTAAATGTTTCTTTAATAATAAAGAATTTTTGAAAGTATTTAAAATAACTTTTCCTTTTATTTTAAAATCCTTCAAGGAGATCTCACAATGCCATACACAAGAGCGATTCGTTTATTGTGCAGCAAGGTCTTTTTGTTAGTACAAAGAAGAGTGAAAGGCCGGAAATATTATTTCTTTTAGAAGGCTAGAACTTTTCTTAGAAATCAAAAAACATCTGTACTAAATTTATGTCATCTATGTAAATGGTCCTTTATATTTCTTGTTGCGTTGTGAGATGTACTTGTTTTATAATAGAGATAGCCACTTAACTCAGTGATATAATACTGAGCAAAAAGACTTCTGGGTTCAAATCTCGATCGAAACTAATATAATAAAAAAATATAAAATTTAGTTTTCAAGTTCCCGCATGTAATTTACCTTTAAGGCAAAGTCCGTTGTATCTCTATAAGTCACTGAAAAACATCAACACGAGCAAATTTAATTAATTTTTGTTTATATGTATCTCAGAGAGAGAAAGAGATCGAATACGTGTGTTTGTCTGTATTGAGAGGGCTAAATCGGTATTGGTATATAACTGAGTTCTTACCCGGAAGCCAAAAACTCATTATTTTTGCTATCTGCATGCATGTTACAGTTTCTATTATTATGCAAATTCTTGTCTCTTCTCCATGGGTTAAAACACTAATTTTATTCCTTGCTTGAATTAACTACTTTTTTTTTCATTTTGCATTCGATTAAGTTGCTTTGTAGATCTCGACATAGAATAATGGAATGCCATTATATTGCCATGTAAAAGGCGAATATGAGAGCAAATACTAGTAGATAGGCAGCCACATCTACCTAAGAATATAAACCAATCTGCATCCTCAATCCACCCAACCAGTGTAGAGATTAGAGATTAGAGAGCTATGTCCGGCATTTGAGTGTTAGTAGTGTTATGAATGAAAATGATGATTCGAGAAACACGCTCGCATTGGAAAATGTTTCGCGTCTATTTGACAATATTTATATATATAATAAGCACTGATTAATATGTGTCAGAAACTCATTTTCTACACTTAGAACTTTTCTGGTAACTCCTTAATTCATACAAGGACAGCTTTAGTTAACAATTCTTACTATGTATGGTGATAATAGTTGACTAAATCGGTCCTTATGTATATTTCTTTCAATCACACTAAAGTGTTTGTATTAATTCGGCAATGTATTTTTGTTCAAGTCCATAAGACAAATTATTATGATCAGATGTACGTAGGTATCTATTATTAGTAATAAAAGATCAATTATATTTATAAATATATTTTTATTGAATTTTTTATCTTAAAGGTAAACTTACATGCTATTTAATTTATACGTTACAATTAAAAATGTCAAATTAATAATAAATTAAGTACCTACCCATCATAAATAAACGGAGAGCCGTTTCGCTGCTATGAATGGTAGTGGATGGAGCTCTGTGGTCTCTTCCAACCCCTGCGGGGGATAGGCGTTAATATATAAAAAAAAAGTTAGGTGTAAGTGAAAAACTACTGCTCTAACTGCCTTACTTTATTACATATTTAAATGCAACATTTTGAATTTCGTAATTATTGAAAAGAAAATGTTGTCTCCATTATAATACGTACTATAATTACGTATTATACGTAGTTATAAACCGTAAAGTGCATTGCAAACATATTCCAATTGAACCTGCAACGTGAACGTGGGTCTACAAACTACAATGCAAAACCGAAAGCGATTTGCATGAACTCTCTTGTTCTACATTATTCAATGCTCATCATTATTCAGTTCTGCTGAGTACTGGTGCACCATTTGAAAATGGCAATTTTATTTCTTCTTTTATTTATTTTTCATTTGTACCGATAAATAGCTGCACTGCACTTTTCGCATTAACCCTTCGGGTCGCTTCCACATTGCTGAGCGGCCCGAACGTGTAGTACTGTAATGATACATTGATAAATATATTACTAATGTAATTAAACTTTTTATTTTAATATATTATATTAAAACTTTTTATATTATATTACTTCTTTTTAGATTCGTAATTTTAAAATTTAAAATAAAAACGGTTTGGATTGTTTTATAAAAACAATAACATTAGTTGGTTTGACGTCTTTCAATAGACATGTCACCCGTCCGGCACAAAATATTGAGATTATATTATATATATTGAGATAAAAAATGTAAAGTGAAAAGTGTGAATAAGATGTAAATGTGCAATGAATAGAAAAATAAATAATTTGCCTGGGAAGTATTTCAATTACATCGAAGAAAAACCCCCTAAAGATCTCGTGTGTCGCCGAAGCAGAATGGCTGACACGCCACAGTACACAGCGTCAAATCTGCTTTCAGCCTCATCTATTACTTCAGATACACCTGTTCGATCTATCTCGTTAAGTTGCACACTCTGAGATTCTTTTTTTTTTCACTTTGCCTGTAACTGTGGGGTTCTCCAAGTTCATTATTGACGACACTTATAAACCTTCAAAATAATTATTTAGGAACTCTTATATAAAATTTACCATTATATGGACCATTGCAATGAAACCAGTACCTTGTATTTATAATAGTTTCAATAACTGTTCCACTCAAATACCCTAGAATCTTAAATGAATGACTCGCTCTCATATATATGTGTATATATATAAATATATATATTCATTATTAATATATCAATTACATATTCATTATTTAAAATATTGCCATAATAATGTTTGTTTGTGTCTTGAAAACTTGAATCACAAACAGTTCAACCATTCCTGAGTTTAAGTGGGAAGCAGACAAACAGAAAGATAAAAATTCAGAAAAATGTTATTCACATATTGCTGTCGTGCACAGACAGAAGCATGTGGAGTAGCAATACTCCTAAAACTTCGGTTATCATTCGCAGACACACTTCTGTTTTATTTTTCTGAATTGTTAAAATTTTTCATTATATTCACAACGAACTGCTTGTATCAAAATCTTTATCCCTGTGTGATATGTACCAAAAAATTATAGCAGTAAATATTGAACAGTTATATCACAACATTATCACATCCGTACAAAATAAGTTAAGTTTAGCATTGTATAGCAGTGTTTTTCTACATTAAGTGGTAACTTTGCACTGTGTTATCGCGATTCTTTTCCCCTTCCTTTATTTCATTCGTCTCCTCCCGTTACCTACCCTAAGGTAGGCGACATATCTGTAGTGCCAACAGTGCTGCAAAATTCATGAACGGCGGTGGTTACTAATCATCAACTAACCCGCATTCTCGTTTGTCAGTTGATTCAAAAAATAAAAATGAAATACGGCGTATAAAATATGTTTTATGTACGCCATGCAAAAATACTTTGCAAAACTCTAACAGAAGTGCAAAGATATTTCCACGAAGAGATGTTAACATACTTTAAACTTAAAGTTTTCACATATTTTCTGCATTTTTGCTGCAGATTCAGATTTTACGAATTTTCTATGCTCCGTCTGTTGCTTATTTGATATTATTAGTCTGCACTATATTTATTTTATTTTTTATTTTACAATTTTTGAGAGAACTTGAATACTGTTTACATCTATAAAAATATTGTTTTTATTTAAATTAGTTTTAATTGACCGAAATATTATATTAAAATAAAAATATTATAATAAGTAAAAAAGTTTAAGATTTTATACATATTACTCCTTACATATTTCGTTGCTAGACACAAAATGTAAACCTTAATATTTTTTCAATTTCTTCTGAGAAGCCACCAAAATCACATGTTTAGAAATGTTTTGAAAAAATTGTATGATAAGACTCTTTGTTCCAAGATTAAAAATTCTATTGCGCTTAAGATTTCCGCGACGATTTTAACGAGTCATAGCTTCTGAATCACTTTTCTTTTTCCTATGGCTAAAGAAAAACATGCTGACCTAAAACAGTTCTTTTATAAGCTGAGATTTACTTTTTGGTAAATCGTTTCGTTTGAATGAGGCAGGTGAGCCTATACCCACCCCTATTTAGCCTTTACCTATTTATTGTTATATTTATGTCCATTATTTTTTTTCTCTACTTATTATTTTACTTAAATACTACTTTAAATGGGGTATTTAATAAAATGGATAAGAATTGTGAAAAATACAAAACAAATATTTCTGCATGGCAAAAAAAGTCGAACCGAAATAAAGAATTATATAATTTTGCAGACATTTTAGAAATTTATATACATATATCCTCATTAGCCTGCGGCAGTCCAGTCTCGGACATCGGCAAAGTGTGTCACCTAGGCTGATTGGTGATGACTTCTGAAATGGAAAGCTTATACGTTAATATGATACTTATTGCAATACTGTACGGTAATACTTATTGGCTATATGCTGATTGATGAATAATAAAAATAACCTTTTTTGGGGTAGGCCACCCTTATCATTTAGTGGTATAAAAAATTGTTTACGACCTATTCTGAGACCTATCAAATATACAAATAAAATCATAGAATTCGGTTAAGGAGGAGTTCGATTTTCGATAACAAACACTGTGACACGTTATTTTTAGATATTATATTTATATCAATAAATAAATAAATAACTATTTTCAGGGATCCCAAGGTCCAGGGGTGGATGTCACGTCGATGTCGGTGATGGTTCATGATAACACTCAAACGAAGCAACAAAGATATTTATTATATCATTGCTGATTCGTATTATATTATTTTTCATTTAACAGGAAAAGCAAAGTAAAAAACAATAATTAAAGCTAAAAATATATTTGAAAATATTTATTGAACAACAAAATTCAGAACTATTGAAAAATATCATATAATACTTCCAAAATCCGACTGCTTTTGGATTTCATTCATTGCAAAACTGCGACCTAAAAATTCAAACACCCCCGCTTTTATTACAGATCTGTAAAAAAAATGCTGCGTTTCTGAATAGCGTACAAGGAGAGCTCGAAATATTCGCTGCATGTTTAAGGACTGTTATATATTGTACAATTATAATATAAAAAAAAATTAATTACAATTTTATTTCTACTTACTCGATAATTTTCTAATATAAAATTTTAAATATAATATATACTAAGTAATATATATAAAATATAATATATACTAAATAATGTGTAGTAAAATTTTGCTATATGGTTGGCGTCTACTTGAGGACAAAAATTAATGTGACTTACAAATACTATTATTAAGTCTACTACTAATATATATTTATAAATTTTTCGGTTTCCCAGGATAAGTCACCGGAGACGAATTGGCTTTTTAATAAAAATGTCTAAATTTAGTAGATCATAACGTTCTAACCGAACTTTCTTCGGTAGAGGTCAGTGTGTTATTTCTATTATTCTTAAGATGAAATATTCTAGAATAAGCACTTTTATATATATATATATATATTTATGCAGGAAAATTATGCAAAATAAATGAGAAATATAAATAGAATAAATCTGCGTCTTGGGGCAAAAATTTAAAAGATAGGAAGGAAAAAGATTTTTCTTCCAATCTTTTAAATCATCTTTTCAATCGTCAATCTTTTCGTGGGGGTAAGTAATATGAAGCGAAGAAGTAAGTTAAGAAAGGAGGATAGAGGTGAACCTTTCAATACTTACACTCTACGACAAGGATTAGCAAAGAAAAATGATAACCATTAACGCTTATATTCTGTGAGCATACTATACTTCTCTGGCGAGCTAGCCTAGCCTAGGATGTCAAGATTTAATTTTATGTTTATAAAATATGATTAATTTAATTCATTAATATTTTCTAGAACTTTTCATATACATATAGTATTAGTATATGATATTATATTAAACATGTAAATAGTTTTACAAACTTTTTACATGTTTAATAAGTAATCAAGTATAAACATTATTAATTAAATAACAGTTCTGGTGACTTAATACCGAAGTAGCGACTGCGTTTAATTTTAAAAGTCACGTTCACTTCCAACTCCGTGCAAACATTAGCCGCGACTTGTCAACGAGTTGTTTTTCAAAGTTTAATTTGTTAGTAAACAAATTTGTACCGGCCCATGTTTATTACGTAGTTAAGTTGCATCGAACGCTGAATTTAAATGAAAATCTTATAACGAGAAATAAGTTGGCTTTCAGCGTCGAAAAACTTGTTTTTAATCACATCATGGCAACATACATTGGTTTCACTTGAAAAAGTTTTTAAATTTAACTTCTAATCATGCTAGCATAACGCCTAGAATAGAAGCACCGCCTGAATTATAATAATTTATAAATTAAATAGAAACTAAATACATATATATGCGACGTAAATACAAATAGACGACCAACTGGCTCAGTGGCGCGGCCCCCCGCCCAAGGAGCCAATGGTCGCGAGTTCGATCCTCGCATCGGAATAAATATATGTATGACCTACAGATATTTTTTCCGAGTCTAGTAACCCCGCTAATCCGCATTGGACAAGTGTGGTGGGTTAAAGTTCTTTCCTCCAGAAATGGAGAGGCCCATGCTCAGCAGTGGGACATGTGGTCTGTGGAAAAAAAATACATATATAAGCATAAGCTGCAAAATTATTTGATTATTGTCTTTCCCGGCATAGAATAAGACCACAACATTTGTTCCATAGGTGTAATAAATTGATTATGAGTGTAAATTCTAATAGATGGAAGGCAGAGTTAAGAATTATAACCAATCTGTCTCCCCCCAAGGATGGAAATTACTGCAATAAAATGCTTACTGAAATAAGAGACGTTTCTGAGGGAGATCAATATCCAGCAATGGATTATTAGTTACTTCTGTACTAGCGAATCTTAAATACTCAGTTCATTAGATTTTTATCTTTATATTATTGACGTGAACCTCCTGATCCTAGCAACAAGAGTTATTAGTTTAGTTGTATTGAGTAACAATAATTTTAATGTTAAAAGCATCTCTATTAGTTTTATAAGAAAAAAAATATCTGTTTCTACTATAAGTCAACCTTAACGTATTATACAAAGTATCTTAAAAAAAGCTAATATGTATCTATTAATCATACTAAAGGTACCAAGTAAGAACCCCCAGAAGATTTTCGGGGGCATCCTATACTACATCACCCAAGTTGTGATTTTTACTCCACTCGCATCTACTGCATTAATTGTCGAAACTTCAACAAGCATACCCGGTTCGTTGTCTTTTCAGTTGTTTTATGAGAAGCAATTTGTTTGGAATTTTATGCATTAAAGAGACAACTAGCTTAACTTTTCATAGCTATCTGAGCGACTTTAATTTTATGGTAAAATTAATGCTGGCGACAAAATATCGACAGTCCATCATTTAAACATCTAATTAAAACTCATATCGTCTATAATATAGAAATGTCAATAAAATCAAATTTTTTAATCATCATCAATAATTATCATTCTCAGTTCTTTATATCCTACGGATTCTTCTGTACTCCATTCTTCGCTGACTCGTACTAGCCATATATATTAGGGTACTAGCGACTAGCTAGCATTGGTGCATCTAGCAGTTGGCTCTTTGATTATCTAGGCTACCACTCTTCCACAGATTTTTCCCATGCCACCTTCACAATTTGCACCCTCCATCTCCAATTGGGACCAGAGATAGGTAAAACGCCTACAGCTTAGTCATCTAAAAATATTTTATATATCATCATCATCCTGCGGCAGCCTACTACGGTATATAAGCCTATTCCAAAACGCGTTACTAAGCCCAATGCTAAACGCTACATGTACCCAGTATCTGCCAGTTGCCCTGCGCAGATTATCGCTCCATCTAGCAGGGGACATCCCACACCATGTTTTTCAAGACCTAGTCCAGCACTAGACTATTACAACTGTTGTCAGTTCTCTAACAGAAATGACCAGACCATTGCTATTTTAATTTGCGAACTCGAAAAGCTATGTCGGTTTCTCTAAGTCTCCAGCGTATATCTTTGTTCCGAATTATATCTACCTGAGAAACTCCGAGCATAGTCCTATGAGTGAATTTGACTTTTTTTATTTCAGATACACGTAACATTATTTAGTAAGTATGTCGTAGTCCTCGTAGCCGAGTCGAATATTTACCGCTTAAACATTTTGTAATAGACCGTAGGCTTATCTGTGCACCACTAGGCCTTTTTTATTATTTCTTTTGGTCGTTTGTTTTAATAAATATCTTAGGGCCACCAAACCCTCATTGAGTCACTTCGTTTTTAATTAAGTCAAGCAAATTCAACGTGGGCTTTGCGATTAAAGTTGAGAGAAAAATTGTACGTCGTCAGAGCGACGACCTTTGTGAATTTATTTTGAGATAATTAAAAGTTTACGTAATTAAATTTTCGGAAATATAAAATGGAAACAGAGCTTTTGCTGTAAATGAATTGCGGGATAATACCAATAATGTACATCTTTTATAGTAATATTACATGAATTCGATATGTGTATAAAGTTTCGTACGGATAAAATTTATAAGTATCTGCTATTCTTTTCTTTTCTTTTAATGTCTCCGCTTTTTTGATCTTCCTTCTTCTTCTCCTTACTTTTCGCTTCACATTATTACCCTCATCTTTTCTAAAGACATACAGTGCATCGAGTGACATATATCATCCGGTTCAGGCGTATGTGTTCACCGGCGTTGTGGATATCTTTGGGTGGCCAGATATACCAAGTGATCTGCATCCTCGTTTGCCTGCTCTACTGTAACAAATAAAAATAAAAGTTACTCGCCATCTCGTTACCCTATCAGTAAAAATATGAGTCTTAAAATAGTCTTTCACTTACCCGTATATCTCATCAAAGTCCTTTTTTGAGAAATCTCAGAAAAGACAACTGTGCATAATATATATTTATGAGTGTTAAAATATGTATATACGGAAACACATAAGGCACTCTTTCATTCGAACCCTCCTCTATGTGATAGAACGATTTCTCCGATATACAAAAGACCTAAACATATTTTATATAATAATGCTAAAGGACCGGAAAACTAATTTGTTTAATTTTTTTAGATTCAAAGCTAACTATTAGCACAAAGACTGTTATAGTGGAACTAAATATACATAGATATGTATAAACTTTTTTTCTTTTTCTACTTTTAAACAATTCTAGTTTTTACTAGTTTCTATAGTATGTTACCATTGTACTCAGAGTCGTCATTTTCGTCAATCCACAACCCTGATAAAAGGAAAACCTTAGACTTTTCATAGTTTAATTTTCACAATATTAACTTCCTTCAACCGCAAAAAGTAAGTATGTACTAATCCAAATCATAACACCCGCACCCGTGTTTGAAAAAAGATTTAACCCTTTCATTACTATGCGACAAACGGCCCCTAGAGAAAAATCGAAATACGAAAGTCAAACTGCGTAGAAATGATTTTTCTTTTTCATGTAAACGAAGTTGGAGTACCCGAAAATAAGATTGTTTGCATTACAGCCGAAAAAATCAAATATCCTTTATTTTCAGGAAAAATCTTCAGACAAATGTGATAAGCAGGTTTCCTTGTTCACGATGTAATAAATAGAAAATATTGACATGTGTTTACTGAAAGTTTTGTCAACATTTATTTGTTATAAAACTACTAAAATAGCGTATTTTTCCAACGGGTAAGTAAAATGCTTTCAGCGCTGATTAACAACATTACCAGAATTTCTGTTAAACATTATAAGCGAAAAAATGCTTGTATTAAGAAATATAATTAACTAAAGTCAGAATTTAATGGTCGGTAAAATCAAGCCTAAATCAAATCAAAAGTTAGGATATAACTGTCAAAATAAAAGTTAGGATATAACTGTCAAAATAAAAGTTTGGATATAACTGTCAAAATAAAAGTTAGCATATAACTGTTAAAATATATGGGGCATAAAAACTATTGTAGAAATTCAAAAATATACTCGGATATAAGTTCATAATATTTTTGTGACACAATTATTAAACAATTTAGCACTATAAAAAATTCTTAACTGCGAAAACTTGTCGGAAAACGATTAACCGATTAAACCGCAATTCGAACATCTCAATGATTCGATTAATGAAGTAGTTAAGCGATCTACGGCTTACTGAGAATTGAAAAGCTATCAGAAATCAAATCTATAAAATACCATTACGTATTCTGTTAATAGAATTATTTATCTATAAGTAAATTGAATGATTTGTTTATCAAAATAACTTGTATCGTATATTATTTTATTTATGTCTAATGCTAAGTAAATGAACATATAAAATGCTATAATAATATATACTTTAGATTGCTTAGAATATAATAAAATATACTTTAGATTGCGTAAAATTTGTAAAAGAGCAACAACAAAAAGAGCTTTAATAAATCACAAGCAATACGCAGACAAATTGGTGAAAGCATAGCCCACTATCTTAACAGACAGCAACATTATACCAGCAATGTTGCTGTCTGTTACCGATTAGTAGCATAACCTGATAAAACCATCCAAATATCAAGGAAGCTTAAACACATATAAGCAAAGAACGATCTGTGATAATCATTTTAAATATAAACATTAATAAGAAATTCGGATTTTCTTTATTACAATCAATTAACTAGTTTTTACATATTATATGCAATAAGATGTGTCAAAGAAAAATAAAAAACTTGTGATCATTTTTCAAACAGTCTAGAGCTGACTTTGAACACCTACACACATATGTGTATATAAATGTGCATACATATATATTGGCCACCCAATTATATAATTTGTAAGTCCATATGAGATTTTACAGGACGAAAAAAACTTATTTACTTCCATAGTTTGAGATTTTTTTATAAAACTATTCTTACTTCGGATTTAAAAAGAGGTATTTTTTGAGCATTCATGGAATCAAGAGAAAAAATGTTTTTTGAAGTTGCGAATTCTGATAATTAGGCCAACGTTATGTGCAGGGATATATGTATATTTTAATTATAATTTATATGTTTGAAACTAAAAGAAAACCCACTCTATAATCTTTTATTAGCGAGATAACACCAGTAAATCCAATTTGGATAGGGAAAAGAAAATGGTATAGTTTTGGGATAAACAATGCAGCAATATTTTCCAAGACGACAATCACTTTTTATAGCGGAAAAAGATTTTATAGCCTTGTCATTTCGTTACATTGATTTTATCATCGTACCTTTATGTAATGTATTTATTAAAGAATAAGATTATTTTAAATTTATCTGCCTGGTGTGCCTGTCGTAACAAATAAATACACAGTTTTGCAAAATCCTAATAAGGTTTAACTTTAATTAAGTTTATCCAAAACCGGTTGTTTTATTAACCCGTAAATGAAATGAAGTATAAAGTTGATTAAACTTATTGAAATTAAACTTAATTTTAAAATTGACACAAATACAACCTTATACAAAATACCAATGATAAATTACGAAAGATGAATACATATGTGTATCTATTACATACATACATATTGTCACGCCTCCAGGTCTCCAGCTGCTACGATCCCGGCACCCTCTCTCCGCTTCACACACACTCATCCATCTTTTCATCTATCCTTCCTCTCACATTTATCGTAGCGAAACGGCTTCTCACCCTTGTGGGAATCATGACGTAACGGGTAGCGAACCACGTTGCCGTAATTTTTTAACAAATTAGGTTTTTTTTAATTCGTCATAGTGAATCCCGCGAGCCGCAAGGGATGATGGAGATCAGCCCCAGCGGAGCCCCGCATGCCGAGGTAAGGCACTATAGCCCCTATCCACGTATCCATTGGACGGCAGACTGTAGATTGGCAGAGAGGAACGGAAAAGGATAAAAAAGAAAGCAAAGGGCAGGGGAAAGGAAAGATGAATAACTCTTATGGTATTAAAATATTTATATTATATATATTTATATAATTTTTTTATTTATTTAAACTATTTAAATATTTTAAATATTTTATTCTCTACTTTAAGCGTGAGTGTTTAAGCTTCGGTTCCATACATCAAAATAGGGCGTATCATCGTAATATGAATTTGATACAAGAACTATGCAAGGCTGCGATACATCTAAGGGTGTATATATAATATTTATAAGTTACAAAAATTCATCTATCTATCTTATATCTACCAGCTTTAATACCAATTTCTTCAAACAATAATTATAAATTAAATATGGAGCAAGGATATATATATATATATATATATATATATATATATATATATATATATATATATATATATATATATATATATATATATATATATATATATGTATATATATTTCATATATAAAATATAAATAAATTGTCTCTGTCGCTTAATAGCTTTTGGTCCAGGAGTCGTCTGGTGCTCAGCGTGGTGACTTGTATAATTCCTCTCAACTTTAATCTAGTTGCAAAATATGTTTAAAGTAAAAAAATACTATGTGTAAAAATCTTGATGTTGACACAATAAACTATACAATACCAAACCCTTTTACCAAACAAATTCGATTCAATGTTTATGAGCACATATCCAAGGCGAAGGGCGACGTCACATTCATTTTGAAACTTATGTCACAAAATTATTTAGAAGAAAATAACAATAGAGTTACATAGTAATAATAAATTGAAGTTTTTTTAAGCTTATTTTTAGTGATAATTTAAAAATAACTATTTAAGCTTAAAATAAATGGAATTAAAAACATTTTCAATTTGAAAAATTATCGTTTTCCACAAACGAAGTTTTTTAATATTATTATAGATGGGATAAGCAAGAATGTCTCCTGGTGATACGCAACCACCACCGCCTCTGAATATCTACAATACTTAACTTTTTTTATTTATTCATTACACATTACATTATTATTATTTTTTACATTATTATACGGCATACACAAACATAAATTAAGTTTTTCCTTATACCGTCGTAATGAGTATTGGGTGTATGTATAGTGGGTGCATGTGCTGAAATTATGGGCAGTGTGTTTTGTGTCAACTGCTGCCCGTCACCCGCCGCCCGCGGCTCGACGGTGCCCTCGTTCTATATCCACTGTAGAAGACACTAGGAAATTGGAAAAGGATAAAGACTGGGAAGGATAGAAGGAAATAAAGACGAAAGGAATTGGTTCTCCGGATCTCTGCACTCATCGTACAAGACGCGGTAATGCAACAAAATGTTACCCAACATTGGACGCTGAGATACTGTAAGGGTATTACTTTCCCAGTCGAATCAGCCTACTCGTGCTACCATAACCTTACCATTATTTTTACGCTTCTGAGCTCACGTGTACAGAACCATAACGTCTCAGTAATAATATAATGTAAATTTTATAATACTGTTACATAGTACCTACTTCTTTTCGTCTGCAATAAAAATAAAAATTTTAATGCCACAGGATTTTTATTTGTCGCATACCCCATAAACATTGTGGATTCTGGTTTAAGTCTTCGGAATAGATGATAAACGTCACGTAAAGAACAGTTAGGGTTTGAATAATGGTCGATGGTTTATTGCATATACATATTTAATACACGGTCTTCAGAGTATACAGTTTGCTACCGGCAAACTAACCCGACTTCGGATCACAATTTTGCGTACTACTGATTTTTTTTCTGAACTACAATCATCATTATCATCAACATTAACATGCGGTAGTTCACTGCTGGACAAAGGCCTCCCCCAAGAAGCGTCAACTAGGCCGATCTTCAGCTTTACGCATCCAATTTCTGCCGGCCGCCCTGCGCAGATCGTCGCACCATCTAGCCGGAGGGCGTCCTATACTACGTAGGCCAAGACGCTGTCTCCATTCCAGCATTTGTCTGCTCCAGTGATACAATAAAACTTTTTAAAATATCGATAAGATGGAAAGTCAAACTTACTTTCCTAATATCCGCAAAAACAAATCAGAAAAAATAATATTGTGTTTATGATATAAACGGAATGACTAGCCTAATTCTTACACACAAAACAACTGTCAACAAAACCCTCCACCTCTTCACTATTGTCACTAATACTAATAACGTCAAACACACCCTACTACTTTCTCAGACTATATATGACACGTGTCTCGCCTGAGCACGAGGCATTTTCAGGTGTAATAGTGGATCGTATTGATATACATACATATATGGCGTACATTGTAATCGCTTCGTTATACATTGTAATCCTTAAAGTCACTTAACAGTTTTTTTATGGGATAGACAGGCAAACGAACAAGCGTAAACCCGATGGAAAGCAATTAACGTCGCCCATAGACACCTGCTACACTATGGGCATCACAAATGTGTTATCGGCCTTTATGATATGAAAAAATCTTATCTCCTGTAGAGTCTACTTCAATATATAGAAGATGCCTCGTGTTGAGACAAAATAAGTTTCATATGCATTTCGGAAAAATCGTTGTGTGTAATGTGCAAATGATTATCAATTGTCAATTGGGGAAAAGCGGTAGAGTAATTTGAATATTCTATAAATATACAAATACCTAAACTAAGGTAGTCGATAAATCTGAAGTGCTGTTGGCAATGCAGACGACCATGGATGGCAGTCATTACTTACTACCAAGTTATTTTTTGTATAAAAAGAAAAGCTAACAGAGAAAGCAACATAACTGAAGATGATTATCGCCTTAACCCAAATTCACTTAAAATCATTATTTCACTTTAAACAACATAACATAACTTAACATTTTGTATGATAATTACTGCTTGCACTGCCTGTTTTAATCCTGAGATATTTCGGTAAAATTTTCAGCAGCAAAAATATTACATAACTTCAAATACCACGCTAAATCTAAACATGTGACTTGCTAACGAGCTCTTATTTGCAAATGTCAATTTTGTATCGTCAAAGCAATATCCAGAATGCATGGATTCAAAGCCTTGTTTATGTAACTAAGCTGTACAGTAACTTCATGGTTATTATTCTTAAAAAGAATTGAACTACGACGGTTTAAATAATCACTTATTTTTAAGCAACAATTCAGTGCAATCTATCAATGAATAGCAATTCACGAAATTCCTTGCAGGGATTGTCGCTCATACTAATAACAATTAGTTAAACGAATCTCGTTTGCCATATATACATATCTTCTCTAAGCATATCCCGTGCATATTCAAAAGCATAGAATTAAATATATACCTGGGTAAGAGGATTATAAGCAAAGCTTCCACTAACGTATTGTGTATTATTTAATTCTAACAATATGTAAAAGATGAATACGATGTGATACATGCAATGTGAGGATTAAACAATAGCGTACATGTAGTACGCTATTGTTTAATCCTCACATTGTATTTAGGATTAAAATGTGAAAATTAAAAAAAAACCTTAAAATTTACAGCGTAAATTAAGATATTTTAATGAATGAAAATTCTTTAACCCAAAAAGGTTGAAACATTTACATATGATTTTTAACAATGATTCAAAGATTTAATCATATTATTATAATAAATAGATTAAACCATATTATAAAGAAGAAGAAAAAGAGAATTAAGATTCTAGTGTTGTTATTAATTTTTTATATTTTACAATATTTTAAATTTAAAAATATTTTTTTTAATTTAAAATGTAAAATATAAGCAAAATATTTGGCCCATTAAATTGTTTATTTCTACACAACTTTTTTAGTACCAATAAAACGTTATGTACCTACATATAACAACCGATATGTTATGAACAAATCTTAAATAACAATTTATTTTATTTGTTATTACATTCGAATCTTCCCTTTAATCTTTATTATATACAAGTACTTTCTCAGACTTCATGTACGCCACTATTTTGAAAGATTTTTATTTTACTACATAACGAGTCCAATTTTATCAATTTAGTTTATATCTTTTCTTTGTCATTTTTAAGGTATTTCCTACACCCAGACAGACGTTTTTTGCGTCGTTCAAATAAATATATGAAAAGCTAAACATATAAGTTCAAATAAACATATAAAATCATTTCAAATCATTTTTTCTTTAATCATAGCTACTTTCATGAAGTTGTTACATTAGTTCTTATCAGGGCGTTAAGAAACATTTGGCAATGATCGTTAATCAATTGTAATACAAATTGCATTTGTTTTTCATACTTAGTATAATGTTTACAAAAATCTTGCACTAGTTTAACTCCTCTCTTCCTTCGAAACCTTCCCAATTCTGGTGGATTGATATTAAAAACATTGCTAATCTTCTTTTTATGAAAAATATGACGCGGGACTTGAACCTGGGACCATTCATTCCAACGGCGGTAACTTAACCACTAAGCCTTTTAGGTGGTAATTTTTGTACAAAATATAGATATATGCTATTATTATTTATCCTTAGATATAAATATATTTATTTTATTTATATATGAGGTATAATAGTATTTAACTAGGTACCTGAGCAAATTTTTATGGAAAAAATGTATCTGAAACGAATTGCATTTCATATTTTTATGAAATAAATGTCATGTTTACTGGTTTATTTCTGCAGGAACGTAGCTTATATAATAATATCAAGTTATAGTTTATCAAAAAAATAATATTTTAATATTTTTGATAAAAAATATAATATATTTACTTTATTTATAGATATTTTTTCTTTTATAGGCCGGTGTCAACGTGCGAATGGTCCTCAGAGATGGGGGGGCCGCGGCGCATGTCCAGTGCGCTGCTGCTGCCCTTCGCTTTACTCTCCCTGCCGCCTGTTGGAGCTGGGAACGCGACTACTTATAGAGTGAGTAACCCTGTCTTTCTCTTCCGATTCTAACAAACGTAATCCTCCAAGCACCAAACTTAACCACCGTCGCACATTACTGGAGTACAAAAGGGGACAACTTTGATAATATTAATATAACACTATTTTTATGTAGGCGTACAGCGAATTTTAACGTATCTTTTTTTAAATATATATGTAATTACATATATATTTAAAAATAGATTCGTTATTACAAATTACTTCAAGTATTAACAATACATATATAACTTTAACGCTGAATTTGATATTGTCCGCTCCACCGAACACAAACTTTAAAAAATCCAAGTCATTCAAATTTGTAATTTATTTTTGGCAATTAAATTTAAATTACTTGGCAACTCAAATATTTTTAGTAGAAAAAAAAATATTGACTTGGAAACACTATAAATGTCACTGGTGACTTAAAATGCCTGCGAAACCACACTATTCGATTTTTCTAAAATCAAACTAATGTCAAATCGACAATGTCGGTCAATTTTCCTTAACTATTGATGAGATGATTGATATTGCATAAAATGCAATATACGACTATGTTTTGTAACGGGGAAGAGCTCCAGAAATTGTTTCCTCAACATTCCCACGAAATAAAGTTTAATTTTACAATATTGTTTTATTACCCTACTTTGGCAATGTCCGCCCCAGAGGACATATATTTTCTCAAAAAGGGGCAGAACATGATTTTTGCTATTATTTTTTACAAGGTCCTTAAATATCCTTAAACACATATAATTCACAAAATTAAAAAAAAAGATATTTTTTTACCAAATTAAGGGTTACATATTTTTCCGTTCCGTCAGATATTGTCGCCCTTAATTTTTTACTTAAAATCATATCATTTTGATTGCCCCGGGACCTTAAGTAGATAATACGCTGATAGCTTGGGAAAATGTATAAAATCTTTTTGGCAGGATGTGTCGCTCGGGAGGGAGGGACATTTTCTTAAATTAACGTCATTTCTGAGGTCGCAGTAAAAGCGTCGTAATGCAATAGATGTTTATGATCCCTTAAGCAGGTACCTACAAACGGTCTTTTAACACGTCTCGAACATTGTAAAACAATAAAAATATGCTCAATTATTTTCCTATTTTTCGAAAAGAATACTTGCAATTAGTTTTGTTACCAATTGTAAATTTCAATATTGTATTTTTATAAATTTTTGTCATATACATCTACAAAATAGGTTAAATAAACATTTCTATACCTTACCCAAACTAATGTGGTGTATGTGGTGTTACCCTATCTTTAAATCTGTCTTATATATATATATATATATATATATATATATATATATATATATATATATATATATATATATATATATATATATATATATATATATATATATATATATATACTCAGCTCTCAAACAGAATACTGCCCTAGTCGATCAGTGTTTCAGACCAGGATGGAGTGGTTTGTATATATTTAGCTCGACAGCCGTGAACGCTCAATTTAACTGACGTCAATTAATAACTCAAATGCAGTGCAGATTGTAGATGACATCTAAAATATTTGTCGTAAAAATAGTTGACGTAACTATATTCAACCATAAAACCCAATTTAAAATATTTTTCGAAACAGTGATAAACATATTCATATAAATATATTACGAGTTTATTTCATATCACTTCATTTCTACGCATTAATCGAACTATGTTGTAAAATACACCACCATAAATAATATAATATAATCGACAATAATATAAGATTATAAAATAAAATAAAAACACAACGTCACTGATGTAAGTTGGCGGGAAAAGTCATTACTACACTTATATAATATATTGAAATAAAGGTTTTTAGTTTTTTAATGGGATAGAAGAATACATGAACAGGCGTCACCTGATGAAAAGCAATCAACGCCGCTCATAGACATCCGCAGTACCATAGACATTGCGGAAGCGCCGCCAACTTTCGTAAAAGTTCGGACTTGTTTTTGAAGGTTCCAATGTCGTATTAGTTCAAAAGTGGTGCTATTCGCCGGTGCTAGCTGGGTACACAGCGTTTTGGTGCGCGGGAAAAAATTTCAGAAAAAACGCACCATCCTGAATCACCATTCATCCAAATGATGGGAATCAAACTTTTCTTTATGGCGAGTTGTGCGGTAATGAAATTTAGCGGTCGGAATTATTCCGACAATTCCTTGAAGCACTCCCCATGGTACAATCGGCATAAGATGTTAAAAGATGAAATATCCCTCCGCAATTTCAAAGAATCTTGCCAATTACTTATACCATAGTTGTATTTTTGACATAATTGTAAATAAACTAATTAAACTATAAGCACAAACTGTATATATCCTATAATAGATTGTTCTTCTGATATGTTTCTCCTGACTGATTCAGTTATAACGCCATCTTTTGAGAAGTCATAAAAGTGTCATTTGTCCTGGATATGTAGGTATATAAGTGTTATCCATCCTTTTTTCGAATGAACGAAGTTTCTAAACGATTGAAAGAGAATTTGCATGCAGTACCCTAAAAATAAACAAATTTAGACTAGGAATTGAACCTTGAAACTTAGTCCTAATCTTGAATAAATTATTCTGAACCTGGAATTAGGCATTAGTTCATATTTTAATAGATATTTATCTGTCTAAATCAAAAAAAATATTTAAGTAAAAATACATTGGATATTCCATTCTCCTCCGACCTACCGGTGACCTGCCGTTTTCAGTCACAAAGGTACTACATATCGGGAATCGATACAGTTATTATCACTAATTAAAGGCAGTGATGAGGTTTCTAGTGACGTAATTGAGTCGTGCAACAAATTATCTTAAACCTCTTCAATTTTGATCTACTACTAACTAGGGAACAAAACTGTAATTATTTTCTTTTCTTTTTCATAGCTTATTTATGTCCCGCTTTTATGCACTAACCTTCCCATTTCTGATGGAATGTATATTAATCCACTACGCTTGTGCACAGCGAATTGCTAGGATACCCAAAGGCGGCATTAATATTTGCTGGCCAAACAAATATTTATCCTGACAAGAAAATCGAATGCACCGCCCTTGACTCAGATAGCAACTTTACGATTGCTTCTTTTTGGCTGGCAAATATCTCTGAAACCTTCTAAGTATGAATGCACAAATAGTGTTTGTGTATCTATGAAACATCTTATTTGAATGTTATTCAAGTTTTAATAACTCCTCTAAGGAGTATGTTTAGATAATTAACTGGATATCTCAATTTGGAAGATGCTCATGAAGTGTGCTCATTCGAAACTCATTAGGGAAAATTATGAGAGTGTGGTACGGTGGCTATACATGACTTATATCGTTACTAAATATTATTTCACTGTTTCAGTAGATATTCATATGTACTTTATTTGTGTCAATAAAATACTTTTGTAATAAAAAGTTTACCGCATACGTTTCTAAAGAAACGTATGCGGTAGACTTTTACAATACCCGTAAAAATAATCGCTTACATCTCAAACCTCATCTGCACGCAGTCTAGTCTGTAACATTTTTTGGCTTTCTTTTTTCTTTTGTAAAATCTATTAAGGACCCTAAGTTTATTTTCTAAAGCAGACGTAACTAATCTAGCTCCATCTTACCATATCCGTATTTTCCCATTGTGTATTTTTCTCCACCATTGTTACATGTTCCTATTTGAGCATTAAAATCTCCCACTAGTATAATGATTTTGTGCGAAATTTGGATACTTGTTCGTAAAATTCTTCAACCTTTGTTATATCCTCCTTTTACTTGATTCCGTCGATGAATATGCTTGGGGGAGGGTTATTACTATACAATTATTTAAAAAAAGTTGTTTCTTATTGTCTCTAGGCCAAAGATCACCACCACTCCAATGAGTTTCTGGCCTTGATGTGACATACGTCCATACTAATAATTTTAATTTCAGTTAAATTATAGTTTATTGTTATTCATTAAAGCGACAATATGGCCCTCATTTCCCTTCTCTATCTTGAGGAGTAAGGAATGGCTGAAAACCAGCGCTCTCTGAGATTTTAATCTCGGACAGTATATTGCTGAGCCATTGCCTTTTGCCGGAAATTTGTGATTTTTGATTGTTCGTTGCATGTTTCAAATTGTGAGGTTTTCGGAAATAAATAATTTTTTTTTATACTAATTCCATAGCATACATAGAAAATATTAAAAACTGGAGCTTTATAAAATACAATGTACTTTAGTAAAATACTGAGAAATACGTAGAAAATATTGTTGAAGAAGCAAATGAAGCAAGCAACAAAGAGCTCTTTAGATTTACTTACAACTCCGGATATTGCTATGACTTAGAACTCCATAAATTTTCAATATAGTACATATTGTTTAAAATATAAACTACTTTAAAATATAAACTACTAGACATTTATTAATAATAACGTTAACTAAATAACTAAATATAACGTTATTAATACGTTATTAATATAAATACTTAAGTTTAATTACTACTTTCGAAGGCAATGATCGCGATTCAAATGCCCGCATCGGCACAAATATACGTATGGTCTACAGGTATTTATTTTGCCTTGGATAAGCTAAAGGCCCAAGCCCAGCAACAGGCTAAAAAAATGAATATAGTAAAAAAACTGGACATACTGGACGTTGGTACATAAAGGATCACTCTCGGGTGATAAGTTATTACCGATCATGTGATCGATAATAACTTATTACTATATCACTTGTGTAAAACGTGATTAAAGTAATCATATGATAAATCACCAATCGTACATATTGATACTACCATTTCTATATTGATTGATACCTAATTTCCTCAACATCCATGATATGTATGATAACATTCCACACCGACAAAACTCATTAGTTCGGCAGCCAAGACGTCTGTAGAAGACAATATAAGAATAAAGCAATAATAATACACCCAGTTCCGTCCAACGTCGGGCAGTTTCCATAAACGGAGCACGCCAAGTCACGCGAAGGTGCTGAATACATCCATATACAATCTTTTTTGTTGACATATAAGCACTTATTTTGCCAAGCCGCTGCGCACTCTTCCGTTAAAGAGTCGAGTATTACATCACATTTCTGCCACTGAGAGTTCAAACCTAAATTGCTTAATTCTTTCATCTACATTGCCTAGAAATAATTAATCTCATGAGAAAAAGCATAATGTTTCACTTATGATATTGATATTACTAATTTGAAAGTATGGAAATTTAGTACTGTGGTTTTCCGTTGACTTCAAAGCTCGCTGCAGCCTCATCCGACCGGTTGCCGGTTGGGTGCACAATTATTCCGCCATTGAAATCGCACGTGGCACTAGTGACCCAGACTAGTGCCACGTGCGATTTCTAGCTAGGTTGTCGTAACGTGTGCAGGTTTTCTGTTCTCCCCGTACTAAACACTATTAATATTATAACAAAAATATAATTTTACTGTATATAGGTATACCTATTCTATCCTACTAGAATAATATTAATTATGAAATGTTTATTAGTTTATAAAAAAACCATCCCATTAAAATATTTATAATTTTTTATAAGCATCATAAAGACGTTAAAAAGGTTTTACTTACTGTTTATAAAGTACCGTTTTCGCGTGTTCATTTAAATTTGGAATCTTATTGTGATTATTTCCATTTTTCTAAATGAATAATTAAATAAATAGTATACATATATTTTAATTATAAATATTAACTCATAATAAATAACTTGACATAAAATTCATAAATTGTACCACGTCACTTATAAATTGGCCATAAAAAACTACTACTCTTTATTTTTTTTTTAATATACATATTTACGAGTACTTGTAGCAGGTATTGCAATTTTTGCATCGACTTTGGCTCTTGTAGATCATTTAATAATTTATAATAATAATAAATAATTGAACTTTATTTATATATTTTGTGATGTTTGTTTACAGGAAGCATTAGAGTCATCTCTACGATTAGTACATGCAGTAGCCACAGGTGCAACGGGCGCGCTGTGTGTTACTCACAGATACGGACGTCTCCGAGCGCCCTTGCACGCTGCACGCTGGGACGCGGCAAGGGCGCGAGCAGATTTAGCAGCAAATTTACTCCATCAAATTGGTTTAGACGATACCAGTAAGTATTTTGAACATCAAAATGTTTGTGTTTGAGATTTATCTACTTCTAGACTTCAACTAAGTGTGAAGAAGTACCTTCACACTTAGTTGAAGTCTAGAAGTAGAAGTAGAACCCGCGAAAGTGTTTCATATTAAACTCAAAAATTCTTCTTTTTATATAAAGTAATTTCTATCCATTATTTTTAATTATTAAAAATTGTCAGAAATTATAGAAATTGAGAATAATTGAGACATGAATTATTAGCCACCGCGGTTGCCAGAAATCAAAGATGAGCCAAACTTTTGGCACCATGATTGCCAAAAAGCATCTGAGCGGCTACCAAGCTGCTTTTGACAAGCGTTGTGAATCTCTCTAAAAATGGAGAGGGCCCGTGACTAAGAATGGGACAATATGGGCTGTAAAAAATCGAAACGATGATCAGGTGCCTTTATTTATCGTTATTAGCTTAAGAATTGCACAAATGATTTGCGCATTTCTTGCAAATTTTTAAATATGTACGCCCATATGTACACATTGTAATTCAGACCCTGTATTATATTAATAAGAATTTATTTGAAAACTTCTTAAGCAAACTTTGTGAATATAGACTGAATTGCATATTTCCAGAAATGCTTACGGCGGTATCCCAAGGCTTGGTTATGGGTACAAGTTCTTCAGAACGGGCAGTGGGAGCTCGTGCTTTAGCACTACGATCAGATGGTGTAGTTCAGAATTCTGTGGCCTGGGAGAGATATGGCACAGGTGAACCTGTAACTGCAACGTCACTACAACTAGAGAAACCACCGGACATTGAGTACCCTTGGTAAAAGTTTACTACAAACAAATATGCTTGTTAACGTGCGACACCAAACAACCTATTACCTTAATAGTTAACACGGAGGCAAGCGAATTATAAAAGCAAATAGTCTTTGGATGAAATATGTATAGGTCTTAACTGATGAACTACCTGACCTGGCGATGCTTCGTTTCTTCTGACATTGGCTGGGATCCTGAATGTGACGAGCAAAACACTTTAAAACTTAACAGTCTTTTAATGATCAATTGAGCACAAATCTTTGGTGATAATAATTTTATCTTTCGTGATGACGGGTAATCAAAATAACTGTGGATGGATGATTAGCAAGCAGTGGATGCGAGCGAAGCGAAAAAAGAGCGCAATGAGAGCGCATAATGCACCTTAACTTTTATGCATTTGATTTTTTGAAGACGTTTTTCACATATTAGAGCAAAAGATTTTCTCTCTTTCATAGATACACTTCTTAATTCTAGTGAAGGCTATAGAACTTCTTCTCTCTCTAGTAAAAAGAATCTAATTATTTTACTTACATTAAATATGTATTGACTGATTTTTTTATTTAAAATTTATGAGGTATAAAGCTTTTTAAATATAATTTTAGGATCTAATAACTTTTTATAATATGTGTAAAACGGAACATTCCCACGCTCGACAGAGTGATAAAACATTTATTATTTATGACGGGGGACTTTTCCGCCAGTTACATCAGGGATGTTGATTTTTTATTGCCTTTTTATACTCTCATGCTATTATCAGTTATAATTTTTAAGTCTGGTAAACACGATAACTGATAATTACATGAACACACAATATATTTAGATTAGGACGTTGAAGTGAATTGAAATGCGTATCGTGTTCTTTTTAACTTGATTGTAAAAGTCAGCGCAATTTTTAAAGTAGAACTGCCACCTTTTTAGAAAAATGTATGGAGTAAAGATAAATTTACATTTCAAGATACTGATATAATTTTACTTGACACTGACATAATAGTTATAGCTAATACCATCAAATGAAAAAAACTCGTACGTTCGATTGGTAGATGACACTATTTCGAAAAATATTGTTACTTATTAGTTATTTAAATAAAGTAAGTTATGTTTGTATTTTATTTATACAATAATTTAAAGGGAATAGAATTAGATAAACAGATCAGAAAAAACATTAGAATTATGAGAATGAGCTATCGTTTAGTTAAATTTAGTCACTAAACGATTAAAAATGGAAAATATGAGAAGATATACACTTTTAAGATTGTAAAATTGACGGTAAAACAACTTGCTTATAACAAGTTAGCAATGCTTACACCCACTTATTTTGTTATTATGAAATAAAAATTATGCTTTGAAGACAAAATCTTCACTTCTTAACTTCTTCTAAACATAAGTAAAACATTTAAGTCAAACTAAATCAGACTCGGTGAAAATATGAAAGCTAAGAATGTGATGCTGAAGATACTACTGCTTGCCGACAGTTGATTTCAACTTATTATTTTAAATACATTTCAGGTATGTATCTGCATATCAGTCTGAGGCTCTCAGATCTTCCAAATTTATGCCTTCTCCACCAGACGCTACAATGGGAGGTTGGTGGAGTTACCCATACTACAGCTGCGAGGCTGAACTATGGCTACTTTCATATACAGCCCCAATTTCAAACAATAATGGGTAGGTACATTGCTTGTTATGGCATGATTTATTAGAATAATTAGTACCATGCTTGTAAACAGTAGATATAGTGTACATAAAATAGCACACAAGTGAATGCCATCTCCAAATTGTTCCTTTATTAATGTACTTCATTTATTAGATCTTCACTTGTATTTCAATTAGAATTGTTAAACTTATTAGATTTTAGAATAAAACTTTAAATTTATAATAAATTTGTTAAAATATATTGCAGATTGAGTGGTGTTATTTCAATTGATATAGACATATCTAACTTGGAAATAAATCAGTGTGAGATGACGAATGAAGAAGAAAATGATAATCAAATCTATTCTTTCCATGGCACACACAAATGTCCAAATGAGACAACCTATGTAAGTTTAATTACAATTTAAATATTTTGCTCATGATGCTGGAGAAATTTGATAGATGTTGAACACACTGCCCTCTCATAGTTTCCACACCATAGCTCTGCTCCACACTAGGGTAAAATACATTGGTTCATACTTTTCTGTTAAAAAAAAGCTTAGGTTAGTTTGTAAGAAATTCTGTGGGATTCTACATTATTTGGCGATCTTTCGCTTATACCCAGATAACCAGTAAAGTACCAATACATTATTGATTGAATACCCCAAATTTATGTAAGATTTCAATGGTATTTTATTATTTTAATTTGAACTAATTAGATAAGTAAGAAATTTTCAAAATTAAGCACTGTAATTATAATTTTTCGTATTTACTATTTATTAAGTAACTTTTGCTATAATTTATACATTAATCATTTGTCTTTAAATCACTAGTGTATATACACACCAAATCGAGAAATGAATACAAGGCACGCAGGATGGGCAAGAGGATCTTACATTTGTATATGCAGACGAGGATACTACTCAACACATCATCCTGAGGGGTTCAATGGATCTCTAGTTGAAGGTAATGTATTTGAATTATTTGTGTAAAACATTGTGTATTATTCATTGTTATATTAAAAGCTGCTGTAATTCAAATTAATTTATTTATGTATAATATATAGAATAGTATGTATAGTTCAAATTCGACGAAGGCTGCATTATCTTTGTCAACAACCAAGAGTGTGTGGTATTTGTCCACCCTGCTAGCGGAGCATTGTTTATAAGGCAGTGGGGTGGCCATATGCAATCAGTCCGAAACAAGGCACTGCTAGCACAATGTTACTGTGACAAATCACTAAATATTCAATTTAATAGTCTAAGTGATTTACATTTTTATGATTCACATGTAATGTGATTTATATCTAAAGTGAAGTGAAATGAAGAAAATTATAATCCATTGTCTACAAAATGTATATCATTGAGTTTGATCCTCATTGCTACACCCACAATTCTTAAGGTGAAGGCCCTCCTGCACTTTCAGAATTTTTTTTTGTTAAGAAGATCCAAAGAGATTATGATTTTTCATGGTTTTTGTTTTATCATTCTTTAACATGGAGTAATTTGTTAGTTGCATAGTAATTATTTCAAAAAATTTGATATTATTTCACCATGAAAACTAACATTTCAAACATATCATAGGCCTAATTGTCAGAAATCATAAGTCGTTCCTATCAGATACACTTAATCTGGTTACATGGCATCAAAATGTTTGTTTTTTTGGAGTTATGAGTTCTGATTATTAGGCCAATGATATCTTACTTTGTCTGAGTAGTATCAACAATAATGTGAAATTTTTATAATTTTTAATTAGATAAAAGATATTTAAGCAAAAATCTAGAATCTAAGATTATTTAAATACTTTAATAATTTTAGTTGCATATCAAGAATATGAGGAAGGAGGTCTCGAAAACTGGAGTGAACCCTATGAATGTTTAAAGTGTCAACCGGGTTGTGAAACATGCCGAGGGCCAGAACCATGTCTAGCTACATATAATTGGCCATTTCGGTAAGTGAAAATAATGCAGTGTTAGCATGAAATAGCACTGTCAGCAACTGACACATTAATTGTTTCTGCACTGGAACTACATTAAAAGCAAAGTACACATACAAAGCCAGTATGGAAGTATATACTAGTAGATAAGAAATGGCGTTTATATGAGTATTTTTTAACTAATCTGCAATCTCTAACCTGCTTGCCAAGCATAGTGGTTACATCAACATAATCTTTTGTTTTTGATATTTAGTATTTGCATACCAATTTTTATAGCTGAACATGAAAATCACCTTAAGGTAGGTTAGGCCGGTAACCTATACTTGACTTTGACACATATAGGATACCAGCCTAACCTACCTACCCACCGATTACTCGAACACCGCATATGGTAGATAATGCCTATTGAAATAAGTAACCTCCTTTTATTATTCTAGGATATCTTTGCTGGTTATATCCGTAACGTGCGCAGGTCTGACGGTCTGTCTTACGATATATACGCGCCACCACCGACGAGTCAAAGTGATCCGTGTAGCCAGTCCAGTGTTCCTCTCAATAACACTTCTGGGATGTGCTATTATGTATATGGAAGTAAGTTTTAAATATGTGTAATATTGTCCTACCTCATCATACCCTCACTATATGATTAAGCCGTCCTCCCCTCGCCGTTTTCTATAAAAGTAGCGTCCGTGCTCAGAATTGTTCACGTACGCTGCGAGGCCACCTCGGCATCCGCATTGACCGCGCGCTGCGCCTAGCTGCTCAAGCCAATTATGTAATGAATCAGGCAAAGGCTGCGCGCTCCGTCCTCCGACCCATACCGACAACAACTCTTCTACCTGTGCTTACGAAACTGATGGTCTATAAGATGTACGCCATCGTGGGTACGTACATACCTCGCATTGTTCATAATAACGTCATAGCGAGGTGGAGAGTCTCCGCGAGTTTGTGGCTCTGTTGGCTCGGAACAGATGTTTTTATTTTATTTTTGTGTAAATTAATTCTTTCGTTGTTAAAATTTAATTTTCATTCCTATTTAATACCGGTACTTTTCACTGATTGTTTCAAGTTGTAAAATTAAACGAATTTATCGTAAAAAAATTGGTATTTTATTTTCTTCTTAATAATATCCACTTCTTATTTAGCATCAGAAGTGGAAATGTAGAAACTGTAATTATGTTAATAATAACTGTACATAAATAATGTGACAATACTCTTTAGGTCAGTTTGTAATATTTCTTTCTTTGTTTTAGTTTGTTAAATCACTTTATAATAAAATCAAATAATTAATTTCAGATGGCAGCTATATTTCCAGTTTTGGACAGATATTCTTGTATTGCTACAAAGTGGACACGTCACATGGGATTTTGCATCACTTACACAGCTTTACTGATGAAGACATGGAGGTTAGTGTCTGTTTGTCACATTCTTTATTGCAAAAGAAAATAGTATAAGTGGACGTCACATCTCCCAATAATTAATATCATGTTTTGGGAATGTGGAGAAAAAGATGTGGTGATAAAAGTTGAGAAAGGGATGCTTAGATGGTTTGGGCACATAGAGTGGATGGTTTGATAGAAGAAATTTATGTTGCGGATGTGGATGGAAGGATAGCCAAAACCCAAGCAACCTTCGCACAGCTCCGACCCATATGGCGTTCTACGATACTGACCCGTCGAGTGAAGCTCAAAATATTTCGCTCGAATGTCAAAACCGTACTGCTGTATGGGTGCGAAACGTAGAAAACAAAGAACATCACGTAGCGGCTTCAGGTCTTCATTAACCGATGTTGTCGACAAATTCTCGGAATCTTCTGGCCCGAGAAAATATCCAACGAATGCCTGCTGGATCTTTGTCACGAACCGCCGATTGGACTTCAAATCTTGCGCCGGAAGTGGACTTGGATAGACCATACTCTCCGAAGGAACCCTGATCACATTCCCAGACAGACGCTGGAATGGACTCCTCAAGGGAAAAGAAAGCGAGGCTGACCCAAACACACCTGTAAGCTCTCCGTAGCGGCCGAGATGAAATCCATCGGGTTGACGTGGCCTGAAGTGAAGCGCGTCGCTCAAGACCGATCCCGATGGAGAAGCACTGTGGACGCCCTCTGCCCCACCTCAAGGACATAATAGGACCATATGATGATGATGTGGATGGAAGTTTTTAAGAAAGGTCAGGTCAAGCGTACTCTTAAACGGCGGGCTTGCATGAGGAGAGTAATGAGTGTGCAGGAAACAAAAAAAGTGTGCGGAGATCGTAGCAGATGGAGAATTGGGGTGTCTGCCTACCCAATCGGGAAACAGGCGTGACGATTGTATATATGTTTGGAAAATATTGACAAAAAATGTATCCCATTTTTTTCTGTTACTTATAAAATTCGTATTCATAATAAGATAAGAAAATAGACTAAATAATGTGAATCCAATAATTTTAAGTACATGAGAGCCGGCCTCACCCCCCATTCCAACGCACATCCCTTTATCTTGGCAATTATTGTAACCGTTCATTGCAACAGAGCTAGGTTGTGGATTATTTTTATCAAAAATATGTTCCGAAAATTGATTTAGACATAACTAAAAACTCATTTTATACAAACGAGCAAGCGTCTCACCTGATGGAAAGCAACTAACGCCGCCCATAGACATCTGCAACACCAGAGGCATCACATTTGCGATTCTGGCCTTTAAGATATGTGTAAGGCGTGTTTTTTTGAAAATTTCAATGTATTGTACATTGAAACTTACATAAAACACGTATTACGTTTCGGAAATACCGAAGGCAGCAGGTTGTATAGCGTGGTGTTGCATGAAATGATGTTTCGGGAAAAACGCACCGAACGGGATCGCCACTAATCCATACGGTGGGGATGAAACTTTTCCATTCGGCTAGTTGTACGGCATTTATCATATTCAAATATTGTTTTTCAGGGTATCCCTCACATACAGAGTAAAGTCGGCACACAAATTAAAGCTAACAGATAAACAACTGTTACAATGGATGGCACCAATACTTCTCATAATGCTTGTGTATTTGGGAACTTGGACACTTTCTTCACCTCCGGATGCAGAAGTCGTAAGATCACTTCAATATTTAGTTCCGCCAAATTTCTCACAACCATTAGAGAAATGTTCGTTAGGGGCATCATGTGCTCTATTCTCTGAATTCATTCTAAACAAAACACGTTGTCCTTATTTCTTCCATCATATTTTTTGTTTTAAAAAACGATGAAAATTTGGGATTTATAAGGTAAACTTAGGTATTTTTACGTGGGAATATTTTTTCCCACGTAAAAAATACCTAACTGGTTGGGTTAGGATTTTTCCCACGTAAGTTTGTAAGTAAATAAGCAGAAATCTACATTATTTGGCCATTCGCCTCCGATCCGTCGGATTGTGCGGACGTACTTCCGAAACGCTCTTGCGCCCTCCTCTCTGAGGAGAGCAGCCAGTGTTTTTCGACATTTTGTGCTTGAGCTCCGGCTATTTGGCGATTTTTCTCTTGCACCCGGCTAACGCAAAAGTACTAGTATTCATTTATTAATATTTATAAAATTATATAAGTAATTTTTATTAATATGGTAATGTAACAATCATAAATAAATAATTGTGCCGTTCATTGAACACTAAACCTAAAAGACTCCTTAATAGAAGGCATCAGTAGCTCTTCAAGTACATATAAATTGCTCATGATATATATGCCATATTTTAAAATAGGACCATTTCTTCCTCTAGTTAATTAATAGCAATTACCAGTGAATGAGTATATGTCTCAGCAATGACAAGCATGGTGTTTAATAATAATAATATCTTTATTTTTAAAAAATTACATGTTACAGGATCCCACTCTATTTTCCAAAATTTGTTATATACATGATATACACAGATTCCCTGTGTTATGGGAAACTAGGCTCTTTCCTTTATATGGATATGACTCCTCGCAAGTGTGTCTTCCATAATGTAAGTTTAATTTGCATTAGAAATTAAACATTATTGTTTTTCAGATAACAGACAACTTGGGCTTGAAGTTCAAGCAGTGCACGTACAACTGGTGGGATCACAGTTTAGCCATAGGTGAAAGTTTTATAAAGTTTTGAAACCACAATGTTCTTTTTTGTGATTTAGATACACAGGTCTTGCATCAACAGTAGGGGTACGTCGGCTAAATGGTTGCGCTATTCTTTTCAACTTACGGCCGCCAGAGGCATGACGATAGATGGGTGTGCTGTGCAACGAAGACAGATTAGCATTCTGTCTCTTTTGTGCCTTTAATATAACCAATTATAATGAAACGAATGAAGCGATAAACTAGTCGAACAAACCGCTCATAGTCACTTGTCATTCAACAGGCATATATCCACCGCACCAACGTACAGAGGTGTTGACGCGAAAGAAAAGTTGACTAGATCGTACTAATACCTCACCACTGGAATTGGGCTTTGTTGCAAGACCTGTGAATAAGACCGTGATTGAAATGTACAAAGTTTTTGTTGTAAGTCGACTGTACTGTATCTTTTTTTTTCAGGGGAAATTCTGTTTCTTCTATGGGGAGTGCGAGTGTGTTATCGTGTCAGACACGCTGAGAGCTTGTACAACGAAGCGCGTCTCATTTCCATCGCTATCTACAACATATTTACCGTCAATTCGCTAATGATTGCCTTTCAGTGAGTACACATTTACCATTAAACCCACTTACCCATTAATTAGACTAGCGATCGCCAAAGTGGATCACTCCGCGAGAAAATTTCGCTGGTCCACAGAAAAATGAACAATATTGCTCATCACGATGTTTTAGATGCATGGAAATTGCAATGCAATTCATAAAAATACGTAAAAAGTTATAAAAACTTTCGTCGCATACTGTACACACTGGCTATTGGATGAGCTGCTACGAATATATAATGCTAAAAGTTTGATTTACTTAAAATTTTAATTGTTTTATTTTTACAGCCTTTGTTTATTTTATTTTGCTTTATTAATAAAGCTTTCAAAATTCAGTTACAATTAATAGATTTTTATTAATATATTTAACACTTAAATTTAAGTCCTGTTAGTAGTCCGTGGTATGTAAACTATGAATTTACCGGTCTGTAAGTTCAAAAAGTTTGACGATTGCTGAATTAGAGCGTCCATCACGGACAAAATGGACACCATTTTAAAATTTGAAAAAAGTAGAGCAAGATCGGCAGTAGTTTATGTCGTAGCTGAAGAACTAGAAATTGACCACAAAACTCCTACCTACAAGATGGCACAAAATCATCGAACAAAATGGCACATATATATATTATAATTAAATATAAATTAAAATGTCGTGAGTTTTCATATAAAATGCGAAGAAACTTTTCCATCGACCTATTATGCAGGTATTGGGTGCGTACGCAGGTATGAATCGGGAAGGTGCATTTTGTTTTCAGTTTACTAATACTGCCACGTGCCGGCCCCGATATCAAGTACCTGCTTGGCTTCATAAGAACTCAGCTATCTACATCAACAACAGTGCTACTCGTCTTCTTACCCAAGGTGAGCTATTACGCACCAGTAACGATGCGACCGCTACCGCCATCGGTGAATAGTTTTTTTTAAATGTTTTTTGAAAGTTCCAACGTCATTTTGGTTCACAAATTACAACGAAGAGAACTAGTTTTATAGAATGGTAGTGCGTGAAAAGAACTTACCTAAAAACGTACAATATTAGATCGCCATCTATCCAGATTGTAGGGATTATGTCTTATATACTGGTTCAGCAAAATTTTCTTATTATTATCCGAGCATAGCTCTTGCCATAGCTCTCTGAGCTACTGAGCTTGTGAAACAGATGGGCTGTCAGTGTCCACGTTTCGGGCCTTTAGAGTATAGGTAAGACACACTGGTCGAAGATTAAGGTATGGGCGACAAAAAGACTTGACGGAACTTTCTAAATGCTTTCCAGTCTAACTGAATCCTTCTATCGGACCAACCCTGACCCTACTGACAATGACCTGCCCGAGGTAGATGTACTCCTGGACAAATTATCACAACTATATATAAGCAAATTTCACACGGCAAGTTTTTGTGTAATATTATTTCATTAGGTAATGCGGGTAGTCCGCGGCACCGGCGACACGTGGGACAGCCGCGCTCGCGCTCGCGGCGCACCCGCCACTTCCTCGCTGAACGGCATCGGTCTTGTGCCCGACGAACCGCCCGATCTCTACCAGGAGAACGAGGAATTGAAGGTCATTTTTTTGCTTAAGTAAAATAGTTTTTAGTTGTTTGTCAATACTTGTGTCCCTTATATTTAAGAATATTTGTGTATTCATTCCCTACAATCGCTCAAGTGGATCATATTAAACTAAAAACATACCCCTTTTTATCTAAAGTAATTTCCATCCATCATTTTTAATTATTAAAAATTGAGACATGGATTATTAGCAACCGCGATTGCCAGAAATCAAAGTTGAGCTAAAATTTTGGCAATCATGGTTGTCAAAAGTGCATGAGTGGATAACACTTGAATCAATTAATCAACTTATGCAGAAGAGTCATCCTGCAGTCAATTTTCTGCCATAAACTTCTTAAAATGGTAATATGTAATTGACCAAAACACTTTTTTATGCAGTGACTTTGTTTCTTCTTTGTTTCTTACGACTTCATCCGAAGGGTTTAAGTACATAATGTTTTTTCGTGTAAAGGAAGAAATCCAAAAGCTTGCAGCGCAAATAGAGTTCATGAAGATAGTCCAGATGGAGATGCATAACCGTCACCTGCGGCCGCGGCCTGGCAGCTATTTCAGCGGCACCCCCCACAGCCCTGTACACGCTAATGCTGTCCACGTGTCACAGGTATGGTGAATAAATAGACAACAATATAACGGTATTTTTCCGTTAGCCGTAAGAAAGGAGAAATCGCCAAATTATGTAGAATTCCGCCAGCACTATTAGATACGGATGTATTGATCATAATGATGATGATTCATGTCCCAGGTAAAAAAATACGACAGAAACACAAAGTTAAACATAAAGCTATATTTGCCAATTTGCTTAAATTTAAGATTATAAAAATAAACAAAAAAAATGTTTGTCTGCTATTTAAAGAATTTTTTTGATTGTCTGATATTTAATGATTATCTACATTGAAAAGTAAGCAAAAACTTCATTCATAACCGATAAAGTTTGCTTTTGTAAGTAATACAGTCAAAAATAATATATGATATTTTGGCAGATTTTTTTAAAGGAGCCATTGCATTGCTCCTTGGCAACAGGAAAGCTAAGAATTACAAAAAGTTAATGTAATATGCTAAGTAAGCTTCAAACTCACGGGTTGCAGAATGTCTCTTGAAGTACACTTGGCACGGCTCACTTGGATCAATTGAAAGATAACTTAGACGCTAAATATGCAGAAGAACAACGAACGCTTCCACTAACATATAATGAACTTCGAGCAACGGTATCTAGGACAATATAATGAGAACATTGGAGGGCTTTTACGGGAAAGTTCTTACTCACACAAAATAAATATCATAAATGGTAATTTTGAAAGCTTTCTTTTGCATTTTTTTTGTGTTTGGGGGTTTATTTATGTCTTCTATTGTAATTTAAATTAATAAAAAATATATATAATCATTCAAAATTTGTTTGCCTTTTATATACAATTGAAATTAAAAAATAGACATTTTTATTAAAATTTGAAATTTCGTTCTGATAGCTACAAAAGCAAACTTTGTTTTTTTTCTTTCATCACTTAAGCATAAGTAATCAAAATCAGACGTACCGAACTCTGGGCTCAAAATTAATTTTGACCTATATGTTATGAGATGCACCGCATTAACGTGGAATCAACGCAATAAAAAAACATTTAATATTAATAATCGTAATATGGCAATAATACTGTCAGATTACCTTTTGTAATTATATGTTGTACTCTCTGTTGATTAAAATTGCTTTCACAGGAAAGTACCGAGTGGTCGGGTCCAGTGTGACTGGTGGCTTTGAGCGACAGTGGCTGGACTTGGCCCGGACCCGCAGCTAGACACGTTCGCACGGCGCTCGATCCCCGTCACCCCGCGTTTGTATAACTACCCAAACTGGTTTTATATTTGATGTATAAATGATGATTTTCAATGGTAAAATGTAAATAACATGTGTTATCTAGGATGGCGGTCATATGCTGTAAAATGTCGTTTATACTCTATAATGGCGGCTATAATCTAAAAATGCCACCGTCTTATACACGGGTGTTGTAATGAAGCCCAATATCAGTGGTGAGAGATTAGTAAGATCGTGTCAACGCCGCTGTACATCGCTGCTATCGATGGGTGCACGCCGGTTGAGTAACAAGGGCTGTGAGCGGCTTGTTTGATTGGTTTATCGCTTTATTCGTTTCATTATAATTGGTTATATTAAAAGGTACAAAAAAAACAGAATGCTATTCTGTCTTCGTTGCACAGCACACCCATCTATCATCATGCCTTTGGCGGCTGCCTTGCGCAGATCGTCGCTCCATCTAGCATATATGCCTGTGTATATGACCGTGAAAAAGGCTATTACTATTTGAAATGGCTGCAATAATCCGACCGAGAAAGTAACGCTATCTGTACTTACATAGCAACAACAGCAGAACATGGCGGTTTGTTTTTTTACATTTAGTCTAGTGTCAAATTGAGCATTCCAAATGAAATGTCATTGTAAATTTATTTAAATCTATTTTGTGGTATATCGGCAAAGATTGCCTGGATATAATCCCTATTAGCGATAAGATCGCAATGTGCCCATAATGCTATTGTTGTCATTGTTATGAGTTTCTTATCTAATAATCTAAATACATGGTATCCTTTAATCAGTTTAGCAAATTTTACCCATTTGTTAGTTTATTTTAAAATAAATTTTTAAAGTTTTGAATAAAATCTTTTCTTTTAAAAAACAGAATATCGTTTTAACCGTCGTCACTAAATTTGTCACACATTTGTCATAGTGATAATAGTGACGATAACAATTATTTTGCTGGTACAATGATATTTGAAATGGGCATCACAAGGAGGACAAGGGTAAATGACGTCATAAACAAAGAGATTTCTTTGGCAGTTTTAAGTACATAGAGTAAAAAACGATGGTTACTAAAAGGGTTAGTATATTTGTTTTTCGTAAAAAATTATTAATACACGTTTCATTGAAATAAAAACGTGTGGAACACAACACTAAAGATTCATTGTTACCTTTCTGTCTTTCAATAAAGTGTGCTCTTTGGATGCGTTTTTTTCTTAGTTCTAGTTTTTATTACAAAATTTTAATTTAGATACAATATAAATAAAAACATATAAGAATATATATTATCAATTTTGCCTATTTATCAGATTATTTGTAATCTATCAACTGCTAATTAGAGAAAGAATAAATTAAGGAACATCTAAAAGAATTATATAAACATATAAGAATATATATTATCAATTTTGCCTATTTATCAGATTATTTGTAATCTATCAACTGCTAATTAGAGAAAGAATAAATTAAGGAACATCTAAAAGAATTATATAAACATATTCAATGGAAAGTATCAAAGAGTGTGTCTTACACAATTATTTTTGCTAACCAAACTGCAAACTTCGATTAGAAATCGTGCATTCGCATATTGAAATGTGAATTGTTTATTGTTATATGTAAGTTGAATGTTGTCTTATTAATGTAATTCCAGTTATTGTTAGGGCGTAGTATAGTTTATAATATTTTTACATTTAAGTAAGTACTGCCTGTAAGATGTGTTGTCTATTATATTTCTAGATGTAGATATATGTTTATATATAGTTTAATAAATTTAAAATATACGGTATTGGGATAGAAGTGTTAAAATTAATTTATCAAACCAAAACATATGCTCTGTTTGATAATTATAGTGTATGTACGCCATAATTATTACTTCTAAATATTATTGATACTTTTTTGTATCGTTTTGTATCCTGAATAATGAATCTTTGAATTATTTAATGGCAATTAGTTATAACTATTATGCCAATGTCAAGTAAAATATAATATTATCAAGTATCTTTGAATGTACTAGTTAGCTTATCACGTTAAGTCTTGATAAAATGGTGGCTACCAAAACCTACAGACTTTTTCAGTCAACTTCACGATACACTCATTTATTTCATATCACATTACTTATACGCCTTAATTTAATCGGTGAATCCTCGAGCTTTTGTTCCCGTATCAATCTTCTAAATTTATAGTAATAGACAATAAAATATAATTTGATATATTCACTGATTTATGTATATCGACGAAACAAGGGTATGCACCCCAGTGCTATTTAGTACGCGCATTCTCAACAATTCGACCGCAAACGAATTAATAACAATTGTTAAAGAAAAATAAAATAATCAGCGTAAAAATGTAGTTTTGAAGATACACTTATATTTTTTTTAAAGTAATAAAACAGTATTAATATTGCTTAGAAAGGGTAGAATTCTAAATTCCAATCCCTAATGTAGTCAAGTTTCCGAAACTGAATCTAGTCATTGTTCAATTTAAAGTATAGAGATTATTGTAATATTTTATGTAAATATTTTTTTATTATCTAGTTATGCTATTAAGATGTTGAGCTACTATTGTTCAAGATTAGACAATAAAAAGTATATTGTTGTATTTTCTTTAATTGTTAGTATGTATTTTAATACCTAAATTGAAAAACTATAAAATTATTTATGTTTAGTTTAAATATGTTTTATAAAGGTTCCGAACCTTTTTAATTTATCTATTAATTAAACTTATATTAAGAAAAATAAGAATTTTATATGTTATAATAATATATGTTGTGTCCGTGATATAATGCGATGAAGCTACTAATTTATCAATTTATATATAATTTTGATTAATAGGCGACTAGTAATCCATCAGCCGACCGTAAAAGCCTCGTCTATAAATAAAAAACAGCCCTGACGTTACTAATTAACTAACATTAGCATGGCCAATGTCATGTACATTGCACCAGTTTTGGCTCTATTGTAGCCAACGTAACGAACCTTCACAGCATTGTCTGACATACTTTCGCCGGGGTATTTAACAACTTCTTTCACGCGACTTTCATCATATATTTCGTTCGATTGACAAATACTTATAAGTGTTTCTAGGGTTATTTTCTGTCCGAAGCGATTGCTTATTTAGAAGTGCTTTTATTTGACGATAGATTTATTGTCAAATAAAACTACTTCTAAATAATTAAAATGACATTCTTAACTTAGCAATTTTAAACCGCTGGGTCAATCTCCCAATCAATAACTGTAGGTCATACAAATATTCTGATGTGGGAATCGAAAAATCGCAGACAAAAAACGGGTTGGTCGAAAAAAGAAGTCTTACGTACACAATAATAGGGATAGTGAATGCTGTCGAACTATGTCGCCTTGCTAAGAAACATAAATTGTTGTGTTTTACAAGTCGCCTGCAAACTTCAAAATTTTAAAGTCACTAAAAGAAGAAAAAGAAAGCGATATATTACCTATTTACACTCATTCAACACTTTCTAAGAAAAAAACGAGGATAACACAAGCGATAAATAAATATTACTTCATACATTCTCTTATGGACACAATGTACAATGTAGTTGTAACAAGAAAAATTGTAAATATGAATCGGAATAAAGCATGAATTCTAAAATATGTACAACATAAATAGGTGTATTTTTATTTCCTTGTTTTATTTACTGTCTGATAAAATTTACATATAGGTTAATGGCTACTGTAGAATTTATTAAATTTTATTATAATAATATGTATTTTATAATCTATGATTTGTAAAAATGGATCATATGCATTTAATAAACTCAGTATCATAAAAATTTGTTTATATGTAATTGTTTTATTAATGAATGTTATTATTAAACATGCACTGGCAATTGGATGGTTAAACTTTTCAAAAGTATTTCCATTTTTATTGCATATAGTTTATTGATAGTAATTGTTGTGTGTAACATCAATGATTAGTAGTTACCATTTTTTGTGATAGTTATACTTTGTTAATAATAGTGCTTAGAGTTCTATTTTACTCTACAATAGTATAAAGAATATATTTGTTGTAAATGTTCAATGTTGTATACTCATATGTTTTGCTATTTCAATTTACTCATTTATAGATGTGTCCATAGCGTAAAAGTTATAAATGTGATATGAATAAAACATATAACTTGTATTTAGATTTAGGAATTAAAAAATCTAAGTTACATAACTTTTAATTTATAATAGTAATATTGCTTTCGAAATGTAAAAATTCAATTTTAAAGTCTACCCTTATTTGGACCGTATTGTGCAAAAATGATCTAATCTACAAACTGGTGAAAATTAAGTTATTAATGCCGAATAACCGAAAACGATATAAATTCTCATGTAACAAAGACTACTATGAAAAGGTCTGATAAAGAAATTGGAACTGCAACATTATTAAAATATTAAAACATTTTTTAATCAATTAGTTCTCTTTAAAAAGATGAATATAACATGACATAGGGTTACTGTCACTAAAAAAATGCTTTACTAAGATTTTAATAACTTTTATGTGTAATTGTGGACTGGCACCTTTCTGCAGATGGTCCAATTTCAAATGTGCCAATTCATAAATTTTGGAAATGGTTTTAAGTGTGCTTAATTATGTTTTTGTAGCTAATCATACATAATAAAATATATAGTAAAGATATTAATGAAGACAGTACAGTATAAAATATAGAACTGATGTAATATTGTTATTCTATGATGATTGGTTATAATATAGATAAATTGTGTAAATTGTTTTTACATTAAAATAAAAACAACTGTTAAAGATGTTTTATTTAAAAATTCAACCTGAGTTACAATTATCTATTTATTATTGTCTAATTTCATTTAGAAAAGATATAAAACTGTATGTAATAAGAAGAAAAGAAATATTTAAATTACTATAGTTTAATCTTATTTTATTGGTAATAATATTTTTGAGTATATGGTTTAGACATTCCAAATTTAATCCAGATTTAGTACAGCTAACTATGATGTAACTATTTTATGTTAATTTAAAGTTATCAAAATGTATATTTTTAATAGAACCCGTATATGTCCCACAGCTGGGCATGGGGTCTTATTTCTGTTGGACACATTAACCCACCAGGTAGATTGGCATGCTAAAATTATATATTGACATTTTAAAACAAGTATCCAAGTAGATTGGAAACATTCTCAATTCCATGTATTATATTCTTCACAACATTTAGTTAGAGAAACAAACAACATTTACACAAAATATTTATTTTTTCTCTCTGTAGCTGATTTTCCGAATCGGCAAATCTCTTAGGTGGTCTGTTCGTTAGGTCAGTAATCAGCCTCTCAACTATTTTCCTTCCCTATTACCAAACACTCGAGGTTTACAAATTTTCATTGCCCTTATGTGACCACAATAAGAGAGGATGTGCTGGCAACAGGTGACAGACAAACAGGGTTTTACTTTTAGCTGTGACAAGATTGACACATTTGTACAATGGCTATCCAAAGAATACTCAGGATTTTCCTCCAACACGTTTCAAATACATTGATCCTGTCTCTCACTCTCTCTAGCTTATATAATCTACATAGCAACTCCATAAAAGAAAATCGGAAAATTTATTTTAATTAAGTATTAATAAAAGCACGGAACCTCCCCATTTCTAGAGGACAATATTAACTATGCTTATCCAATACAAATTGGCAGAATAACGAGATAGAGAATAAAATAACAATAAAATAAAATAACCTGAAGTACATAAATATACTTATCTTGATGAGGGAACATTTTTATATTTATACACAAAATAAACTCACATTTTCTATGAAATTACTTTTGATAGTCAAAGACACCACAAATAGTTATGACAAATAAGTTATATATGGATTAATAATACTATGTTTGTACTAAGCATATTACTTATTAAAGATAGATTCATTGTTTTTCTTTAAGAAAGGCACACTATTACATAAAAGCTGTATGTTATTAAGAATAGGTGCAATATTATCACTGCCTTCTACATTCTTTTGAATTAAATCTACCGTTTCCATGTCTTTTTTGGCTACTTCTAATAGTTTTTCGAGTGATAAAAGTTCTTCAAGCTCAGTAGTAAGCAAAGCTTCCATCACCGCACCACGCTCGACACGTCTTCTTAACATACCCACTTCTTCTTTCAAGTTCTCATATTCCTCATTTGAAAATTGCTGTAATTGAATTTCATCACCAGGTAACAAAACGTTTGATGGAATTTTTAGTTGATTATCGATCTCGTCATCGATACGCTCAAAACAAGGCTCTACGCGTTCTTTAAATAATGCTATTAATTTATCAAAAGATTGTCTTAAAGTGTCCTTGTTAATATCGCTCAAATTCGATTTTTCCAGCAAATATAATTCCATCTCTTTACATCCAGTTTGGAACTGTTCTTCAACCATTTGCCGCACTGCTATTTTGAATCGTTGTGATCCAAAACCAAAATGTTGCGTTTCATATTCCTCATCAGTTCCACCAGTCCAAGTTGTTGTTTTACTCATTATTATTAATGTATGATTAATTTATAACTTAACACCGTAAGTCGTTTATAGTACGATCACTATTACGTTTAGAAAAGAAACTAATAAATAATATACGTAAATTCAAAAACATTAATTAATCGAAAAGAAGGCCATAGCAGTAACCGTTTTCTTTTCTATTTCTTAAATTCTTTGTTTATGGACAGTAATCGTTTAAATTTTAAATAATTCACGTTAAACTGTCAGTAAGGAATATCGAAGCATTTGATAAATATCGATATGTTGCTTTATATCTAACACGTGCTTTATATCTTTTACGTGACTTAATCTGAAAACACAATGGGCCATTGTCATACACAATAAAATAAATTGCAATTGTAACCATATATCAGCCTATTTATATCAGTAAATTAACGAATTTATAAACTAAAAACTCTTCCTTGAGCATTGAACATCGATTTTTTGTATTGATATAAACATCGAATATCCCTAAACCATTGTGAGTAAGCTTCACAGACTTCTTATTTATGTTGTACTTTTTTTTCGGATAGCGAATAGTTTTAACAATTATGCCAGTGTGAAGTAAAATACAATAACATAATTTTTTTTGAAATGTAACTACTATATTTTACCAAAACCTTATATGGAGTTTTTCAGTCAACTTAATAAGTCATGATACACGCATTTATTTCATATCACTTCGCTTATACACCTTAATCAAACTATATTGTATAAAACGCCACCACAATTAAACAATATACTTTTTGTTATTGTTATTATATTTCACTTGACATTGGCGTAATAGTTATATCTAAGTGCCATGAAGGAAAGAGAAAGTAGGTTTATGTGAAACACTTAAATCTTACGTCATCATTTCCATGTCTAATTTGAAACCGGCAGATTTCACTGACAGTTGTCATAAACAAAAAAATTAATTGAAGATTTACGTCATATTCCATTTTTTTTTACAAGATGGGGAAAGAAAAGGTGTTTAGGCTATCAATTATATGTTGAGTTAAAAAAGCAAAATTGTATGAAATTTACGTAAAGAAATGACTATTTAGAGATAATCTTTGTAGCTGTTCTCTACTTGTTTAGTATAGGTTAAGCGTATAAATTAAAATATCAATCAATATTTGAATCAATTAATTTATAAAACTACATTAACTGAAAATGTAAGAGATGGAGGGTAAGTTTGTTCCAGGAAAAAGATATCATAGGCGTCGAGGCGGAGGAATTATATTCAAAACTTTAAGATCTCTACCTGATAAAAAATTGCTCGACGGCCCGCCTGAACCGTAATACCTAACGGGGGAACAAAAAAGGTGACAAGCAAAAATACACATGGGTGAGGTGAGGAAAAAAACCAAAAATGGTGGAAGTGAAAATCGGCGTTTTTAGTTCTATATCCTTGAAAGTTGGTATCTGCGAATTAATGGACCTGGTAAATAATTCTACGATTTCGGAATTGGACTTTGAGCCCTGCTTTTAGATTTCCATACAACGTTATATTTATCAGTATACGAAAACGAAACGCGATAGCGGGGTGGTACTCGAACGAACATTGTTTGGGAACTCGAGAACTTACCACGGGATGCAAAATTTTTACATACATACATATCGTCACGCCTATTTCTCGTAGCGGTTGGCAGAGACCACAGATCTCCATTTGCTACGATCTCGGCATACTTTCCTTGCTTCCTCCACACTCATAAGTCTCCTCATGCAAGCCCGCCGATTAAGGGTACTCTTGATCTGACCTTTCTTAAAAATTTCTGCAATTTACTCAAGGTATGTTTTCCGTGGTTTTCTCCTACCGTGAGACTACCGTTCACGTCTGATTTTATTGTGTACCGTACTTGTAAATAAATTGAACCCAACTTTAATTACCATACATCCGAATCGGAACCAACACCCCCTGATGAACTGCCAGTAGAGCCGTTTTAGACACATTCTGACTTTTCGTTCATCCCATCATCACAAGCAGCAATTGGGTAAGGTGGTAAAAAATCTAAAAACAAGATGTCCGCCATACAAACCGAAAATCTCTAAAAGTCCGTAACCCGGGGGGGTTTATGGGCCTGATAAACAATTCTAGGTTTTCAAAATTTGGCTCCAAGCTCTGCTTCTCGAGTTGGATACAACTAAGTTTTCAACTGCACGCGAGAACCAAACACAATAGTGGAGTCTTGCTCGAACAAACATTGGAAGGCGTATACTTCCAGGGTATAACATTTTTGGCTTATCTTGGTAAAAAAAATCTCGGCCGAAATTTCAACTCTGGGTCCTGAGGCAAGCGGTATGTTTATTTTTCTAACGATTTTGTATGCACTGAACTTTCATAAAATTTCAGAAAAAAAAGCAGAGGCTCAGAAACCCCTTCTTCTTCGAGAAAATTTTCAGAGCATGCTTGTTCGGTAAAAGATAGGAGAGTGGTTCTCGAACAAAACAATGTTGAGCCCAAGTAGCAATTCGGTAAGGTGGTGAAAAAATCCAAAATGGCGGAAAAAAAGATGACCGCCATACAAAATGAATATCGCCGTTTATGGATTTATATCCCTGAAAGTCAGTATCGGCGGGTTTATGAGTCTGATACATAACGTTTTTGAAATTTGGTTCCGACTCTTGCTTCTCGATTTCTATATAACACATTATTCAACGGCACGCGAAAACGAATCGCGATAATATGATAGTGCTCGAACTAACATTGTTTAAGGACTTAAGGCATAACACAGGGTATACATAATAATATGATTTTCGATCAATTTTTGAGTCTGTAATAAATGACAAAGAAAAATAGATTCTTTGTCATTTATAGCAGAATTATTTAATTCTTTGGTAACAACTGACTCATATATAAATATTTTTTCGTATTAAGAAGTAATATGTATTATTTTTATTATAAAAATGTACAAAAATAAAAACGACAACCTAAATTGCATACTAGCGACATTTTGAGCCAAAGGTCGTGGGTTCAGTTCCGAAATCAAAATAGAAATAGTATTTTTTTAAGGGGAAAATGCTCTAGGAATTAGGTTTTAGGTCCCTTTTCCGATATTAATTTATATATATTTATATATTGGTCTTGTTTATATGTATACCCACGATATAAGGAATCCTAGTGTGGGGCTATGAGTATAAAGTGTTTATTCAGTTGGTGCTAACCACCATTTGCGAAAATTTACATCGATATCTGCAACCATTGATTTCACAAATTTTAGTCTAGTGACAACCCTGGTTCGAACGACCAATACCGGTGTAACCACGGTCTTATACACAGGTCTTGCATCAATAAGTAGTGTGGTTACGTCGGCTTAATAATTGCATTGTCTCTTTTGTGCTTTTTAATATAACCAATTGTATTGAAACGAATAAAGCGATGAACCAAAAATACAAGCTGCTTACAGTCGCTTGTCACTCAAACGGTGTGCACCCAACAATAGCAACGACGTATAGCGGCGTTGACGCGAAAGAAAAGTTATGACACAATTGCTCTAATCTCTCACCACTGATATTGGACTTCGGTGCAAGAACTGTCTATAAGACCGTGTCACGGTGTAACTTTAAAAAATATACCTAATAAAAAACAAATACACTTTGGTATTTTTGTGTTTTGGTTTTAGATATTGTTGGACTGTTCTTTTATGTAGTTAATATTTTGAATACAATATATGAAAGAAGCTATAGGAATTAAATAAAAAAACTGTATCATAAACTATAGACATTAAGTAATGAATTATAGGTATTATATTAGCAGCTCAAATCAAACGCGGGATTGCAGAGTGAAGCGGCGACGCATGTTCGTATCATACTCGTAGTTGTAGGTAACCGATTCGCGGACCGCAATTCACTTCAGTAATAACGTGGAGTTCGTAGTGTGTTGACGGTTTCGCTTATCAAAACAATAACATAACCTAACAATTGTCATCGCGATAACTTTCACACGCTAGTAAATCGACGTGAGTGAAAAAGTTGTATCACAAAATTAAATTGGACGTCGAACATTTCAAAGTTTTGTATTGTGTAGTTATTACTCCCGAACGCGAACACGCGTGTTTTGTTGTGTTTACAAATTAACATTGTATTTTGTGGTGTTGTCTGTACAGGTCTTGTTTGTTACCCTGAACTTGTTACTTTAAGTACCTACTGCGCTTTGGAGGTAAGGCCTTAACCTTTGGAACATTAGAAATTAATTGCGTAACAAAGAAATAAGCAATTCAAATTTCCTATTGTACTGTTATTGTTTATGTTACATATTTTATTTGAAATACACATGTATTGCTAGACAAGTATTTAAAAATCGTTTCATTACTGTAATGGTATGTCTTACAATTCTGAATGTTTCACAACAAGTGTTCACAACAATTAAAGTTACGGGTGTTAATCTTCGATGTTTTGTTCGTTTTCATACAAATTGTGTGTGGTGACAGTTCTTGTGTCTATGTAGCATTTGTTTATAATTAATATAGGTATTTTTGTACAAGTCGTACAGTATCTAAATATATTTTACATTTTTAACTTATTATTTTATTAATTGCTTAGTTTCGTCAAATGAAACGTAAGCTTTCTTGTACTTGCGATAAATCTATCTCTAAAATTATTATTACTTTTCATCTATGACATCACTTGATTTATTGATTTCAATAATTGTTTTTTCTTCATAATCATATTAATCTGCAGTAAATACAGTTGTATCTATTTCATATATTTCGCCTCTGAGGTACATGCTCATTATATCTATATAAATATTTTTTGTTAATGAGAATATTTTTCTTATATATTTTTTCGTAAATAAAAGACGATATGAAAATTTTCTGCTTTAAAATCTATAATTAGGAATTATTTTATTAGCCTTTTAAACTAAGTATTAATTGAGAGTACATGGAGAGAAATGAAAAATAATTTAAATAAAAAATTGGAGGCAGTAAGCTTAGTACCTTAATTGTAGGGAGTTTTTATCTAACATAATGAAAATTTAATATTGTTACCAACTATGTTTTTTTCAAAGAGTAATACAATCGGTACTTCGTATTGCCTCCTCTTGTTGTAAAAAGTGCTTACATGGGCATATTTTATATTAAATTGTCAATGAAACTAAACGGCCAATCCAAAACTTGGATTCCTACTTTAGTAAGATACTTCGAAACTATCGCCGCAGTGTGAAGACATGGCACAGGCATTAAAAGAAAATTATCCTCGATGGATGGGGCAAAAGGCATCACAATCTGCTCTAAATTGTCTATTGTCAATGACCCATTTTCTACCATGTGTAACCATTACTGACTCTTCACCATGAGGTTCTCTTCGAACTATGCTACACTGAGTGTACCTGGTCGTTTTCACGCACACACTGTTTTCGGCAACACTATTTTTATTTGTTTATTGGATAGTACCTATTTATTCTGCTGGCCCATACGTCTAGGTGTGCATTAGTCTCTTATGTCACAATCTAGTGTGGTTTTTCACGATTTGTAATCTGGATGATCATTTAATTCTACGATTACCGCATCGGTCCATCGGGTGACCGACTGGACGTTAATAGGGCGGAAATGGCGATCTTCTGGAGTCTTTGTCTCTTTGATTATTTTGCCGATTTAGACGCGTATGTTGAATTCATTTTTTAATTTTATAGTATAATATAATAATTATATATATAATATAATAATTTTATAGCATAATTTCTCAAATTTTATAGTACCATAGAGTGCTTTGTTTGATAAGTAACCGGCGCCATTACAGTAAAACACCCAAACTATCCATCAGCTATAAAAATATTTATCATGATGTGGAAATCGACCTAGCGACTTTTGGCTTCGAAAGCCAACTAGGTATATACATTGTTTGTAAATAAATAGATAAATATTTACACTTATAGCTCTATAATAGGATTCTCTTGTCCAGCGCATCGTAAGTGCCATTATAATACAATTCACAAGGACAAGTACTCAAAATTCAGAGTAGATTTTATCTCAGAGCAAAATCCAAAATTGTTGAGATAACAGTTGTTATGGTATAACATGTTTTATTTTATATAATTTAAAAATGTTGCATTTGACTAGACTATAATTAGAATATACTTTGTTTTGATAAAAATTCATAATAAAAGTAAATGAACATAATTTTTAAATAATAGTCTGCCTGAATAATTTTTTTAATAAAAATTAATGAACTTAAGTTTTGATAAATAAATGTCTGCCTGATCCATCGATTGAAAATTCATATTAAATATGTATATTTAGCATATTCAATAAAAGTGTAAGATTGCATATTGTCCATATAACCTCAACCAATTATTAATTTTCGGGTGCGTGCGCGTTTAACTAGACTATACGCTAGATAATGAGGTATGTAGATTCAACTAGGTGGCATGCTTTGATGAGGCCTGTTTCCAGCAGTTATCTATCGAAAGTTGATGAAGATGATTCTAATTCAATCCCAAGCGTCTTGCAGTTTTGGGTAAATAGGCATTTATTTATTTTCTCAGAATTCTATACTTATTGTTTCACATAATTATAATGAGGAATGTGTCGGCAATATAAATGTTGACGTTCTGCCTGGCTTGTAGATAAGAGTGAGTTTATCACATGTGCTAAGCATACGCAATTTACGTTATCGTTTACTTACCACGTGAGTACTACACGGATTAAGCGATTAGTGAAATACATATGTTAGTATTACGACGCACACCAAAGTGTAACCGTGAATTTATTGATATTATATCACTATATCGTCACTTTGGAACAGTGCTATTATCTAGTATAGTGTATATATATTCACGCCTATCCCCCGCAGGGGTTGGCAGAGACCACAGAGCTCCATCCGCTGCCATTCATCGCAGCGAAACGGCTCGTCATTGGTCGCTTTTCGCCCTCGTGAGAATCAGGACGTGACGGGTGGCGAACCACGTCGCCGTCATTCTCGACAAATTAGGTATATTAAATTCGTCTTTAGTGAATCCCACGAGCCGCAAGGGAGGATGGAGGTCAGCCCCAGCAGAGCCCTGCATGCTGAGGTAAGGCACCATAGTTCCCGACCCCGGGACGATCGGCACGCTTACGACTAGGCTTTAAATATATATGTATATATAATAGGAAAATAAATCATTATTATAACTTAAAGCAACAGTTGTCGGTCTTCTGATTATTATGATCAGCTTATTGCCACTTCAGTTTGGTAACTTGAAGGCTGTGTCGGTGAATTTGGCTTGGCGGAGACCGCGTATTGGCACGTAGTGTAGGTTGTCCTTCAATTAGATGGAGGGGCGATGTCCGCAGGACAGCTGGCAGAAAGTATTTTCCATTGCACACACATGTGTAATCCAAGATAATGCCTCGGGGGACGACTATGTCGAGCTGTGGACTTTGGCTGAATTTAGGGGGATGGCTATATTTTTGAAAGGATGAAATATTATATATTGATTTAAAAATAATTTGACTTGAATAGATTAATTTCAAGTTATTTTGTATGATGCGCGCTCATTGGACGATTGATTTGAAAACTGTTTTGATCCTAAGGTGCAGATTGCCCACGATGTCGTTTTTGAATTTGAAAAACTTTCATAGTTTTGTTTTCACTGACTATTTTGTTATTTGTTTATAAAATTAATACTGATACATTTTACATACATCGTGGTGGTGATTGTCTTCTAACTAGATTCATGTGACATCGGGAAATTACAGAGTGTTAACTGCGTAGAATTATTTGAGTCTCTTAAGTGAGTGCGCAAATACAATATAGACAGATACATTTAGTTCTCTCGTCGCAACTCGATAAAAAGACGAACGAAATGTAAGCTGTAACTGTTAATTGCAAATTTTAATGAACATGGTTATATTTTACCTTAATTAAACTTTACCAATATTTGAAATGGGAAATGTGACGTCACGTCTTATGCACAAATGTAAAAATGACATTTTATTTGGCTCTTTTTTGCTTTATATGGTGGTAAAAATGCATGATATGTTCTGTTTATGTTTTGTTTTTGGTTTTACAAAAATTCCTGAAGAAGATAAATACATTAATAATAATAATAGATAAATTACAACGCAGAATACCAAGCGAAGTGAAGGAAATTAAGCCGGAATACCGACCTTGACCGAATTGGAGACCTATGGCTAGGTAAAAGTAGATAGATCACATTATTTTTCATTCAAAGTACAAACTTAGCGCTTAAAACTGTTGTGAAGCTCATTAATCTCCGCTTAAATAATGGATCACATTCCAGCGTATCTTTTAATGTTAAAAGGAAATTATTTCGCCAAATGTGAGTCGTTCCGAGTAATTCAAACCTCTCCCTAAATCCCTAAATACCTCGTAAACGACCGACTCCGCCTTGCAAAGATAATAAAAGTCCCTTTGTTACTTAAGATACTTCCACAACATCAGTGTTATTACAGTCATAAAGGTTGACCTAATATTCAATTGTATCTGGCATTTAATCCTTGGTACTTGACATGCTTTCTCTCGATCATTTGGCTCGCTTGTATCTACAACTTTTTCTACTTTCTCTTAACTGGTCTTTTTTAACTTTAAACCTTAAACATTTCCGTGTGTTTATGATTGCGATATGTATTATACTTTCTATTAGTGATCGTATATACACATTTATATATTTTATTCGTGCGCTTCAGCACGCTTACTGCTACATACGTATCTGTACTTGTTGTACCTGGGTTTCGCTTCAAGTTATCGAAATTTATTAATATACTTTATAGTCACAAAATATAGTCGTAACAGTGCACTGCTGGTGGGCCAAGGTGTGCCTCCCGTAAAATTGACGGGTATAGGTATAACCAAAACGCTTGGCGGGCGGTTTGTAGATGGGCAGATTGGTTTTTATTTTTCATGTAGACGGTGCTGCCAGTCTGTAAGTATTTTCTCCAATATTCGCGTCTTTAATTTATGTCAAATGTCATTTTTCAGCTATAAAAGTTATAGTTAGTCGAGCTGCCCTCTAGCTTGCTTTTGCTTGTTTTTTCACCTAACTATTCCTTATATTAAAACTTTATTTTCGAGTAGATTCAATGTCCGTAGAAAGCTGACATTCAGTTTTAGTACCTTTATCTTTAATTATTTAAGAATAGGGATTGAAATTCGTTTTCGTTCGAGGCGCAGGTAGTTTGATTTTATACAATCATGCGCTAACTGTGCGCGGAGTTGAACCGATTCCAATGTCATCTTGAGGACATTTGCTGAGAGGTTTGATTGTTGGTACCTGAAATTTGAAATTGTCAAATAGTACACGTGCTGCCAAATCAAGCTTGTCTTAGGTAAAGTAGGATTAAATTTGATAACATTAGATTAGTGTGTGTTTCTACTAACAAAATGTGACCTGTGAAGATTAACATAAATGATTTTTATCTATTTGTTTGTTAATTAAATGAAAAAAATATACCTAGCATGGGAAATTTTGATTGAATTTTGGACTGTGAAAAAAAATGCTTATTAAATAGCAGATAATAAATAACAATCTAGTTCTGTCATTGCATTTACCTTGATTTCAGTTGGACAGAAACTCGTAGCCTTGTACGGTCACACTTCCGTGTTTAGACCATTTAGTTAATGGAAAAAAAATCTGGCGAATACTAACTTTTTGTACTTTTGCATTGCACCTAACAATAAGCAAGATGTCATTGTTTCTTTACATCAGAGCGTTAATGAGCATGCCTACTCTAAACTATAAAATTAAATTTTCTTTATTTTAAATATTTTATATTGGGCTACATTACTCTCCAAGAAAAATATTTGAGTGATATTGTTACTATACTGACTGGTTAGCGTTACATTTGTGCATATTTGTTCCAACTTCGAATAGGTTTATGTTATGTAGCGGGTTGTTACAGCGACAATGTTTGTTTACCAAAAACACCTTATATGGACAGTCAAAAGTTTTACTTAGCTAAGATCCGCCACAAGCGAAACAATAACAGAAAATTAATAATGTGTGTTTTTCTGTTGGGTTAAGTGGATTTATTTGAAACTTAAACCAAAAACTTACCGAAAATCGGCCATCAATTCTCCACCCATCAACCACTATACACAACACCAAACACACATTGTCACTTTTCCATCATGTAAACGACACGTGTTTCGCCCCAACACGAGGCATCTTCAGGTATAGTAGACTCTACGGAAGACGACCGAAAAGACCGAAAAGAAGACGACTTTTGTGGCAAATAGTGGTTGGTTGGTGGAGAATTGATGGCCGATTTTCGGTAATTTTTGGGTTTAAGTTCCAAATAAATCCACTTAACCCAACAGAAAAACACACATTATTAATTTTCTGTTATTGTTTCGCTTGTCGCGGATTTTAGCTAAGTAAAACTTTTGACTATCCATATAGAGATGGATTTCCGCAAAGTAACGCCTGACTCCATTAAAAATCTCAAAACACCTTACTTATTCAAAAGATGATGATGATGCATAAATAAGTAAGTCAACTTCTGTATGTTTTTTTGTAGATTTAACAGGTAAACGAGTAAGTCATTAAATGATCCCATTTGATGACCATAACCACGCTGCCCATGAATATGCATAATATTAAGAGCACTGCAGATGTGATGTCTACCTTAGTGTGATAATGTAAATAATGTGAGGGAAAGAAGGATTTTATGGGAGGGGTAGAAGAACGTTATGAAAGGGCTCCGTGATCTTGCACTCAACATACTAACACACATGTACTGTCATGAATATATAAAACAGTTTTTTTATCCAAAACAGCTGAAAGATATAAATTTCGAATAAAAGGTAAAATTTTTATATGATAATCTACATGTGTAGTAGATGATAATGATGATCTACATGTGTAGTAGATTGCTTCGACAGCTGTGGGTCATATTAAGTTTCTTAAATATTTCTGAATTTATGTTTTATACCAGCATTTTGTATTAGAACACACGACTTATTGATACGTTATATATATTGTATACTGAATCTGTTCTTCTTGCTGCCTCTCATATGCAAAATTACTGACCTTATCTTGTATCGAAATCAGCAACAACTTTTAACAAATTAGGCTATTATTTATTATAGCCTAATTTGCTAAACGTTGCTTTTTATATTCGCTTTTCTCATTTGAATTTTAATGTTAGATTTTATAGTAATGGTGCCATGCTATAGGTTGAATGGGCCGGCTCTATTGGGGGATTACCATAGCCAACAATACACAGACAGACACACACGCACACACTAAATATATATCCTTACGTTCAGATATATCTTTACGAAATTGCTGAGGTTTTTAATAAAGGCCATGTCAAGAGTACCCTTAACCGGTTGGCTTGCATGAGGAGAGTAATGAGTGTGGAGGAAGCAAGGAAAGTACGCCGAGATCGTAGCAGATGGAGATATGTGGTCTCTGCCTACCTCTACGGGAGACAGGTGTGACGATATGTATGTATGTATGTATGTATACGTTAAGTGGTAGCTTTTTATCTTTACCGTATTTTTCACGGTGAGTGCAAGGATCCGTTGGCTCAATCTTATTCCCTTCCTTCCCTCTAAATACTGTTGTGACCAGTGAAACACGAGCGTACGTTAACTCTATAATACACACGCACACAGATAACATAGGTTCTTCTCTTCCCATTATTCGTATCTCTACCCTAACGCTAGCAACGTTTCTATTATGGTCTATGGACAGCGGTAATTGCTTACCATCAGGTGACCCGGTTGCTAGTTATCTTACTTCTACCATGAAAAAAAAATCAAGCATTTCGGTGGCATTGTTAGTCATCTCTTTTCTTAAAAAATCTATTTGCAAGTATTTAGCATGCGAAATGTTTAGTTAAAGTAAATTTTTACATTTACACTTGCATTACCATTATTTAAAGTGTAATAATGATTTTACTCAATCCAATTGGCTCAGAGGCGGGACCATCTGCCTGCGGAGTCAATGGTCGCGGGTTCGATCCTCGTATCGGAATAAATATATGTATGGATTACAAATATTTATTCCGGGTCAGGTAACCCTGCGAATCCGTATTGGCAAAGCGTGGTGGGTCAACATCCGTTCCTCCAGAAATGGAGAGGCCCATGCTCAGCGGTGGGACATATATGAGCTGTTAAAAATAATAATGATTTAAATAGAATGTACAAATTATCAGTTATATAACAAAAATAGTTAAGAAAATAAATCAATCACTGTCAATGTTTACTCTATTATCACTGTGATAAATGATAACCTTAAAGTTCACAAATAATTTCCAGAATATTCGTTTATTAATCTTAAAATTTCCCTTTATATTGTTTTCCTTTTATGCCCACGCGTCCAGGTAAACCAAAAGAATAAAGATGATGGCATAAATCTCGTAAAGTTAATGGTATATTACATATCTCTACGATCAAACACGTTCACCATCACACAGCGTGGTTACAAGAGTACTTTTTTAAGCTGTTGATGAAGTATTATTACCACCGTTTAATTAAATAATCACTACTTTATCTAACAACTTTGTTCACATTTTATTTATTTATATATATTCACGCCTATCCCCCGCAGGGGTAAGCAGAAACCACAGAGCTGCATCCGCTACCATTCATCGCAGCGAAACTCCATTGGTCGCTTCTCGCCCTCGTGAGAAACAGGACGTGACGGGTGGCGAACAACGTCGCCGTCATTTTTCAATAAATTAGGTATATTAAATTCCACGTCCAGTAAATCCCACGAGCCGCAAGGGAGGGTGGCGGTCAGCCCCAGCAGAGCCCTGCATTCTGAGGTAAGGCACCATAGTACTCGGGGGAGCCCGATGCCGAGACAATCGGCACGCTTGCGACTAAGCTCGCCCTTAGCCACGCATTCTTTGGCACGGCAGACCGTGGATTGGCGGAAAGGAAGGGAAAGGATAGAGAAGAAAGGAAAGAGCAGGAACGGTTTGTGGATTGGGGGGGTTACTAGACTCGGAATAAATATTAACGGAATAATTATAAATCCATATATACATTTATTTCGATGCGGGAATCGAAACTGCGACCATTGACTCCGTGGGCGGAGGGCCCGGCCACTGAGCCAATCGGTCGTCTTTTTCACATGCAATATCATATTTACTACAGAATTTCAGATTTTAAGTTTAATGTATTCGAAGAAAAAGGTTGCATCTATTTGTAAGTCCACCTTAATAATCGTCTTCTTTAATTTGGTACAAAAAAAACAACTATAGAAATTTCTGTGGTGATGAAACTAGAATCAAGCCATATAAATAAACGAAAAAGGCTGGCAAGGTTAAGCGGCGGAGACCGGTTACATTTCTTTGTATTCTGGCCAGTTTAGTAAAAAAAAATTATAACATAGTTTTGATATTTAAACACGGATATGTCGGTAAGATTGATTTTGTATGAAGATTGCGCTTCATGTCAAATATTGTAGATACGATTACATTAGACTTGTCTGCGAGGTATTCTCATTAACCTATCAAGTAGTGATAATACCATCTTTTTTTAATTTTTTCGTTACAATGTTACAACTAAGTTCTGTTATGACTTTTCCCGCCAACTTACATCAGTGACGTTGTGTTTTTATTTCATTTTCATAATCTTATATTATTATCAGTTATATTGTTAATTGAGGTGACGTATTATATATATAATATAGCGTAGTATCGATTAAGGCTTTATAAGTAAACCGATATGAAATAAATGCATGCATCATGATTCTTTGAGATGACTGGAATAGAATAGAAGATTATGGTAGAATGGCAACCGTTTTATAAAGACGTGGTGTGACGAGGTGAATGGACATTTTAAGAGATTTGATATTATTCCATTTCACTTGACATTGCATGCACTATTATGCATAGTTTTAAATAATTGCCACCAAAGAAAGGAAAAGAAACGTTAAAAGTAGAACTCGATACGTGCATAGTATTTAGGTATTCTAATGCTTTTCGTGCTTGGGCTAGTGATCAGCACTTAAAAATCCATATCCATTAAAAATACGTAAAGTAATGAAAACAGCTTGCTCAAAAATAAATGGGTGTCCGCGGGCAGAATTAAATTTTGACTACTATTTTTAAACAAGGAATATTCGACCTTACAGAATATTAAAAAAGTAGTAATTAAGGTTGAAATTCTAATTTTGTCACCGGACAACCTTTACATATGGTATGCCTGCACAAATCTGTTTATCGTAAATAATGTACACTCATTATCGACGTCACCGTCAACAATTTTTGGCAGTCCACTTTTGGGCATAGGTCTCTTCTAAAACAAATCATAAAATCAGATCTTCGGCTTTACACATCTCTATCTGGCCGGAGGGCGTCGTACACTACGTTTTATGGATTTACATAGTATTTTGAGATTGCATTTTCTAAATATAATAATGGAAAATATCCTTTAACATAAATGGAGAAAGTATACCAAATTTTAATAACTCTTATATATAAGTATTTTATGCTGAATTGAAAAGTTCGAGTTGATATTTAATATATCAATTTTACGTTTGATTGCATTCTCGTTACTTTTAAACTCCTTAAAAATATTATTCAGAGAAAGATAAATATAATGAATCGTAAATAAAAATTGTTCTTAAAGATATTTGCAAAAGACATTTGGAAGGTGACTCCAGCACGCATTGGAATTATTAAAATAAATAACGCTGTGTTTTGTTCTTATTAGAATGCTAGTATGCAGTCGGTTGCCAATATGCGACATAAAACTTTAATGGCAGCTCTATATTTTATGCTATTTTTCATTTAACGAGTGTGTTCCTCGTGACTTCGCTCACGGTCATAATTTTAAACGATTTTAAATATACGTTAAGAAACCTCAAATTTTTGCAATAATTATTACTTTTAATTTAAACAATTTTTGATGATTCTTAGTTATTCCCACGCCTATATAATTTATGCGAAGAAACGAAATAAAAAATAGTTTAAGAAGCAAAATTAAAAGTATATGGTCCATTGTCAAAGATAATTCGTGGCCTTTGTCTCCTCATTTTATACTCATCTATACTCATCGTATAGATGAGTATAAAATACTCAATCTAGGAAGGAGAATAATACCAGTTGAGCAAAAAAATACATGCCCTGAGGAAGATAAATGCTGAAATAAAAAAAAACTTATCTGACTGGATAATAGTTACCTGTAAAATGGACGCTTTGGTCATATACATTCTAGTGTTTACGGCTGGACAGTATTCAGTGCTTTACATAAAAGAAAACTTGAACACTATTTAATATTACAGGATGCAAGTGAATTGAGTTCCTTTCCTGGTGTTCGACGTTCCAAAATTGTTTAAATCTTTTTATTCAGATAGATATCAATATCATATCGAAGATATTCTTCATAAAAAAAATTCTCCGTAACACCTTGGGCCTAATCAAAAGAGATGATGGCAGTTGGCGAAGTCGAAAAAACGCCGAAATCGAGCATCTGGTGGCTCAACCCTATGTTATCGGAGAGACTAAGGCTCACCAACTCCGTTGGCTGGGCAACGTTGAGAGGAAGGGGGAGGACCACGCGGTCAAGAGTGTTTGTCGCCCAACTGGACGCCGTCCTGTGGGGCGCCCTAGGTCCCGGAGGCTGACTTGCGCAACCTTCAAATCAGTTATTGGCAAGTGGTGACGCAGGACAGGGCTCGGTGGCGTAAGACTTTTTCGGAGGCCAAGATCCATTCTGGGTCTGGTCTGGCTCTACGCCAACAAAATTAATTCAATCTCTTCAAGTTTCTGAACTACTTCTGAACTTTGGTGTCCCTCAAAAACCAGGAATGCTGCTGTAATCGCTACGCTTAGCTAATATTGAGGATCGCAGATTCGTTTTTATTCTCAGGTAGTTACACTGGTATTTGCTAACATAGTCGCCTCGTATGACACCCACGGGAATCTAACTAAACTACACATAACCGTTCCAAGCTCTGATAATATGTTGTACAGTTTGAAATACCGGTACAAGTCAATTTTTATTTTTACTATATAAAAGCTTACTTTTGCTTTTAGATAATTAAAGTTCAGTTTATTAAGCTTTTATTATTAATAATTTACAATATTAACTAAATACTATTTCCATAATACGAAAATTTTTGTTACACTGAATACTTATTTACAGATTATTGAAGAAATGTTTGATAAATATCCAATAGCCTTGTTATTTTTGTCAGACCACAAAAAAAAACTGTGTTTCTTATGAAAATATAATTTAGTTACATATCATACACGGTGAACGTACATGTTTTTTATTATTATTACAATAATAAAGCAGTCGTAGTTAAGTGTTATCGAAAACCAATATATCAGTTTTATACAAGGAAATTTGTATCGAATTGGATTGAAAGATCAACATACATGTATGTGTGTATACAAAAGCCACTTATTTTCGTTTAAAATTATTTTCAAATAAGAATTTTTAATACATGTAAACAGACCAATGGCAACGTTAGTTGAAAATATAAAAGCACATATATTCCGTTGGCCCGGCTATTTAGGATGGGAAAAAATTGTCAAAAGATCATACATGGGACTAGGTCTCAGTACAACATCGACCAACAACTGGCGAGGAACTCCACAAGACCGTAACCAGTGACGTGTTTCCATACCGGCCACCAAGACGCAATTAGGGTTGTTGACCCAGTGAAGTAAGTATAAGCGTAAAACAGGTGTGTGATCACTACATCACACACCTGTTTTATACTTATATTAAACTTATACAAGGGTAAAGCAAATTGCTGTTCGCATAGATTACAATCACAATTATTTAGTAAAAACTGACGTTATCATGATAATAACGCATATAAACATAGACACATACGTATATTACATTAATATTTGTAGCATTTTCCAGCATTATATAAACCTAATATTTAAGATTAAAGCTGTAGGAGTATGCTAAGGCACGGAAACTGCTTTATATACCTTTATGTAGTGTCATACCGTCTGTTGAGTAATTGAGAAATTATTTGGGAATGTAAGTAATACATTCACGTGTCTTTCATGTGAAGTATTCTTAGTGAACCAGCTATTAGTTATTAGAATTATTGAAGGTTAAGTTTACAGTACATTTTACTTAAAACAATTTTTCAAAGTAAATAAATCCGTCGGAAAACCAAAGCAACATAGCTCTTCAAGCTAGCAAACTCGAATGGCAACGGGCTTGTTATGTTTGCCGGAGAATCGATAACCATTGGAATGGCTGACTGAAACTGGATGAGTGTAGCGGAAGGGCTAGGAGGCATGCCTAGAACCTGGGTTATATATATATATATATATATATATATATATATATATATATATATATATTATATGAATAATGAAACACAAACACATGAATATACATATGTATATATATTGCAGGATTGTGTAATCTTAATGAAATACGTCTTGAAATTATATTTGTTCCATTGAGGCCAATTTAATTTCCTTTTTAACATAAACATGGGAAATTTATGACGATTTTAACAATATCGTTTTTAATTAAGGTTTTGTAAGGTCGGTAATAAATTTTAAATGTAAAGCAACTTCATTAACAAAACTTGTTCGAATTTTTTTTAATGTGTGAATATTTGATTACAAATTAAGGTAACCAAGAACGGAAATTAGTTGTATAGATATTTAATGTTTCATGGGTCATATCGCGATAAATATGTATGGCCTAAAGGTATTTATTTCGAGTCTGACGATCCCTTTAATTTGCCTTGTACAAGCGTGCTGCGTTAATGTCCATTCCTGCAGAAACTCTTTTGTCCAAGTGCTAAGTAATAAATAGTTTAGCTAGAGTACTGCTCTCTTATCACATATGATAATTAGAATTTTCTTTGCGACAATAATATTAACAAAATTCATCAAAGCGACATAAAATTGTAATACAACCAATATAAAACTATCAACCATATGTGAAAATGAAGGCCGAACTGTGCAATGCAAATGTTTGTATTAGATCGGATTCATAAAAGCGTCTTTGTATTATCAATGAGATCATGCGATCTGAAAATCATAACTCAATACATTTTACTTAGTCTTTAATTATCAAATTTTGATACGTATCTCCTATCTTTCTAATTCAACCACCGAGTAGCCTTTCTAAATACTTTGGAAGTTTGATATAATATATGCTTTTGAATATATATCATCATCAATAGCTTGCGGCAATCCACTGCTGGACATAGGCCTTCCCCAAAAGGAAGGTGCCATCTGGCCCGATTTTCGGTTTCACGCATTTAGTTTCTGCGAGCCGCCCAGCGCAGAGTGTCGCTCCATCTACCCGAGGGGTGTTTCATACTACGTTTGCCAAGACGCGATCTCTCCTCCAACATTTTCTACTACAAACGTGACCAGCCCATTGCCACCTCACTTTGCTAACTCGCAGAGTTGTCTCGGTGACTTTGGTTCTCCAGCGGATTTTTTCGATTCGAATCAAATGTACCAGATACTCATTATATGTATCCTACACATAACTTATATAAAATATGAAATTTACATTAAACTTTTAACTTTTATCTCTATTACAAATGACATAGAAACATAGAAGACAAAAATTATTTTAAGTAAAATGTAAACCTATCGCCTGAAATCGTATACATTTTTATATAAACAAGCAATTTGCTTATTGTTGACAAAAGGCACGTGATCTGTACTGTTTTTCGAGCCGCGGTTCATCTATTTTTGTAAGACCTGAAAATGTTTATGTCTATTTATTTATGTGTAGTATTATCACCTACGAGGCGGATACTGGTGTAAAATGTATATAATAGTAATATAGAATCAAAATAATGATTGTTAACATGAGGTTTTATAAGAATGAAAATGATGGAAATAATATATTTACAAACCCATTACTACTTCCCACATTTTAAAAATATATATTATACTAAATGTATAGTGCGAAGGAAATAAATTTATAACCTAATGATGGGTATATAGGTGAATGGTAGTGGTAGAATTACGTTTTCAAACTTAACTTTAAAAAATATTTATTCGACCCTATTTATATTACGTTATAGGTCGAATAATCCTTGTTTGTAAAAATAGTAGTTAAGGTTGAAAACCTAAATCTGCCACCAAACACCCTTTACATTAATCTTATTAACATACTATACTTCAGCATTATAGAAAGTAAACAATAATAATGTTATCTTCTTGATTTAGAATGCGTCAATCATGTAAGGTCACCTTATATATATTTATGTTTACAATTTTCGTTTGACAGGGAAACCATTACGGTTCAATTAATTTATGCGCCGTTTTCATTAGAATCACATTTTCGTAAGACCACTTGTAACTAGGGCTGCCTAGGCAATTCCGGGGAACAAGTATATAAATTTCCAAAAAAAAATAAGACATAAATTTGACCTAGATATGTGATAAGTTGACGACCTAACTGACGAGGAACCCAAATATTCATGATAGGTAATGCTCAGCAGCAGGACATATATGGGCTGTGTAAAAAAAAAATTTTAATCATTTTGGCAAATGGCAATCATGTAAAGTACTTATTTAAAATTTTGCCGTTAATTTATCTATTTATTTTTAAAACTTAAAAGTATTGCTTGCCCATAAAACTCAATGAAATCTGAAATATTTTTTTATGGGATAGGAAGGCAAACATGTCGCCTGATCGAAAGCAATCAACGCCGCTCATAGACATCTGGAACACTTCAGACATGGTAGAAACGGCCGGTCTTTGAGAAATATGCAATTTTTTTTATGGTTCAACAGTCGTATCTTTTCAATATCATTAAAGGCACATAGTACCACATAGTGGAGGTGCGTGAAAAAGAGTTTAAGTAATTTAAGCTTTGAAGTCTCGAAGTCAGGATAAATGTAAGCCGCACATTTAAAAAATGTTGACAGCCCTTGGTATATGCGTTAACACACTCTCAATGACGTGTCGTCCATTACTAGTTAGATTCGATTATCTGTGTGTCACTTCTATCAACGAAATTGCCATCATTATTGTTCCATGTGTATATCTATATGAGTCCAATTGTTTTTATAAAGGAACTTAACAAAAAAGTTTACTGAAACTGGAATAATTTTTTAACATAGTGTATGCACATTATGCAAATAAGCATATTAGAAATGCATTTGCGCAACAACAAAGCAAAAGAAATATGTTTTAGTATTTTTTTTAATAAAACGCATTTTTCTGCTTTACAAGTACACTCATAGTTGCACTTTAGAATTTCCTTTATTCTGAGGGTCATTATAAGAACAAATGACATGGACAAGCAGTCGAACTCAATGGGAGTAGGTAGGGGCTAGAAATGACATGTTGCAAAAATAGAAACGAATTAAGATAGTAATATATTTACAAATAAATTGTACAACATAATAATATATTTGCAAATTAATTAAACAAGATTCATACAGAAGAATATGAAACGCGACAAAAAAGCTAGTTCCAAAAAAAAGTTTTTTTTTATATATATATTCACGCCTATCCCCCCGCAGGGGTTGGCAGAGACCACAGAGCTCCATCCGCTGCCATTCATCGCAGCAAAACTGCTCGTCATTGGTCGCTTTTCGCCCTCGATGATTCTCATCAGGACGTGACGGGTGGCGAACCACGTCACCGTCATTTTCGACAAATTAGGTATATTAAATTTGTCTTAGTGAATCCCACGAGCCGCAAGGGAGGATGGAGGTTAGCCCCAGCAGAGCCCTGCATGCTGAGGTAAGGCACCGTAGTCCTCGGGGGAGCCCGACCCCGGGACGATCGGCACGCTTGCGACTAGGCTCGCCCCTAGCCACGCATCTATTGGCACGGCAGACCGTGAATTGGCGGAGAGGAAGGGAAAGGATAGAGAAGAAAGGAAGAAGCAGGAAAGGAAATGCAGATTTGGGGGGGGTTACCATACTCGGAATAAACATTTATTAATATTTATTCCGATGCGGGAATCGAACCCGTGACCATTGACTCCGCGGGCGGAGGGTCCCGCCATTGAGCCAATCGGCCGTCTTTAAAATTTACATAGCCTAATTTGCATGTTCTTGGCAGTTAACAAGGAAGTTGAAGAGCCAGTCGATGATTTTGTGATTGTATTGTATGTTAAACACGTATTTTGTTTGATGACTCCATTGTGATGCGAATTACAATGCATTTCTGGTCTGGGCTAGTGGAATAAATAACAGTTTTGAGATTCCTGGTTTTAACATCAAACATAAATTTATTTTGATTTACATAAGGCCAGCTCTTAATCGTTATTTTACTATTATTTACAAATTATTTTACTCGTATCCCGTATCGAGATATGTAAAAATATATATATGATCTATGTTACAAGTATTTATTCCGAGTCTGAATTTATTAGTCCGTTTCTTCCGAAATGTTAGGAATCTATGCCTAACATACATATAGGGGCGTTAAAAAATAATTGAATATGTATTACGCATACCCGGCAATTTGGGTGCATTTTCTCAGTATCAAAAGAAGTCTATCACGTTTGTCCGAATATATCTATGAAAGTATAATTGATAGATTCGGGTCGGTAATGAGAGAATTGAAAATATTTTAAAATTTTTCAAAGATCTGTACTGAATTTTCAACACACAATGTTCTCTTACGTGGACACTGTGGCAACAGATAAGTACGTTGTTGACCCATATTTTCTTCGTTACAGTATTCCTAAATATACATATCCATTCATATTTCGCTTGTATTAAGTTTTATATTATCAACTTATATCGTGAAGTTATGAAAGGTGTGAAGTGAATTGTTTGTCGTTACAGATTTTGCCAGTTAGTGAAATAACATTGTAAATATTTTTAATTTATATAAATTATCAGTATCGTAAATATTAATATAATTATTATACCGCTGAAACTTGTTACTGTTTTTTTACCGTTTTTTTGTTGTGATTTTTCTTTTAAAACAACACTAGCAATGCTTTGAATATTACTAGATTTTTTCCAACTAAGTGAATATGCTAGGAAATGATTCTCATCAATAGTACAATGGAGAATAGACCTCACGATCTCAGACTGTAAGCTCCGTCGTTAACAAAAGAGCTGAAAATCCATAATTCCAAATTGGTTTGAATGCAGTAAATAAGTGGCAAAGGAAGGGTAAATAGAAGTTAAAATAAATGTTGGTATTCAACGGAATACCAATAGAATAACAATTCCAACTCTATTCTTTGAGTGAGTATAAAGTGATATATTCATAAAATTGTTTATAAAGTAAGGGCACGGTGTTCGAACAGCATTCCTCCGTGTATAATTGTGTAAATATCGAGATTAGATTAACAAACAACGTTAATCTAAATCTATTTGCATAGATTTAGATTAACGTTATTTGTTTAGTGATGTCTTGTTTTAATGTCTTAAAAACTATGGTCAGATTTGCCTTCAGAAATCGGCTATCATAATTTAATAATGATTATAATTATGATTATGATGGGAGTAGCTCCGATAGTATGTTGAAATCATAACTTTAGTAAAATGTAGAGAATAACGAATCTTCCATTTTCTTTGTAATACTGAAAAAGAGGTCTGTTTTATTGAATTGTAAATTTCTTCAAGGCGCTTCACATGCAATTTGCTTTTATGACTATTTGCGGTTTTGTCGTCGGCCAAGTGCAGTAAACCTAACTCAGACATTCGATATGCATTCTTTAAGGAAGTCACATCGGAAATTCACTGTACAGTTCATTTTTATTCACTGCAGCCAACTCATAAGTGTTTTGAACTAAATTATAATTCGGGACACGGTAGTTGGTACTTTTGCGTGACGTGTGGAAACGGTGGCATGCACATCTAGTTATGGTATCTGGTATTGTTTTTGTGAGTCACGTTTATTATGGAAGTTACACTTACATATAATGGGATCTAACTGTTACTGATTTCCGGATTTATAACTTCTCTGCATAATTTTATTTATCTAAATCAGATGCCAAAGTTTCTCTGTTGGATGTAAGTCAGCCACATGCTCTTCAAGTTATCAAACTGAAAAGACAATGGCCTGGACTCGTTTGTCGAATTACCGAAAACTGTTGCAGTAGACGAGTGCAGGTGTGGAGACCGTATTTTGGCAAACGTAGTGTGGGTTGCTCCCCAGCTAAACGATGATCGTTGCAGAGCTGCTGGTAGAAATTGGATGTATGGACGCTAGGTAGCCCTTTGGAGAAGGTTTATGTTAACTAACACTAGATTACACTAAGTTTTATAAGAATTTTAGCAATACCATGAACGCAATAGTGGCCTGTCGCGGGCAGATGATGATAATTTTACCTGTATCAAATGGAATGGCTCTACTCTATGTCAAATGTTATATACTTACTTTCATGGTATTGCTAAAATTCTTATAAAACTTAGTGTAATCTAGTGTTAGTTAACAAATCTGTATATAGTAACTGTAATCATTCACAATATGCTATATTATCATTCGTAAACCAGAAATGTTGATTTAGTCTATGGCAAGTGAATAAAATGCGAGTGAAATATGATCCATCTTCCCGTCTGTGTTTGTATTTAACTTCAGGCCTGTTTTATTACATTTCGTCCTCTCTGCTCACATTCTTTATTTAGTTCTTATTATATCGACCTAAATAAGATATTTTTTTCTTACTATATCCAGTATATTTAACGAGTAAATTGCAACGATGCTTTTTATGAGCAAATTTGTTTCTTAATAAAGAGTTACTTTTTTCATTCAAAAATTTAATTAGCATTATATTTAATGGTCCTATACCAATAACCTTAATATTATTTTTTCTTAAGATATATAAATTTCGTTTTAACAATAAGTACCTGATATTAGAATGATAGTCAACAATATTTAATATAGTAGTCATAAAATTTGGAGCTGTGATTTGCACAGGACGGCTGGCAGAAAACTGAATGCATGAACTCGGGTTAGGTGAAATGTCTTTCAAGGATAGTTATGTCCAGCGGTGGACTGTAGCAGTTTGACGTTTGATGACGATAAATAGTAATAATAATAATAATTTTATATTTTCAATAATGTGTCGTACAAATAAACTTCAGCTGTTACTTCAGGACTTTCTCAAAATGTACCGATGTAGTAGAACCATCTATTTTATTTGCCAATATCTATTTTAGTGCTTATTTAATTATTTTTTTATTGATAGATTGCAAAAACATGTTTGAGATAATTAATCTTTTATATTAGTGATAGCCCATCTATATTTTAATCGTAGTGTCACTCACCCTAATGCAACGCAGTTAAATCTTATCTAGTAGAGTGGTTTATCTTGATAAAGGCGTGTTTGCTATATTGATTATTCGGTAGGGAACAGATTTTGACGCTTTAGTATAAATATATATCTTTATTAGTTTTTACTTATGATATAAAGAAAATAAAAGTGGTAGGTATTACTTTACGTAAGTAATACTTACTAACTTCGTCGGTACAACGACCGAAAGTGTCTTGACCTCTGATACGAGAACTCGCCATTGGTCTCGCCATGTTGGGTTGTCTCTCGCCAATTGCCTACCCAAAGCTTGCTTAGGTCAGCGATCACTGCGTCGCTCCAACGGTACCTAGGAGGACCGACAGGACGGTATTGCCACGTATGCCCTCTTCGCCGTTCTTTAATCCCCTCCAGATGACCGAGCCAACGGAGTATATGCGCCTTTGTCTCTTCGATTATATGTGCAACCATCTCAAGCAATTCGATTACCGCATTCCGTAGGACTATCCGGTCTCGTTTTTGGGCCGATGATTTAACGCAGGATTTTCCATTCGTTTCGTGTCCTTTTGCTGGTTATTTATTTCGTAAGTAATGAATAAAGTAACTTATTATGGTGTTAAAACCGTAGTAGATGAAGGGATAGTTCAATCTAGATTAAACGCGTAAATTTAAGTCTCTCACTGTGATTTCGGCATACATTTTTTTCCAGTCTTTATAAAATACATATATTCTACTGCCAGGTACCGGTCTCCACATTTCTGGATGAATAGGCCATAACCCATCAACCCAAGGTGAATCAGCGGGACATAAGAAAATCCAATTAAACGCTTGTAGGTCATACATACATGTGTTTATCTCCATGCGGAAATTAAACCGGCGACTATTGACTCCCGTAAGCGCATAGTTGTGTCACTGAATCAATTCGGTCGTTGGGTAGGTGATCCAATGAGCCAATTACTGCATAACGCCTTTTAATAACTCATTTTCTAGTTATATGCTTATTTTCACCATTCCAAAATTCAGAAAACCTTTTTTTAAATCTAATATATTCGCTATTTACTATTAGGCCAAGCGATTTTGTAACTATACACTTGCGTATAGACATTGATCAGAATTAAGGAGTCAAGTAATCGAGAAATTTATGCGAATTGAATAATTTATTACTTGAAAATGGGTGAGTCTGTAAGTGCGGACATAAATACGAATTTAAGTCCGAGACATAAAAATAGTAAATTGATTGTAGCCTGTTTAATAAAATTTTCTCACCCAGTCACCTCCATACGTGACACAATTTGTAAAGAAATTTTGTATCCAGGTCGATGTCCCACCAAATTTATAGTCTCGTAACGTCAAGATAGCAATTTGCGAGTTTTATTACAATTGTTTTGGATGTTTTTATTTAGACTTGATAGTGCGTAGTTAAAATTTTTTGTTAACGAATTTACTTTAATACTCTAATTAAAGTTATTTCGTTAACTACAGGAATTAAGGTATGAAGTTATTTTAATTGTCAAATTTTTAATCAACTTAAAGTAACTTCACCTGTAGACCAGTGATTCTCAACCAGTGTACCGCGGCACTTTTGTGTACCGCTAAAAAATGGATAAATTAAAATTATTAAATAATATATTTTAAGGAATTAAATCCATAAAAAGTATTACTTTTTTTGTAACGCGTTCTTTCTTACAATAATAAACATACTTTTATGCCTCAATTGGGCTTACACATATTAGGCTCTTTGCCGCCAAATTTTGAAATCGTTAAAAGTGCCGCACCAAAAAATGTTGAGAATCACTGCTGTAGACAGGGGTGGTCAACTTGATGCGACCCAAGATCTTACTGTTTACTAACTAGAGTCTATGCGATCTATTATTATATCATACAAATTAGATAATTATTATTTCTTCATAATCGACAGAAAACGTATTTGCTGTAAGTACAAAGTGATGTATTTTGGTTTTATACACCATTATGGTATACAAATCCATTATTTAATCCTAACTAGTGGATTATCAATTTGTGTTTTTCTATAAATAATATTTTAAATGTTATTGTGAATATTTATACCAAAATTATAATATTATTTAATTAAATTGTGGTTTTGATAATGCCTGAAAAAGTTTTTAAGACTCAATAAGACTTTACTTGGCGCCCTATTATCTTTGCCTTAACTGCTTCGATTTGTCGCTCGTATACTGATACTAAGTTTTACGGCACCATGATTACGTTCGAGTAGATTTTATGACCCGCTGTACTTATCGCTTATCGCTTATTCATTTTATCGCATTATACCCAATGAGGACGAGTGATGCCGTTAAAATTCGTAAGGTCGAGGACGTTTTATTGCTTTTTGCTAAATTTCGAGGTGTTTCGATGATTGTGAATTTTCATAAACACACAGTGAGATGTGAGTGTAAATATAATACGCAATCTCTTTCTCTATATTAACATTATCTTTTTTTGAATCATACGATTATGTTTATCACTAAAACATTCGTGTTAATTGTCGATGCAAATGGCGTAGTGTCAAAGTGCTCGCTTTTCGAGTAAAGAGTCTTGGGTGCAAATCTGACACAATGATAAATATTAGTATCGCCTAATCTTCTTCTAAGAGAACCTCTTCGACTTGCCAACCGCCAATTCCTTCTCCACCATTTTCCGTTAATGATGAAATTAAGCTATGCCATAGACAATTGAGCTGGTGGACGGTTTTTTAAGATTTAATTTGTAACTTTAAGAAATTATTCAAAATAGCTCATAAAATAGTTGACTCGATTTGAGAATTTTAAATTAAATATTGCTCGTTAATTTAAAGGCGAGAATTTTGTTTCTTCCTAATAACTAAAAGATTTAATCAAGAATTGACTTTCTTTGACGCCTTCATATGTAGGGACGTTGTTCGAGAGCACAAAGTCCAGTCCTCTAGTAAGCCGTAATACATTTAGCTGGCAGTTAGTAGACAATTAATGCACGCATATGCTTGTCCTTTTCTGTAGGAGTGACACCACGAATTGAGTTTAAAGTTATTAACGGGGACGAGTAAGTAAAAACAGTTATACTCAACCTTGTTTCGGAGACTGCATAAACTGGTACTGGTTTTTAACAACCGTAGGATTAGGGTTATATTCGCAAAAATTATGAGCAGTAGAATGTTTTTTAACAAAAAATAAATTTAAAAGTATGTAATAATAATAAAGTGATGGAAAGAATTGTGTTTTTAAAGATTTCAATTTCGTTTCCTCTCGGAAATACTGCCGAAGGCAGTTGGTTTCACAGAATGATGGAATCCGCTAGTTTTGTATTACCTCCAAAATTATTTTAAAAATGAATGTTATTATTTCATGATCAATCTCATCAATGAAAATAGTAACCCTTACTATTTTCATTGATGAGAATGTAACAGCTTTGACATGGGAAAGCATCGAAATTGAGTTAATTGGTGCAAATAAGTAATCATATGACGTTGTTTATTATAAAAAAAAAATTAAAATTTTGATTACGCATTAAAAATGTATATGGATCTTGAAAACATTGTCTACTAATAGATTAGAAAGCAAAGATTTAAACCTATTGTACAACTACGAGAGACCATCATAAAAATATATTAAAAAAAGCAGATAGTATTTATATTAAGATTCTTATCATTTATAGTAATGTAAAAAAAGTTAATATTAATATATATGTATCTGTAAATTAAGTCATCTTGATATAAAATGTTCTATATAAAATGTGGTTTGCATAGGTGTCTGTGGCAGGGCAACATGCCCCGCTAGTACTTAAAAAGCTAAAACAAAAATTGTCACATCCGTCCTATAAAACATTTTGTATTCAGATACAATTATCCTGTATCTGAATACAAAACGTTTACACACGGAAAGGTCAATGTCGTTGCTGTCGTCGTTTCTTCAGGGCCTGTTTCAAGGGCGTGTCGGGCAGGGTCTAATGTTGAAGTAATGGACCATACCGATATTCACTGCACGCTCTCTCCGATAACCTTTTCTCTCAACATTTTAACTTAGTTTATAGTTTTAATGAAATATGTATAAATAAATGATATTATTATATTTATGTGTAATTATAGAGGAATAAATATTTTTAAATTTTTAAAATGTGTTTTTTTATTAAGTGACTAAAGAAAGTATATATTTAATTATCATCTTGGAAATTAAGTGACGGACTATAACTAGTAGTTAAATCTTAAAATTCAAACTAAGGTAAAATAGTCACAGATTAGTAGCATTTATTGGCGTAACGTGCCTGTTTGTGCGGTCGTTAGTTTTTTTTTTGGGATAGGAAGGTTGACGAACAAGCGTATTTCCTGATGGAAAGTAATCAAAACCACCAACCATCACCAAAGTAGACACCTGCAACACCAGAGGCGCTGCAGATACGTTGCCGGCTGTTGCGAAATATATAGGTTTATTTATCTTATCAGTTTGGAATTCTATATGCATAACTTGGCATAAAATTTTGAGATAATGTGCAGAATTTATTATTATTACAATTATTTTTCTTTAATATTATAATTAATAAACATATGAAACTAATTCGAATCTTTGAAGAATATTTTAGAGAAAACTATAAATTTTTCTAGATTAAAAATCTGAAAAATTATATTTTTTTAATTTAAATTTCAACAAATTAACACCAACAAACGCAATAAAACTTTGAAATGCGGATTTAAAGTATGAAAAAAATACTTCTTAGTATCTGTTGTAATCTACTTTCTATAAACATGTACATACATTTCTGGAAAAATATACATTATATTTAGTAAATACATGCAGTAAATACATACTTCAACTGCTGCATGTGTCATGCCTAAAGATAATGTCAAAATACAATACATGTCACAATACAAAATGTCAATGTGCATCCCGACATACCACCTATATAATTATGTACACCTTGGGAGAATACTACCAAAGTTGTTATGTATTATCTAACAATTGCATTGTTTACATTAATCAAGTTGGCGTTGATTAATTATCCCATATAAACATACTCGTATTTCCCCGTACGGTGGAAAAATTACGAGTGACAACGGAGTTTTCCTTCGATCATTCTAAACATAAATATGTATGTAAAATAAATTACAGGAAATAAAGTACAAAATTATTTTTGTATCTACATCTTCCTTTGTATAGATAGATCAACTTATTGGCGTCTTACAAAGAAAATAGTTGTTGATAATCTGAACATCGTGCACTTAATTTATAGCCCATTGTTTGGCTGATTTTAAAAAATCAACTAAATTCTTGTGACCTTATTGCACGTTATTCGCTTTGAGTATCTACGTTATATAAGTCAGCTAAAATTGGTATTAATCCGACTACAACTTTAGAACGTTTTTACTTAACTCTATTGTGTTGGAAGTTTGTTTTCTGTACAATTTATATTATATATCGAAGCCAAACCGCCCCCAACTCTTGTGGTTTCAAGCAAATGAACTAATTTCACGGCTTGCCCGCGGCACGTTGTGTTCGAGCTCTATCAATCTCTCGACCCAGTAATTCTCGTACCTACTCTCGTTTCATAGCTTTATATATATTTAGCAATAAATCAATACAGAAGATCCCTTAAAGGTACTTAATGATTTTATAATAACGTATCGAATATTATTGATCTGTATCAACCTTATTAAAACTTTTGTCATTCATGTTATAAAATGATTATTAATAAAAATCAATCATTGCCTTCAGTGCTTTAATGTAAACTGCGCCATATCCTCAAATTTATTCTGTTGAACGCTTTTTTCTTACGATATTTTTATTTTTTTTAGTATTTGGAGTTAAACAAATGAAACTTGCATTACTACAATTGTAATTGACGTTATTTTTATAAAAAAGCAATTGTGGGTCTCAAGAGAAGGTAGTCATAGTAGATGATGCGGACCTACTGTATTAGATCATTATCACAGTCTTAATCAAAAAAGAACTATCAGAGCTAAATTAATATAACATTTAAGTTACTGACATTAATAAATGTATTTTTAAACGATCTCTTCCCTGCAAATTCAACAGTGCCCGCTACTTTTAAGGGTTTTAAATTCGCCTCTTAAACTCTGCCTTTTTCTTTGATAAAATAAAGTCTTAAGTACTCCGTAAAACTTCGTATATATGTAAATATTTTAGTCGAAATCGACTAAGTCGTTCTCAATAATAGTCTAGATATACTCCCTGACAAAAATAGAGATAAAAAAGAGAAAGTATTTTATGGTTTGATACTCACTTTTTCTTACTTTGTTGTATTATTACTTTTTTAGTAAAACGTTTATTACAACAATTTGTAAAGTTCATTAGTACAATCTACTAGGCCAAAATAATAATTTATAATTTTCTATTATTTAATAATTAAGGCTTGTTTCCTTTATAATAAAAAATAAATTACAAGTTTTGATATAGTAATATAATAAAGAGGTCAGACTATTTATATATATTATAATATATATTAATATAATCGGTGCTCAACTTCAACCTCAATGCGAGCGTTAGGCAATGAGTCTTTAAAAACAAATTATTTGTGATTGTACGCATGAATTATAAATATTTTGAATATAAAAAATATCAATCGTTGAGAAGAGTTTTTTTATTTGATGGAAAATGATAATATTTTAAGAATAACAACTCATAATTGATTTATGTGGCACTTTATAAATTATTTTGCATTTTAAAAAGGAACAACATATTAATTGACTAGTATAGTGATAGAAGCATATTGTAGACGAATACTTGTCAAGAATGGCATAATATTTGTGTGTAGCATGAATGGGCCGGTTCGCCCGGGGAAGTATCATACTCCCGCTACTACAAAACCGGCGTCTGAGTGGTAGCTTGGATATCGCGCTTTGTACGGTGAGCGGCTGAGTTCTGGAGGCCCAACTTACCTCCCCTCCCCCCCCACTCCCATAATGACATTTTCCTTAAAGATTGGCAACGCTTCCGCACTTCCTGATTTCGCAATTGCGTAGAAATCTTGATTGCATATAAGTTGCGTACCTGGGTCATGTCATGAGACATGGCAGGTATAAGTTGCTACAAGTGATCATGATGGAAAAATCGCGGGTAAAAAACAAGTAATATCAGGGAGTGGACCGCGATAGCGAGTGCTCTAGAACTGCTGCACCTCGCGAAGGAGGAGGAGAGTTGTGGTGTATTGGCTGCCAACCTTCGCAAGTCGGAGCGGCACTCTTAGAAGAAGAAGATATAGCCATTAGTCGTAAGAGCGTCGTCTGCAAATTTGTTGGAAGCCCCATGAGAAGGTGAAGTTGACGTTTTATGGTATGAGATCTAGTTGGGTTTTTTTTTTGACTAAAGACTTGGTATACAAAAAAACATGGTATACAAAAAAAACATGGTATACAAAAAAAACATGGTATACAAAAAAAACATGGTATACAAAAAAATAATATTGTTGGAATTCCTATGCTAACCAGTGCAAGTCAGCTGAACAGATAATATGCTGTTTGTTTACATAATATTTAGGACGCAGTGTAGTCGTTCACAGCAATACCGTTAGTAAATTAAACAGCGGAAGTCGATGTAGGTCATTTGTTTAAAAAAATAAAAGGCGTTCGGACGTTCCTTGAAACATGTTGAATAATTTCGAATTTTAGTGTTGCATTGTCTTCAGTTTGAAGCTTATTCTGTCTTCTTTTTGATTCCTTATATCTTAAAAATAGAACGTTTTATTGTTTGGTTTGATTTTGAGATTAATAACCACTGAAGGTGGGGCTGATCTTCTTTAAAATTGAGGGAAGTTGTTTTAATGCCTACTCTTGGCGGACGGATTGGGTTGATATTAGTAATTCATGTTTTACTAATGATAATAATAAATTTGGCAAGTATTTCTTTAGAAATAATGTTCACATACAATCTTTTAAGTGTAGTGGATTAAATGAGTGATTAGTAATAACACATTTAGTTGTTTGTTTTTTATTTTTCCATTTACTCTGGATCAAAATGACCAGCTTATTGGTATTTTACTCTAGACCAACTTAATGTAAATAATATGGTTTCGAACTGATATGTGGACCTTTTCAAGTTATCTTTCAATTAATGATGAGTTTAAAAATTTTATTATACAAAATAATAATCTTGTTTATAGTTGTTAATAAATTATACAAAAATAATCTTTCGTTGTTGACACAGCACTACATAAAAAAGTAATAATTTAATTAATGTAGAACAAATTATGCTACAAATCGTTTCTTATTAAAAATTATAATTTGAGATAAGATATTTGCACGCTTCATTAGTTCTTTTTAAAAATTCGCTTCTGCCGTTAATAAAATTGTTAAATATTTATTTCCTTATATTAAGCAAATCGATAAGATTCCTTATGTTAAGCATATTGTAGTAACTTTTTTTATTTATTAGGCACAAAAACAAGTTATAATCTTGAAGAACGCCCGGACTATAACTCTTTAAATTTGTGCAAGGCATGTCTACATTTTATTATTAAGTTTGCGAAATTAATTATTAAATTCATCAGTAGAATCTATTTTGGCTAACGTGCTGTTTGTTTCAGATATTTTTTTAGCTGTGTGTTTCCCTTTTATTAATTAAATAATCGTTTTCAGTACTGAAGAAACTTTAAAGACAAATTTTAAATATAACGTAATAGTCGAAATCCATACTCTAGAAATGGAGATGCCCCGTATTGGAGATGCCGGCAGTGGGAAATGTGTATATGGGTTGCTAAAAATCGAAACAGGTGGTATCGGTATTCTATTCATTAATGATTTATTCACCGATATGCTATTTCTTTTTAGGATAAAGTTCTGAAAATCATATTATTATCAAGGAAATGATGTCTTAAACATAAATTGATTCGATAATTAAGCCGTTGAAACGTAATGGTTTGATTATTTTAATTTGCGCTTGCTTTAAAGAGCGCCGAAATTGAAATGTAAATGAATGCACGCTTAGTCTTTTTGCACAGACAAGAAGTTAATGATCGATTGATGGAGTAGGAACGCAGCGTTAATGTTACATTTTAAGAACTTTATGTGCTAGCTATTAATAGGTATGCGTGACTTTTCCCGCCAACTTACATCAGTGACGTTGTGTTTTTATTTAATTTTCATAATCTCATATTATTATCAGATATATTGTTTAATTGAGGTGGCGTATTATACAATATAGTTCGATTAAGGCTTTATAAGTAAAGTGGTTTAAAATAAATGCATGTGTCGTGATTTTTTAAGTTGACTGAAAACTTCCAAAGAAGGTTTTGGTAAAATGGCCGCTATTTTATCAAGACTTAACATGATAACTTGACTTGTTACATTACAAGAGATTGGACATTATTGTATTTTACTTGACACTGGCATAATAGTTACAACTAATTGCCATCAAACCCAAGAAAAGAACAGCTATGCTTTGTACTGCTACTATAAGGAATTCGCAAACCAGCTATTTTATGGAGGCGTGCAACCATCAACATCTATTAAATACTAAAGGCACTGAAGATGTGATTTCTTCTTAAGCTCTTCTTAGTAGGTAAGGTCACATCCTTTCATAACTCACAATTATGAAGTTCAATAGTTCTGCCACATAATTCACAAATTATAGGGGCAAAAGAAATTACATTAAAATGCAACCCTTTGACGTGGATATAGTATTCTGTGAGGGTGTGGTACTTCCCCGATCGAATACGATTGTTTGCGTATTGCAAAATAATTGCATTAATTCAAAAACATGCATACAAGATGTGAACAACAACTCATAAAAGTTTTATCGCATTGAATGGACTGAAAGCGTATACGGAACAAATGTTGCATTTTAATCGTCCGTTTAAAGGTGCGAGTTGCAATTTGTAAGAGATTTCTTGCAGACGATCGACGACGACGATTTTTAAATTAACTTTTGTGCATCGATAAATATATCAATTCGTTGTCAGTAAAAATTTTCAATAAAAAATACTGAAAACTATAATTTCCAATTCAATTATTATTAATATTCAATTGTATAAGTTCCTGGATAGTTTCTAAAATTTTAACATGATCGTTTTTAACTCAATATGGTCATTGATCATGATGGTTTTGTCCAAATTCATCAGATCAGCCAAATCGAACTGTTATGAGGATATGTTAGGGCTGGTCAGTATTTCTTGCATATTTGTGCACATTGTTAACTTAATGTGCACAAATATGCAAGAAATAATATATAAAAAAGGAAAACAACAATTTTGCATGAGTTTAGAAATAAAATGTTTAAATTTTATGTATAAAAAAGTATTGAGCGCTTGAATTTAGTTTCTATAACTGTTATTAAAACATTATTGTTTTATTGCATAATACGTTATTTGTCTGTATGCCAAATTCCCTGGGTTTTATTTATAAATTAAGCGGCTTTAAATGTTTATAATCATTTAAGATAAAAAAATAATAAGGTTTTTATATATCAATATCAATATCAGCCCGCGGCAACCCACTACTGAACAGAGGCCTCATGGCGCGCCACCTAGCCCGATCTTCGACTACACACATCCAGACTCTGCCAGCCGCCTTGCGCAGATCGTCGCTCCATCTAGCAGGGCGCGTTTTCCATGCTACGTTTGCCGAGTCGCAGTCTCCACTCCAGCACTCGTCTACTCCAACGATTGTCGGTTCTCCGACAAACGTGTCCAGTCCATTGCCACTTCAGTCTGCTAACTTGAAGAGCTATGTCGTTGACTCTGGTTCTCCGGCTCGGATTTTCACTTGTACGTTTCAAATTCTATGTACAAGTGAAAATCCGAGCATAGGCCTCTCTACAGCCCTCTGAGCGACTTTGAACTTGTGAAGGAGACGAACTGTCATTGTCCATGTTTCAGCATCGTAAGAGAGTACAGGCAGGACCCACTGGTTGAAGACTTTCGTCTTCAGGCGTTGTGGTATGGGCGACGAGAAGACTTGACGAAGTTTCCTAAATGTTGCCCAACCCAACTGAATCCGTGTCTCGGCTTCTTTCTCGACAATGTCTCCATCCAATCGCACTATCAAGCCAAGACAACTTCGAGGATTTTTATATAAATATAATTTTTAAATAACTATTATATAAATGGGGTATTTAAGTAATTGTTTTTAATAAATCACATAGAGATGCAGTTTTGCCGGCCAAGGTAACACAATTTCAATTTCTTACTGGGTCGAATTAAGGTGACCTAAAAAGCGTACAACTTTTATAAACATTAAGATGGGACGGCTATGTGAAGATTTTTAAGGAATGAATTTAGATCATTTATCAATAAAAATAAAGTTGAAAATGTATTGTGTTAGTGATAAAAACACTGTTACGTTGTCGTGACATCACGCCAGGGATATCAAGACAGTGTTTATGGGCATTGTTTATAAAGCTGATATATTTCCCACTTTTGGACACGTGGTCTCCTTATTTTTTGGAGAAAGGACATTAACCCACCACGTTTGTTTGGCGGATTGGCGAAACATCCAGACTCGGAATAAAAACTGTAGACCATACATGTACTTATTCCGTGGCGAGAATGTAACTGTCTCCGAAAGTTGACTCCGAAAGTGTTAACTTCACCGCGGAGCCATTAGGTCTTCATGGATTATATAACATGTTTATATGTAGTTACCTACATGCCTTTACGTCTAGGCAATCTGAAGTGTTCGATAATAGTTATGTAGCTTAGGTACTGAGCAAAAAGTCTTAAGGTTAACAGTATATTATTATTACATATTTCAATATATTTGGTCGATGTCTATGGGCGGCGTTAATTGCTCTCTATTCGGTGATACACTTGCTCGTTTGCCTACCTATCCCATAAAAAACATTTGCAAATACATCCACCTTACCCGTTGATATTTTTTATTGTTAGCTGTGTAATTCATTTTTAGTAAATATTTTTTTTAAAAAATTGTACATAAGACTGTCGCTAGAGAATCAAGCCGATCGGTGAGATCTTGGTCATCGACGATTCGGACCGCACGACTTTGAAAGCGATCAAATGGAAGAAGTTGGTACTGGGGAGCCCTGGCCCAGAAGTGAGAACAGTATTCATGTGTGGCCTGACTTGTGCCTTGTGCATTGTGTTTGGAAAGTGCTTTGTTGGCCCTAGGAATTCGTAGGCAGAGACCACAGATCTGTGGTCTCTGCCAACCCCTGCGGGGGATAGGCGTGAAATTATAAATAAAAAAAAATTCGTAGGAATGGTTCACGAGCCTGAGACTGGAGGCTGGAGTTTGTTTGCGAACATGGGTTTCAACAATAATGTCGAAAACTCGGTGACGAAGCCCGCTCCTCAATCTTGAAATCTGAATGAAATAAAGGAAAACGCATTACTACAACAAAGAGCCAGGTGTGGTCGAGAACTCTTCTTGGATCGCTATCAAAGAGGTCTTCCCTTTCAGATGGTTAGTTGAAAACGACCTGGTACATGATGATATCTCGTGTAAGCCTCAAAGAGATAAGATGGTTGCTAAAGCTAAACAAGAGTATGAGTTCTTTAAATTCATATACTAGGTAGATAGTTCTTAAAAAATGTAAACAATTTATAATATAGATCAATGTTATGAGGTTTACTAGTGATTATGGTGATATTGGTATAATTTTACAGTGAATACAGACCGATATCGCTATTATAAATAAATTTCATAATCTAGGAAGATAAAGAAATTTAATATGTTTTTTTTATTTATTTACCATCAACAGGAGTCACATTCATTATACATAATTCTAAATACTTCTGAAAACATTCTAAAATGTTATCCTAATTAAAGACGCACACAACATTAACAAAAATTGAAAGCAGACTGTGACGTCAGCAATTCTGACTTTGTATATAAATGTTAGATATAATACGGTGCGTGATTTGTACCACGCTATGTACATAGAGAATGTCCAAGTCATTGTTACTTTTCATATATTTGTGGTACAATTCACACAAAGATCGCGCGTTGGACCCAAAAACGCTCCTTTTCATTTCATTGTAAAATAAACTAAAATTTTGTAGAGACGTAAACGGGAGATATTTCACAATTGTTTTTTATACTTTTTCTATACATACGTTCTAAGTGAACTTTATATAATATGGGTTCCGACCTACGTTATTATATTCTGCGAAACTTTGCACTACGGTATTAAATTTGATCATTAAACATTGATCCTTTTAGCGACTTATAACATTTTTCCTGTTAATTCGTTTTTTTACGATTCATTCACACGATAGTGGACTGCCAACTATCCAAGTGATGGGGACAGAATTTTAATTTACGCTAGGTAATCCAATTTTAGAACTGTGCGGCTTGTAGGAGTAGTATATAAATAATGAATAAAATTGATTTCAATCAACTTTGATGTATAAAATAAATCATTTTTATATTTCTTATCACATGTAAGGCACAATGAAAATAAACTCATTAAGTTTCCGATCTGACGTTTTGTTTGGATAGTACAGATTGTTGATTGAATTTGAATGAGAAAACAACAGTGAGACAGTATTGTATGGTTTGTGTGGCAGCGATTTTACCAAATAGGTAGAATTTGGTATCAAGGTTTAACGTGGGTTGTATTTACAAGTTTCTAGTTGAGCTACAATATTAGGTGGGGCTTGTGAGGGACAACAAGTGTAATCAACCAAATATTATATAATTTTCTTTCAAGAGTAGAACTTAAAGATTAATATTATATATATAAACAAGTAAATATATAAATATGTAAGCTTTGGGAATCTATGGAACTCTGTCCGTGTAGCTTAAAATCGATTAAGATGGTACGCTTTGGGGGTGCGTCTATGGCCACCAGTGGACTAGCGTCGAATGAATATGAATTTCAATAGAATTATCTTATCTTGTCTGATTTATACTCCTTATTGCATGCAAATAAAATAAATGTGTTTTATATAAAACGTTATTTTTCAATGGGCAAGTTTATCTACATTGCAGATTCCATCTAGCATACGTAGCTAAGGGGAGAATATGATGTAAAAAGGGTAGATAAATGCACACATAAACAGAGAAAATGAATATACATATTAAACAAGTCATAAATATGTAAATAATAAATGTATTACAGGTAAAGGTTAATGATGATATACGTACTCATTTATAATTACAGAAATATAATAAAATAATTAAAAGGTTATGATTTTTAACTTGCTGTTTTGTTAAACCTTTTGAATAACAACGCTCACTCTTACTACCTACCAATGCCAAAATATGTGACGCGTTTACGAGTACATAAATATACATACTCGTTGTTTAGGAATGCAGAGTGTATTTTTAATAGTGGCATGTTTATTTGAAGTGAACTGCGAACATGATTCATAGAGTTGGAGCTGCGTTCAACTCGTTTTGTAATTAATTTAACCGTTTATAGTACGATTATATTGTGTTATATGTTTTCTAGGAAAAAACAAATAAATACAAGCACGCACGCACACACATGTCTATACACGTCTATATAACGTGAAGTATTCGCGTGAACATAAAACACTGAAACATATGAATAACGATTGATAACGTTTGAAAGACAATATTGATGGCAATCTAGAAAATTAAATGTGTTTACTAAATTATATTGTAATTAAGTTAAATTTATTTAATCAAAACTGACAGCTTAAAAGAATAACTGACTGAGACAATTGTCGAGTTTCGTGCCAGTTCTCGGCAGAAATGACCTTGCGAATTGAAAATTTGTAAGTCTACTTGACTATTTTTTTTTATTTCATTTCTAACTATACTATATAACATAACTAACAAGTTTTAATGATATTTAAATTTAGGATCAGAAATCAGAAATTGTCTCAGAAGTCAAGTACGTTTGTACTTGTACAATTTCTGGTTCTGCTACTCAGAAAAACCATACACATGATGTAGTCAATGATATTTTATCTTGAAGAAATGTTTAATAAAAAAAAAATCATTGCCTAAAGATAAATAGTTAAAAAAATATTTTCCTAAGATCCGTGAAAACAATCGTAAAAAAAGATTTTGTTTGTGGAACACATCATTAGCAGGTTACGGTAGTTTACTGCTGGACATAGGTCTCGCCCATGGCGTGCCACAATCTCTCCAGGTAGCCTTTAGAACGTTTTCTTAGACGCGGTCTCCACTCTATTCATATATACCATCACGCCTGTTTCGCGCAGGCAGAGACCACAGATCTCCATCTTCTACGATCTCGGTACACTTTCTTTGCTTCATCCACACTCATACAAGCTTGCTGGTTAAGGGTACTTTTGACCTGGCCTTTTTTAGAACTTGAGCAATCTGATCAAGGTATCTTCTCCCTCCAGTACTAACCTAATCTTGAACCATAAAATTATTTATATAAAATGTTTCACACAATGTGTCTAGCGACGAGGAACAATACGGAGAAAACGGACATATTTTAAAGGCGTATGAAGTCAGTCAGGCATGAAGCACCGAAACAGATTATGTTCAATATTATCCTGTGGTGAAAATAAATCTATCGCCAATATTGGGACGGATATAGAATGTTATGAAATATGTACATACATAATGTAGGTTATTTTGGTTCCCCCATAAGTACATTAAACGCCGAGTAACAATGCACAATAGAGATCAAAACCTTCACTTTCGTCTTATTTTCGTAATGTTGCGTGCTGAAAAGTAAACTGGAACGAATTTTGCGACGAAATTCCAAGTAACTTACTTTGTTTTAAAACTAACTAGTGGATAGCGTAACATTAGTTGAAATTCACTATACATTGGTATTGGTAAGCTAGACAAGGTTTTAGACGTATTACAACTGCGAAGTTGACAAAGAATTCAGTTTATATAACTAAATAATCCCAACTACGTCATTTAACTTAAGAAGTGTAATAAAAAGTGGCAAAAAAGAGGATGGCGCAGAATTTTTTTCGCTTCTTCTTCAGTCAGCCACAACTTATTGATTACAATCTCATTGTTACATTTGAATATTTGTTAATACAACACCTATAAGAGCATTGACTATACCTTTTTTGTAACGAATATAATTATCTTGATAAATTTGTTGAAATATATTTTTTATTGTAGCTTTTCATTATATTTTTTGTGTCTAGTAGTCAAGTATACTGACATAATAGAAAATATAACACATTTAATAACTTTTAGTCCGTAATGGCGTCCATTATATAATCTTACATGCCTTCTTTCGTATTAGAAAATGTGATGATAATGTGCCTATAGAAGTTCAGTGTTATACGTAGGCCTATTCCAAGACGGATAATTTTCCCATTATCGCCGTGCGGAGCTGGCGCATACTCAAATTTTGCAAATTGGTAACATTGTCTCCTATGACCATTCTATGACAAATTTTTGAATAGCCAGAATAGATTGTGTTTAGTTTTTCTGTGAAATATTCCCAGGTGAAACTGCCTGTTTAAATTCTTAGAGTTTTTAAATAATCGCTAACAACAACCGGAATACAAATTCGCTTCGATGTCAATCTGTTTTCGAATTGATATTACCTTCATATCCCGCTGAGATACCACTTGTCATTTTACCATTATAGTATAATATATAGTTACATCACGGCATTATAATATATGGCACTATAATAAATTATGTGACATCAATTTTTATATATGTATTAATTGTTCGTTACCATTTTTTATTACTTGTTTAATTACCATTTAAAGGTAATATCGTAAATTTAATACAAACACACCGTCTAACCAACTAATTGTATGCAGTTAAAATATACGATTGAAATCCCTAAAAGTTCGAAATAGTTCGTTGACGTATAAATAAGCAAAATGCTATTCCATTGAAAAGTCTATTTGAGTAAAAGTTTACATTTCTGATATTAGACGGTTTAAGCGTAGTCTGATGAAACTTTCACCATTTATCTAGATAGCTTAATAAAGGTTCGTACTTTCACTCGATTGCTACACAAATTTTATCTTCAATTTTGCTTTTATTTTGAAGCCACGTATAAGATTTCAGTTATTGCTTTTGATTTACTTTACATTTTGTATATAACATAATTAACATATAAGTTTGATCAATGCAAGCAATCAATTATGCTCTCTAGGTATACAAAAGCCTTTTTAAAAATTAAAATATTTAATTTATTAAGACACATTACATTATGAGAGCACGAAGTAGACTACTTTTGTTTTATGCATTCAGACTCCCTCGACGTCATCGGTTGTTTTCAATATGTAGAGGTGTTTTGACTGGACTCCTACGCATCGCCGGATGTATACACTATAGCATGATGTAACAATCAATAAATTAAAACAAAACTATTAAAGACTGCTTTATAATCATAGCTCACATTACATTTCTTGTATATTGGTGCCATTCCAACATATCATCATTATCAACAGCATGCAGTAATCTACTGCTAGAATTAAACCACTCCTAAAACGCGCCACCCAGCTCGATCTTCGACTACATAAATCTAATGTTACGCTCCGGCAGGGAAACTACTTAAATGAATACAATACATATATTATTGCTTGTAAAAGAGAATATTTCACCTCTGCGCCATTTGAGTCTTGTGGTTATTATAGTTTTATTGATGGATTATGTGATGTTTTTTCATCATAAAAGTAACGGTCATTATCAAAAACCTATAATAATTATTGGTGGACATAGGTCTGAACCCAGAATGCAAGGCGGTCGTCATGCTAGGCGGATACAGAGCCAGCCAGCAGCAGAGATTTTTTACTAGTGACTCTGTCACTTTTTATAAGGTTGTTTCAATATTTGTGCCACACCACCATCAGACGGTGAAAAGGGTGTTATATTTAAAATAATTCTGTATAAACTAACAAACTTAGAGATAAAAAACTTAAAAACCGTGATTTAAGTATTGGCAACACACGTAAACACAGGTAAGTTTCAGCTCACAAAAAATCTTTAAAATCCTTTATATTAATCGTATTATTTTTCTTTAACACTAGATTAGCCAGTTTTATTATTGACAAAAAGTATATTTATAATGGTACAATTTCTTTAAATTTTGTGGCTTTGCATACAGTCGTATGTTAGTACTACTACTACAGTTGTATGCTGTCTGAAAATACTAAGAAATTGCATCAGTATAAAAATAGTTTTTTCTAAATATATTTTAAAGAATAGTAACAACGATTTCTTGGGTAATCTAGTGTTAAAATCATTTCTTTGTCATCTGTTCATCTGTCCCTCCCCATTATCATAGAAAATCATCCGTAGGAATTGACGATCTAATTGACTCAGTGGCAAAGTTATCGCTTTCGCACTCAAAAGTCGTGGGTTCAAATCCCGCATCGAGATATATATGTTTGTTCATATGATGTGATCTATAAATCAATTATGTCTAGTAGTGGTTTGCCGCAGCCTGATGATTCTTAAGGATTTTCATATAACATCATAGATAATTGATTAAACGACAATTTCAATCCATTTGAACAAAAATATTTTATGTGTGTATGTGTATATGGAGATAGTTGAACTTAAAAACAATTTAAAAGCCTATTGCATATAACCGGAATCTGACGAAACTTAATATCGAGCGTCCAATAAAAAAAAAATATTAACAAAATATAAATTAATGTGTCTTGGACTAATTTATTATACTAATTTATCGATTAGCTCGCGTCTTCAAGGTTATAAAAAAGATAATAAAAGTAAAATAGCAAATTTAATATCACGACATATTCAGTATTCAAAGCCGGTAGAAATTCGATCGTAACATAATACATTTCAATTATATAATTTATTTTTTATACTTACTCTGCTGGTTCAGTGACCCGAAGTGGATCTTGGCCTACGAAACGAGAGTGGAAAGATGAAGGCTTTCCCTGTCCTGCGCTTATTCTTGCCAATTGCTGGCTTGAAGTTCGCGCAGGTCAGCATCCACCTGAGCTCTCCAGCGATATTTGGATCGAAAAACTGGCCTCCGACCACTTGGATATAAACATGCCCTCTTCACACTCCGATTCTCGCCCATTCGCTCAAGGTGACCGAGCCAACGATGTGGATGTGCCTTAATCTCGCCCATAATATTTGGCTGGTTCACCAGGTCTTCTATCTCGGCGGGTTTTCGGATCGTCCATGACCCATCCTCTCTTCTGGTTCTGCCCACGATCTTACGGAGAATTTTCCGCGCAGCCACTAATAGTTTTTTCCTCTTCTTTAAGCGTGAGTGTCCTAGCTTCGGCTCCATACATCCAAATGGGAAGTATCACCGTTATCGTTATATTCGCAGCTTGGTACTTCTAATTTATTACTATACTTTATATTTATTTTTTTTTGTCACATGTTTCAGCATTCCTTCTCTTTAAGAATTTGAAGTATGGAGTTTATTAAAAAGGAGTATAATTTTTTTTTCACGTATGAGTATAAAGTTATCCGTAGATATTATATTTATGACCTGAGGTGAAATGTTTATTGGTTTGATTCCTAAAGTTATTTGTGCCAATTATTTCAGTAACATTTATTTAACAGTCGTGAAATTGATTTTAAGGTTGGACTATTGAGGTTGACCATTTTTCCGAAACCAGTTTTAAGAAAAAGCAACGGTGGGTTCGGAATCACATGAAATCATTATATATATAACGCCTTATATAAGAAACAAATCTATAAAGGAACACTCAGAAAGATTTTTTGCTAAGTTATCTCCTGTTAGTGTTAAATGTGGTATGAAAATCTGTATGGAAATTCGTCATTTAGAATTTCCTATCGGGCATTTGATAATTTTTTATTAAAGAACAAGCACATTTCTATCCTCATAAATCAAATTATTTACTTATGCAACAATGTTATAATTGGTATCGAAATGCAGCCATAAAAGAGTATAATCTTCAGTTGTCTTCAATCGTAATACACACCTGTAGAATAAAACACTGACAGATGCTTAACGAAATTGGTCAGGCAACACATGCAAAAAACAAGAGATCTGTAATCAATGTTTAATGTTTCGAGACCTTTTTTATAATTTTTATTGTTTTAAAATAAATAAATAAAGAAATTAATATTTCTCAGTGAAAAAAGACTATTTTATAATTATTTGTTACTGCTTTCAGTACTGCAACTACTGAAAAAAATTCATTTGCATAGTAGAATAACGCCACCTATCGGTTCATTGTACGCAAAAGTTCGAAGCGTGGTAAGGTCTCTTCGTAAAGCAAATTTTAAAATGGTTCTTGGTTATGTAGTTTAGTCAAGATCGTACAGATGTCGCCACGTATATCAAATTTTACTATATCGTTTGTATATATTTTACATTATTAAAATAATAACTATGCTGTAAACTTTTCGTGTACTATAAAAAATAATGGTAATTTAGTAAATAAACCAGATTTGTGCGTTCGACGTGTACAAAAGTCGGGCCAAATCTCTCCTGCGGTGCGGATAACATAACTTGTCATAATAAAATAAGATGTTATAAAAATGCTATTTGGTATCCTTTTATTACCAACACAATTGCGATAATATTTTATTTATAATGTAGGGGGTTAGAGAAGGGCTCGTGTCTTAAAACAATATGAATACACGTAATCCGCGACTTGGACGGCGATCGTTGATTAGTGGAAAAACTGCGACAGTAATAAATAAGTAGGGCCAATAATTATCTGTCGCTTTGCGAGGTAGTCTTCTCCATTTTATTGACCTTATCTATTTCAATTCATAGATATAATACGGAAAACTAAAACGACTGAACTTTTTAATAAAATATGTCGAAGATTATATGCAATTCAACACAAATTTCTACATTCGAATCTGTTTACTTAAGCTGCTCATGGTGAACCATTTAAAAGTTTTATATCAGCTACACCATAGAAAACAAATCTCCTCCGGGGTCTGTTTAAAATATGGGATAACGTTTTCATTTTTTTAAACATTTCAAATATATACCTTAGGGTAAGGATGTGATTAATAGGAGGAGAAGAAGGAAATAAAGCAAGGTGTATGTTTGTGCTAAGATCCGAGAACACGTCGAAAGGTTCAGGTGAAATCAGTAGGTGCTTTCTGTTTGAATGTTAAATTTGCACTATACAATTTTTATGATCCAATTATTTCCGAATTTAATATTAACATGTATTAACCCACAGATGCCAATCAATCGGGGACGTCCGCACCTCGCGCAGAGGTGTGGACTGGGATCGAGCCTCGGGGATGAACCCGACTGCTCGTGCAGCAACTCAATGGGGCAACCGCCCCCCGGTCTTAGGTGCCGCTATTCCTAGCGGCTTTTGGGCGTCCTTTAACGACTTCGCGTCGTCGAGATATGGCTGAACCTATTCCTACGTTGGGTCCGTCGCTGGCCCTCTTCCCTCGCGGGAGCCAGGAGGCGACAGGAGGATTTCGCGTGGGAGTGGACGTCCCTCAGGTGGGCGAGCGTGAAGGGGAGCAAAATTATTAAGGTGTGGGTGTGGTCCATTGTCGGCTCGGTCGAACATCTTTCGAGCCAACCGGACCACAAACTCATGGATGCTCTCCACCCTGAGGTCCCTCGCTATAACGTCTTTACGCACATAGCGAGCCGCCCCCACGATGGTGCACATAGACAGATTCTGCTGGATCTGAACGCGTTTGCGCTGGGTTGCTGATATCAAAGACCACCAGGCCGGCGCAGCATAGGTCAGTCGGGAGCGAACGTACGCCTTATAGACCAACAGCTTCGTACGCACGGGTATGCGGGTTGATGTTAATATAGGTCGAAGGACCGTACGCGCGGCTTTCGCGCTATTCACCACGTGTGTTACCTGTGTGGTGAGCCGCAGCGTGCGGTCGATGCACAGATGCCAAATTACAAATTTACTTAGTCAATGTAATTGATAGTGGCATCTGTGGGAACGAATTTGTACCTTTACAAGTAATCTAGTTTGAGAAACAGATGGCGCTGTCTGATAGTCAAACAAAATGGGAATAGAATTGGGGTTTTAGATCTCAGCACTCTGTACGAAATATAATACTACTGCACGCCAATATTTTGTGTGGGAGAGATACTTGTCGGACTGTTCATTCTTGGTACTATGGCTCTGCCATTATTAAATTAATTGCTTGTTTGTTTTAATTACAAATTATTGTTTTAGGGGAAGGCTTCAAACTGGCATTGTCGGGCTCGGGAAGCCCGGCGCCACCGCCGGTGCAGTGGCGTGTTCGGAGGAAACCAGGTGACTAATATCGTTTTCATCAACATAGACAAAAAAAAACGAATAACTTATTGGTCTACATTACTACAATAGTAACGATTATAAAATATATGTAAATATGATACAAGAAGTGTAAAATGTAAAATGCTTGTTAAATCGAAAATGACCAATTATTACGAACGAATATTATTACAATTTCTAGTACCTAAGATATTTAATAAATTTGAAATGTTAAGAGGAAGTGCGATGAAGTTGAGATGAAGATGATGATAAAAATGAGATGAAGTCCAAATTCAGGAAGTTGTTTCTCGATGAACTATGATTTGACTAGTAAATATTTCCAAACAATCTATATTATTTCAAATTACGCCTAATACAATTACTACTATACAGACAGATAGATATATCTGTATAGTAGTAATATATAAATAAATAACTTGATTTATATGAAACAATAAATTATCTTCATCTTGTAGTTTTGAGATTCGACGTAGCAATGGAATGTTGTTTAACTTTCATAAATTTTAACACTTGTTAAAGAAATGCAGCGATTTAATGTTGTTAAAATTTATTTACTAACAATTAAATAATCAAATAGTCGTTACATTCTTGAACGATTTAAAAAAAACGATTCTTTAAAAATGGTCCGCCGTGTATTCCAGAAAGATACAAATGTGCTTTTTTATTTTAATTAAAACGTGCTCATGTCTTGTATTGACAAGCCGTTGGAATAAAAATGATTAACAAAAACTTTATTTCTCAAGCATTCAATGAATGTCCTTCATTTATGTGCACGCGTACATAATATCAAGTAAGTGTGAAGTTACCTACGATAAGTAAGAATTTACCTCCCAAGAAATATTTCGTAAGAATTCTGATTCTGCTAGAATCAAAATAAAATTAATATATTGCTGCAATTTTTATTTATAATGCTTTCATTCATATTACTTATATTCTGTATTTTTTACAGCAAATATAAATCCCACAGTTCTAAAATTAAATAAAACGGGAAAGAATTCTGCACAGATCATTGTCGCTTGGGACTTGAGAATTTCACATACATAATTTTTTTATTACACCTCTAGTGTGTTCCTTTTTTAGATTTCACGTGAAAAAAGTATTTTATAATAAAAATCGATATTTGATATGTTTTAAATTTTTTTATGTGCGTTATTACTCAACAAATGTTCTCACATATCCCTATTGGAAAATAAAATTGAAATGACATGCATTATGAAATAATGACATGTTTTACGATTTCTCAGAAACAGGATGTTGTAAATATCATTTCAAATAAACACAGCACTGTTCTCTTACGTGAATGTTTCATGAATCATAAAATCCTTTATATTACACCACTGTACATTATTATGGGCATCTAATCTTCTAAATATATTTTACTCGAAGATATAAGTAAGAAATATGATGCAGTTTTGAAAGTGCATTTTCTCTGCAATAAAACCTCATTTTATTGGCCGTAATATCTGTTGTATCGGCCCAGCAGCCCGTCTCTGAGGTTGGTGTTTATAATGTACATATTTCTAGTTATGCTTTCTCGAACAATTTTTAATTGAATATTTCATACTTTAAACATACAAAAAGTTTATCTTTTTAGCCAATATAATATTTAAATACAAATCTTCCAGATAAATATTATTAAAATAGAATTTGCAAGATAAATATTATATCGCCCATAGGTATTTATTCAAAATCTGGGTGTTTGTCCTTGTCAATTGTATGTTTATAAAGGTGTATGTTTATAAACTCACATAATATATGAGGTACATATAATAGTATATGGGGAATTCTATTTAATGATTTGATATTTTTCTTTTAATGATTTGATATTAAATCGTACTTTACTTTTATCTTCGCCTTATGTACCTTACAATTTCTCTTTTTTACTATAACACTCATTGGAGAAATTAGTTAAAGTTTGACGAATTGTGAGGAAACCTTTGTTTGTAAAAACAAATATATAATATTACTAGGTTGGTTTTAATTACATTATTAGAATTTTTTTAATCTTTTTAACACATTGAAAACGAGAGACGGGAATTCCAGTCTTTTATTTTGACATGAAAGAAATGATAGTTGTAGTGATAAAAAGAAAAAATGTGCGGCAACTGAGGCTAGATACTTTTCAACGCATACCATCTTCAATGTGTTAAGATAAAATGTGAATGCATTACATCTTAATCAACCGTATTCGATACTTTAATTTAAATATACTTTTACGTACAATATCCTTACTTGGAATGGTCTATGTCTATTAGTGAACTACTAAGGCTCTTGATATTGTACTTTTTACTGTATAAGGTGACTAGACGATATGTCTTTTGTACGAAATCTACCCCATTTCGTACAAAAGACATATAGTCTAATTGCAATTGGTTTTATGGAACCCATTAGCTTAACATCAACATAAACGTCGCGTGATACCTAACAATTTTCCCTCTACGTCATTCATTTTCAACGAAGTGATGTTTTTGATATTCGTTAATTTGTCTGACAGCTCTTCCCTAACTAACTTGATAGAGCTTTTACTTAATTTGTTTGTGATATCCCGTTAATGGAATACAGGATTGGAAAGGTTTAATTTATGCGTAATTGTTTATTAGTTAGCAATAACGCAAGCATTTTGACTTGATTATAGATTAATGTTCAGATTTATCATCATTTGACGTCATTTGAAATTACATTATTAATGAAAACTCAGAAAATTTGACCCTATTTTCTGTTGAACAATAAAAAAGTATTTGGTAAAACGTTTAAAATAAAACTAATATAATACAAAAAATAAATATTTGCTAGGTTTGTAAAAGATTTATGTAGCGGGCGCAGCTCAACAAGGTTGAGCGACCAGTTGTCAAAAATGTTGGACATGAAAATCTCAGTCGTGATAGATCAGATGAAGCCTGTCATAGATAGAGTGAAAGCGACAAATCCGCTGTGCATTACATGTTCGGGATCATCACTACGCTCAGCAATAAGCAACGATATGAGGAGAAGGAGGTATGTAAGGATACATGGACTTTTCAGTTATCCGCCACACCACTACAAATAATTTTTAGTAGTTAACCTTTTTAAATTAAAATCAAGAGTTGCCTGATAGTAAAGTATCGGCTGACGAGGAAAAGGTCAGCAACACGCTCAGCACAGCGTATTTTTTGTTTTGCATTTCTCATCTTTTAATCGAAAAACTAAGGATGGTGACATAGAGAATTGAAGGAGCTTGTTTTGCACTGGAAAAAATGAAAATTGCTATATCAAGTGCTGGACACTTAACTTATAGATAGATGGATGGGTCATCAATATAGCCGTAACAGTCCTCTACTAGACATTGGCCTTGTCTAAAATTCGGGGAGGGGGGTTATAATTATGTTTTTAATTATGATATGTACTTTTGCGCGTTTAGTGAGCCAATTTCAATTAATACTATCTCAATGGAAGCTGGAAGTTACGCCAGCCTAAAACATAACATATCCTCCACCATAAGAGGTGATTTCTTCAAAACACACATCAGCATAGCGTTCCCTAGGTTTTTGTAACACTCGCCGACGTCGGTCCGCACCATGCAGACAAATTCGAGCCTCATCGCAGACGAGTACGCTACTTCATTTACCTAGTGTCCAAGATAGGCAATTAGCTACCTCACTAGCGGACCTCAATTAAGCACTCCAGTGCTCATGAAGTAACTTGGGGGCCTGTGCTGATCGTTGACTGCGTACATCAGCCGCGAAAAACCTCCTCACAGTCTATAGGCTAACTTGTGGTTCCTCAACAACTGACTCACTAAAAAGCGGTCGTCTCGTGGTTGTGTGTAGCATTTTCTCCTTCCTTCCTGCCTTCTCTGAATGAAACTTCTCTTCTCTTGGTATCGAGTTCAGGTTCTTTGAACGTTTGAACGACTCACGTTTAACCACTGTGAAACGTAACATTGGCTACACCCCTCTTCCAGTAGCGTTATATAATTTTACTAGCTCTTATTGCTTTTTCTGCAACGATATCGTTTTTTTTTATGGGATAGGAGGGCAAACGAGCAAGCGTGTCGTCTGATGGAAAGCAATCAACGCCGCCCATGGATAACCGCGACATCGCAGGAGTCGCGGAAGCGTTACCGGCCTTTTAGGTATGTATAGGCATGTTTTTTGAAGGTTCCAATGTCGTAGCGGTTCGGAAAGACTGCCGAGGGTAGCTGATGGTGGGGATGAAGTTTTTCTTTACGGCGGTTGTGGAATTCGGCGGCGGGAATTATTCCAAACAATTCCTCGGAGCACTCCCTATGATAGAAGCGGTAAAAAATGCTGAGAGATGAGACATCTCTCCGCAGCGCTAGAGAATCAAGCCGATCGGTGAGATCTTGGTCATCACGATTCGGATCGCACGACTTTGAATGCGATCAAATGGAAGAAGTTCATACTGGAGAGCCCCGACCCAGAGGTGAGAACAGTATTCCATGTGTGGCCTGACTTGTGCCTTGTACAGTTGGAGGCAATGGCCAGATGTGAAATACTATCTCGCTCTACTGAGCACACCCAGCTTTTTTGAAGCCAGCTTGGCCTTTTCTTCCAGATGGCCGCGGAACTGGACGTCATACGATATGTCAACGCCAAGGATTCCGATATACGGCTTAAGATTAAGGGGAGTGTCTCCAAAGCGAGGAGATACGACAAAGGGAATTGGGAAGGGAATACGACAAAACGAAAAAATGGTAGAAAACGCGCAAACTTGTGTTTAGAAACGCGCAATTTGTTTTAAGTCACAATAAGGCAGGGTGCCAGTAACATAGTTTGGCTATTAAAACCTCTATAGAACTACATTATTACGAATAATGTAAAAAAAGTCAAAATCGCCCGTTTTTTTTGCAAAGCAGTGTATATTAGTTCAAGAAATTTTAATGTTTATTGCGTATTATGATGTAAAAAAATAAAATACGTAGGTAATGGAATGCTGAGATAATACACATAAATTCTTTACCGCAGTAGATGTAAATGAAATGCTTTCCGAGAATTATTGTGAACCTTGACAGTTTAATTTACCCAGGCGTCCTCTTTAATTGTTTCCCTCCTGAATAATGGTCAACCTTAATTTCTAAATACTCTTGTTTAGATTTAATAGTAATTTTGATATTTAAATGTTTGTGGATATTAGAATTTTTACATTACATTTTATTTCATTTGAGAAAAATAATATCAACACTAACAAGCTAAATGAATTAACAATATCATCAATTGTAGTATTGCTAATTTAACTGAACAAATTCATTTTCATATATCTGTATTCTTAGTAAGAGTTTTGATAGTTGAAGGTATATTTTCCCCACGTGGGATCATACTATTACAACCTTGCTTTTTAAACTGACGACTTCTTGTAAGTCTCTTTCAGAACACAAAACCATGGCCGAATCAGTGAATCGAAGGGTGTCGCCTATCCTTGTCTTCTTTAAGTACTTGTTCCCATCAAAATCAATTCAGCGATTACTGAGATTAATTTTGAAAGTCAGAGAGCCAAAAAATTATAAATAAGACATAGACTTTCCCAAAGCACGCCACCTAGCCTTTGTCTTGCCATGTCAGTTCATACATAGGTCACTATAAATGTAATCTGTATATTACCACTTTAATATACTTACTCAAAGAATTATCACTGTGACTTTGTTTCATTGGTGCATTTCTACATTTCGTACCATCTCTACCAGAAAATCTCCGAAATAAACATAAATCTTTAAAATATAAAAAACCTTATAATTGTGCGGTAAACGTTCTCCAAATGTTACACGAAAAATTCCTGCGAGAAAATGTTTGCAACTTATTGTCCACAGTCACTGACCCCTCGTTTTATTAGCCTTTTCACAGATGTAGGTTCAGATATAATTATCTTCTTAGATATCTATTGAACGAGGTTAAACGGGCTATTATTAGTTTTGATCCTTGAAACTTTTTCCGAAGGAGTTCCTTTCTCATTATATATCATATTTATTTATTTTCAATGATATTGTGTATGATAATTTATTCATCAAGTTTCCTATTAGTATTGCAAAAAAGATAAAAAAATATTTTACGTCACTAATATGTAACTTTAATACACTTTTTCAAACCTTATGAAAACGATACAAAGCATCTGCAGTGCTTTCAGTATATATGATATGGTCCTTGGATAGCGTTAGTTGCTTACGATCAGATAACCCGCTCCGCCTTCTCGTTTTCCTGTTATTTTATTCTCATTTAAAATTTGGTACAGGGGTCGACTTTAAGCCGTAAGACATTCTCTGTCAGTAAACTGTTAATATAAATATATGGACAGTCAAAAGTTTTACTTAACTAAGATCCGCGACAAGCAAAACAATAACAGAAAATTAATAATGTGTGTTAAGTGACTCTCACTTTTCGGCTCCTTCCGTAGAGTCTACTATACCTGAAGATGCCTCGTGTTGGGGCACACACACACGTGTCGTTTACAAGATGGAAAAGTGGTAGTGTGTGTTTGGTGTTGTGTATAGTGGTGGGTGTATATATTGGTGGGTGGAGAATTGATGGCCGATTTTCGGTAATGTTTTGGTTTAAGTTCCAAATAAATCCACTTAATTCCAACAGAAAAACACACATTATTAATTTTCTGTTATTGTTTTGCTTGTCGCGGATCTTACCTAAGTAAAACTTTTGATTGTCCATGTTAAAAATAATAGCAATAAAAACTTTAAAATAAATAGTTATTATAAAAATGAATATCATCATTATCATTATTATTATAAAAAATATGAATATATAAAATTACAGACAGCCCATTTTGACACTACAGTTTGCGTAAGATTTATTATTATTTTACACAGAGACTCGCCCGTATCGGTGACCCAAGAAATGTGGCCTCTTCTTGTTAGTATTTAAGAAGACTTCATTAGGTAAAGTCTCAATACTTCTTTGAGTGGCAGATTAGCAATATACTTTTCTCTAGGAATTTATACATGAATAATTATTTTGTGGAAATGGCTGCCATCAGTGATATTTACAAATCGATACGACAAATTGATGTTTGTAAGAAACAAGCTTTTATCTTTATTTAAGGTCAATTCTGTAACGCTTTTTCTCTTATTTCAAATGGTATTTGAGGAATAGGCAAATTTTTTAGGGTGGGTTCGATTCTGCCTACCATTGGATTATTGTCATTTTTTCTACCATAAACAATATGTAGCTTATTTTGGTTGGTTATCAAGTTGTATTAATGATAACATCACTAATCTTAATTCTTTAAAATATAAAAGATATCGTAGTGTGCTATGATCATTTATGTATATAATTCTATGTTACGGGCACTGACAATATAAATTAATTAATCATCATCATCATGATTAACAGCACGCGGAGTCTACTAATGGCCACAGGCCTCCTATAAGAAATATCACCTAGCCCGATCTTCGGCTTCACACATCCATTTTCTGCCGACAACCAAATAGACTGCTGGAGTGAAGAACCCGTTTTGGCAAACGTAGTGTGAGACGCCCCCCAGCTAGATGTTAGATCTGCCCAGTTTAATTGATAATAGAGGATAACTTCAAGGATATACTGCGTGTTAATTATTTGAGTCGCAAACTATGCGAATTATACAACGCTGGGGCGCCGAAGTACGCGCGGTTCAGTCTCCACATCAATCCATTTGATGGCTTGCGGTGTTAAAACACATAGTTTTAACACCGCAAGCCATCAAATGGATGGTTCATGGTTTAATGTGAGGCAATTTGCTTTTTAAACTTTTGGAAATATTTGGTATATAAATGATGGATATATAGACGTAAAAATTGGAATAGAACCGGCTTTAAGCAGCCTTGATTAAAAAGTAATTTCGTTAGTCTTAGGGTATAATCTCCAATCTCCAAGTCACAGGTACTGGGCCGTACCACAAATAATGCCAGGCTGACCAGGATTTAATGTGTCTTATTAAATTATTTTCATTTTTTTCCTGTTGAGTATTTCTTTCGGAATTAGCGGTCTGCGGTAAAATTATTAAATATTGAACGGTCCGCGGAGATAAAGAATTTCGAGACCACTGTTATAGAGTATAAGATATATATGATATAGGTTTTTAATATAAGGTTTAAGATATAATCTATAAAGGTTTTTCAGGGTATTTCAAAGAACTTTCTCAATATATATATTTTTTTCCGCAAGTGATATTATATGTGAACTGACCTTAGATTTGGCTTACATATTTTATTTAGATTATATAACATTTTTTTTAGATATTAAAATTACTGGGAATTTATTTCATTTGTTTTAAAATGAAGAAGCCACGGTGGATACTAACTAGCAAGTGTATGAATGTATAAATTGTGAGTTTTACAAATTGATTTAAATACCCAATTATCATGTCGCAAAAAAATAATCTACGTTAAACCTTTATTAACAACAACTTCAATTTCATGAACGTCATGATGATTTCTCAAAGTTGGTGGTACTTCCAATTCTATCGAGTCATTACAAAAAATACAGGACATCAGTATCGGAAGATTTCTCTCAAATTCTATCTCTTAAGTAGCGTTTTGTTGGTAGGTAATATGATTTGTGTGTTATTATTCTTGGTGTTAAAGCACATCCTTCGCCAACACCGAATTATTATACTTTACTGGTTTTTATTGAAATAGAAAAAAAAAAAACATTCGTTCCCCAGTGTGCAACAGCGAAAAGCTGTTGTTTTAGACAGACCGCAAAATCGCGATAATTCCAGTCCGTTGAGTTTTAACTAATCACAAAGTTAAGCTAACCCTAAATAAACAATTTGCGCAGCATCTTTTAAAGGCCATTAAAACAAAAACATTTAATAAAGTTGAACGTACTATTCGCAATACTAAATGTACTATTGTTGTTTCAAACTGAAAAGTTTATGCTGTAATTTGCAAAATACACTTATCTAACGTTTATCTTCATTTCTCCTAAATTTAATTTATGCTATACGAACGAATAATTCGTTACACGACAACACACAAATAGAGAACAAGCGACATTTTATCACACATTTCACTTTTCTATGAAATATGTAGTTGCAAGTTTTTACTAGCTAACCTTCTGCTTATAAGATGATTGAGCGTAATCTGCCTTCCGCATTGGCCTCAAAAATATCATTATGTTTAAATATACTTAAGCAGTCGGTTATTAAAACAGTTTTTCCTCAAGGTTATTCCAACTGACAATAAACCAACGTTAATTTTTAAAAAAAATAAGAAAAAATATAATTGCATGTACTCTTCGACTTGATTGATTGTTTAAGAGCCAACACGAAATGTTTTATGTTCGACTGATCTTATAATATTAAAGAAATTTTAATGAGTGTGAGCCATACATTATGGTCCACATTTTTTGACAAAATTGTTTAACAACGTATCTTTTTTTTTCTGTGGCATCAATAGACCAATTCGTCCGGAGTAATATCGTAAATCGTAGTAGCAAAGAACCTAAAAGTCTCTTCTGCGAGAGTATGAAAGGAACATCCTAGGAAAAGTTGGCGCATGAACGTGGTCTGCAGTGTGACTTTGTTATAAAAGGTGCTTGATATCAAAACTTGAGTATGTAATTGAAAATATTATAATAGCATTATGCAATGTTTTTACAAATCAATATCAATTTCACAAAAAGAAACTCGTAATAGTAATTTAAACGATATCTCTGGCACTAAGAGTCTATAATTCACGATAAGAGGTGCAAAACATTAAAGATTAGATAGTTGCCATATCTGATTAAGCGACAGTTGGGTGATTTATTTCTTATTTTAATGTTATAGATATTGTTGTGGTAAACTAGCATTTTTCATTTTGTATTTGTGTATATCGTTATTAAGATTATAGATTATGTACGAAAATTACGTTATTGATCTGATATTAGAAAGATCTTTGGTAGATATTATCACACATATATGTGATATTATTGGCGCTGTTCATAGCTCACTATCAATATAAATAGTCCCTATAGTCATTAAACGGACAAACAGTTAATGATCGTGGTTTGAAATTTGCATTACGTCTAAAATTAAATAGACATTTTAAAATTTGGAACTGAGTCCGGTAGACGTGGTGAAGTGAAATATCTTTGCAGTTTATTTTTGTATACTACTAACTTAACCCATATCGAAACATCAAATCGTGATATATCGACTTGATGTTAACATTGGCAAACATGTTTGGAGTCGGTCCATGATTGCATAGTTTAAAGGTTTAGGAATTAAAAAAAAATAGGTCACTGTCAATGTTATTTGATTAATAATAAAAATATATTAAGTATTTAATTTCTTCATTTTAAAAATCAACTTTATATTAGATGTAGTGTTAAAAAAAAGGAAAAAATAATGAACATGCCGTTTTATACTGTTAAGTCAGTCAACGATTTCTGTGTTTTATTGTGGGAAAAAAATCTGGTGTGAAATACAGTAAAACACAAAGAAATATTAGAGCACGAGTCAGCCGTCTCGACTGAGAACCTTACTGTTTTTTTTATATAGCAAGGCAGGCAAACGGGCATGCGGGACACCTGGTGGTAAATAATCACCGCCGCCCATAGACATCCACAACGTTGGAGGGGTCCTAAGATCCTAAGATTGGCAACGCATCTGCAGTGTCCTTAGTATTGCGGATATCCATAAGAGGCGCTGTTTACTTACCATCAGCTGATCTGCTAATTTGTTCACCTAGTCGTTTTATGACTAGGTGAACAAGTTAGCAGATCGTGAGTAATTTCTTTACAAAAATAACAGTAAAATACTAATTAAAGTTTATTCTAAATTTATGCACGTCAAAAGTTAGCGTGGTTACAGAGCACGCGACGCCCGAGTGCTCGTGCAGGATTGTTTTTGTTTGCTGCGGGATATTCCAGGTGACGTCAGTCGCTCCAAATCAATATGTATCCAAGCCTAAACATCTGGACTATCGCTTTGAATGTCATCGTAAAACTCATCTGATTGTAATCGAATAATAATAAAAACATTGAAAGCTTCATAAATCAATAATAAATGACAAAAAAGAGTGAAGGAAATAAAAAAAATTGTGTTTCTATTCCGTACACAAAATTATTATTCTCGTATAGAAATCGTATAGTCCCTCGTTGAAGAAATAATTGTATATTATTGTTGCTCTTTCAGTTAAAGAGTCTTTTAGTCATTGTTGATTATTCCGATAAATTTGTACAACAATTCATGACCAATACTAATTGCAGTCTCTGCCCGCACTTTGCGCAGATCGTTGCACCATCTAGCCGGGGGGCGTCCCATACTATGTTGCGGTCGCCACTACAGCACTCGTCTGCTCTAGCTGGATGTGTGAAGCCGAAGATCTGACTAGGTGGCGTTTGTTGAGGAGCTGTGGACTGCCGCAAGCTGTTGTTGTTGATGATGATGACTAATTGAAGCAAACCATAATGAATTTATGTGATTGTTTACTGTATGTACGCATATCCGGTAAGGTTAAATTGATTGGCTGATTTTTTCATCAGGGGATGCGCCTGCATCCCTTACCTTGTGATAGTAAATAAGAGTTAATATACAGTTTATTTGACGTGTATTATACTATTTGCCACTATAAATATCACTGGCGTACGCTAATATTTAGGTATGCACATGAAATTTGAACAAAGTAGAATAAAACAGGTCCTAATAAATATTGAATGCACGCGTGAATAAAAAACAGGTTTGATTTGTCTTTCCACAAAAAAAAAAAAACTCGTTTAAATAGAATGACAAAGCTTATATAATAGCTTCTCTTAAGTTAATATATGCTAATTGCAATAGATGCTTTTGCAAAAACATGAATTAAGATATTTAAAAGAGCAATTAATAGTAAAGTTATCTCGCGGTTTGCCGTGTGATAAGATCTCCATATTATTATTTCTTCTAAATGATCTCCATTTACTATATCCTCCATTATCTCCTTCAAATAAAACGTCAAATATTTAATGTTATGCATTATGCATCATTTTTTCAAGACGCGTCTGAAGCGGATTCTTCGCCCATTGCCACATATGAGTTGAAATCCACTTAGGCTGCGACTTTCGTTGTTGTTCTTTGAATATAAAATACAACAAAAGTTACGATTGTAAAACTTCTCTGGGTAAGCTTGACTGAAGGTTGGCCTGACTCGAGTCTTTGCGCCGCGGTCGAGGAGATCCTAAGAAGTCGTCAAGAAGAACGAGAAGTTTTGGGGTAGTGTAAGAGTAGTGATAGATGAATGTAGGGAAAAAGAAACGATAGTTATGCTCGGAGATTTCAAGATTGTTGGGTTGGTGTGAAGCGTGATGGATATGAAAATGTTCTTAGTGATTTCGGTGATGAAAGAGTAAATGAGCATGGAAAGAGTTTACTTGATGTATGTTTGGAAAGGAATCTCTGTGTGTTAAACACCTAATTTGAAGATACATACAAGAAAATCCACCTGGGAGACGGACAAGAGAAAGAGTATGATTGATTTTGTAATTGTTGATAAAAGGCTGACGAAGAAAGTAATGGATGCCGAGATCGTAGCAGATGGAGATCTGTGGCCTCTGCCTAACCTTACTGGAAATAGGTGTGACAATATGAATGTATGTATGTAGTTTAGACTGTGACAGCAAGTATATCTCAATGGAAAAAGAATTGGATTTATTTCTAAAATAAATAAAATAAAACGAGCGGATGACCAACTGGATCAGTAGCGGCGCTACCGCAAACGGAGTCAGCGCATAATCAATGCCCGCATCGAGTTAAATATGATAGAAAGATAACTTGTTTATTCAGCGCAGAATATAAACAACATCAAAAATCACAATCAAAATAAAAATTTAGCTTAGAAATTAGAGTTAAGTACTACACAAAGAATCGATTCTTTCGATTCGAAATAACTTAAAAATAACTTAATGTAAAAAAATAATAAAATTAAGCTTTAATGCTGTAGTTGGTTAACTACAGCGCTGGTCATTCTGCCAATACCGTTAGAGTGTGCGTAGTACAACGCAGAAATACAAAAAATTCTAGGTATTTATTTCTAAAGAAAAGACGTAATTTTTATTACTTAAGTAAAAGAATATGTGCATATTTTTAATATGGTACCACATATATAATGTATAATATTTAACAAACAAATAATTGTATAAATATAATGAATGATTAAAGAGAACCAGAGCAATGTTAGTTTCTCACAAAACCAGAGAGAACTTTTTGTTGGTCCAGTAAAATGTTCTATATACTATGTATGGCCTACAGATTCCGAGTCTGGTTACCCCGTCAATCCGCATTGAACATCCATGGTGGGTTAATGTCCGTTCCTCCAGAAATGGGGAATCCCGTGCCTAGCTGTGGGCACATGATACATGGGCGTAAAAAAAATAGATAGCAGTAATTACTTATCATCAGTTGATCCACTTGTTCGTTCGCCTACCTTCTTCACTGGATCCAATAAATAATCATACATTAATCAATCAAACATGTTTTATATGAAGAATGACCGTCTGTTTAGATTTGAACTCTTCGAAAAAAAAGTTATGTTGAAATTTAGAATTGAAGTTGTTGAAATTATTTATATAGAATAGTATATTTTTCGATTTTATTTCCTAAAACTACTCATTAGAAGTTGTTCGTTTTGTGCTAGTGCGACATTAAACTATAAATAATACATATTATAATGAGAACATTCTTATTCCTCGATCATTTTTGCTCTGACATTTGATGTTCTTTGTAATTTTATAAATTTAAAATTGTTGCAGAGGTTACAATAGACACTATAAACTATGTGTCTACAAGCGTATTACAAACTTCCTGCACACAACTTCGTGTACTATTAAAACATAACACAAAATAGCTTTTTTTATTTTCACACAATAAAATATTATTGTAATAAAGTACAGATATCACAAAAAAGAAACATGACACCTAAGTCATATATATGACATGAATGTTTTCAAAGAATAGTTATAAAATTTTACATTCATAAACAATAATAATGTAAAATAGGACAATAAATTTTATAAAGAAAAACTATTTATAAAACTACTTTTTTCGATGAATATTTTTTATAAAAGAGCTGCTATCTGCTATATATAAGAGCTGTAAATAACATTTTTTCATAGGTAGGATAACTAGTACAACACAAGATACGTAAGCTCAAGATACGTAACCTGCTTTTGAGAAAGATGAATGATTGTGAGAGAGATAAATCAATCGAAACATGAAGAATAGTTGGGAATAATATGAAGATAACAATATGGACAGTCAAAAGTTTTACTTAGCTAAGATCCGCGACAAGCAAAACAATAACAGAAAAATAATAATGTGTGTTTTTCCGTTGGGTTAAGTAGATTTATTTGGAACTTAAACCAAAAACTTACCGAAAATCGGCCATCAACTCTCCACCCACCAACCACTATACACAACACCAAACACACATTATCACTTTTCCATCTTGTAAACGACACGTGTTTCGCCCCCGAAACTTTTGGGGCGAGTTGATGGCCGATTTTCGGTAAGTTTTTGGTTTAAGTTCCAAATAAATCCACTTAACCCAACGGAAAAACACACAATATTAATTTTCTGTTATTGTTTTGCTTGTCGCGGATCTTAGCTAAGTAAAACTTTTGACTGTCCATATAGTGATGGATTTCCGCAAAGTAACGCCTGACTCCATTAATAATCTGAAGATAACAAGTTGCGCAGTCAGCTCCTACTATTCTATTTGCTTCTTCTGAAGTCATTATTACCAGGAGTCAACATCATTTGGTTCAACTTATGATCCATATTTACAAAATATTATCCTTCTAAAAAACCTTGTTGTATTACAAAATAATAATAAATATATGAGTAAAATGTTTTAAATTTTCTCACTAAGTTTTCTAGAATATTCATTTAAAAGTGAAATCTAAAACGAAGTTTATTTGACAATTATATTCCCATGTATTAACTAAAATTACACGTAACTGGGATTTAGAAGATATTGCTTGATATCAAGTTATGTTTATTTTTATTAGAACATAACCTCTAGTCTAGAATGAGAAAAGTATATAATTGTACTCAAAGAATTCAATTCAAAATCGTGTTATTACTGGGACTGGGATTTACTGGGATTGTGCAAAATAAATGGGTTTCTATGAAATAAAGTATGATGTTTTATCAGACGCAAACAAGAACTAGACTAGAAATCAAATTAAACAAAATGTAATATTTAAGTTGGTACAAATTTTAAGATACTTTAAATTACAGTAAATGGATATAGTATGAATAAATTCATGGTTATTCCGCATAAATTTGGAAGTACTTTTTATGTGTGAGTAAACTACACACAGAAAAGACACACATAACGCAGTATGTTATTTAATCGGACTGATATGTTATTTGCTATTAGAAAAGTTCAAATAAGGTCCAGCCTTATGCGTATTTTGACTTGCGTATACCAGAAAATATATTTATATTTATTCTTTGTGTACAATTGTGGTATATAGGCGAACTTAATGTAACCTTTGTACCACAATTGGTTTAGAATGGCTTTCGATGCATTCGCATTCAACTTTTAATACTTTTTAAAAATTATATTCTCGAGTTTTTAGAGTATAGCTTTTAAATATATACTTACGTCTGAAGTATTGATATAGTATCATATAATTATCGACTAAAAAGTTCCCTTCATACTTTAAAAAGTTAAAACCATATATTTTTTTAAATTGTTTCGTTAAATTTATAAAAGTTATTGATTAATCTAAATTGTGGCGTTATTTAAAATTTAAGTTATGATTTGATTTCATGATCAGTAGTATTTTCAAATGCTTTTGTAATACATAGTATTTGATTTTTTATATAATTTGCGTAAATTTTACGTACCATATATTGTTCATTATTCTGTTATGATATTATTATATCATATTTATAAGCTTTGAAACATAATTATTCTGAAAGTTGAAATAGTGCTTACTGCAACATAGTAAGCACGGAAAAAAGAGAAATATTATCAATTCCTATCCTTGTAATGCACTTTACAACAAAAAATTACAAATCAAATTAATCTTAATAGACAGTCGGTCGACTGTAGAGCGGCAAATACTACTAAAATACTAACATGCGTCAAATGACCGCGTTATGTTGAAAGTTTTGTACCTTTGAGTTTTGTTTTTGTGAACATAGTAATAGTAGAATGACGAAAACCTTGTTTTGTCAGTACCAACTTAGAAGGTCCCCCTAGTTTTTCGTCATGAGTACATTTAAAGACACCTACTGAATATATTATTTTCCAAGACAAATATTATACGTACTTATCGAAACAACTATTGTAGTGATATTTTTTTCTTCGAACACCGTATCTATCAGCTGTTTGTTAAAATTACGACACAGAGTTCGCTCACCCAGTTTTTATATGCCTGTTTCATGCATGGCGATGACACCATTCCCGTGCGGGCGTCAGCCAAAAATACATTCGTGAATGAACGCAACCCGCCAATTTCGAACAATCCTGAATCGTTGGTGGAAAATTTTACATCCGGCATACAGCTGAAATCTCGTGGAAACCTTATTTATCGCAATAAATATATATTTTAAAGTTACAAACGAAATGAAATTTGAGTAAAGGCGAATGAAATGTAATAGATAAGACATTTAAATAACGAAAATGCTAACATATTGCGATACATATTCTGACGCACAACAATATTTCATTAAAATATTAACTAATATTAAAATAACCATTAAAATATTAAAATACATTTAAAAAATTCAATATATTGACAATTAACAAACATTAAAATATTAACTAGTAGGTACATAGGACACGTAAAATATAATTTTTAGAAAAAGATACTTATTGTCTACATATTTTTTTATCACGAATAAAATCGATTAAGTGGTTCGATGTTTTCTTTTTTGAATTCATATACATTAATTCATATTAATGTTGTTTAATATTCAAGGTAAGTAAAATACACAACTGCTACATGCAAATTCAATTTAGAGCTTATAATTCTCTATGGCAAACTACATTCTCACTCAAATATGATAACGCTGTTTAATAATGAATCTATTTTTGTAGTTCGACATACTATATGAAACGAATTCATTTTGGATGGCAGAATTTTAAATTTCTTATTTATCATTGTCCAATGTAAAAAAATTTTAAATTTTCTTTTTATATTAGTCTTAGACGACAAGATATTCTCCGTCTTAGAATTACTAATCAACAAATTGAGGCAAAAAATATCCCAAGGGATTGCCCTAATCACTATGCTAGACGAGTCGTCTGCCTACCATGGTGAATAGGGTTTCGACGACCGTAGATACAGGTTTGAAGCGGTATTGTCTGTAATTCACGTGGGACTAGTAAAACCATCATCTTTTATACTTCAGAGCCTCATCCCGTTTAGAAGCGTTGCTGACTCGTGACGCCTGGCACTGCAGTCGCCAATCTGTCTATTCTGAGCGTTCGCCTATATTCAGTAGTGAACTGTTTTAGGATGTTTATGATGTATTTGCTTATGAGAACTAATGTATAAAAAATGGCTTCTATCCACATGCATGTGTGTTGTATGGTTGTATGGATGGATTGCATGGACCGACTACGGTATATATCAGCTACCCGTCTAGTAATCTTATAAAGTTTCAAGTTGAGCCAGATATTGATCCCATAAAAAACTTATTCCCATACTTCGGGTTTGATATAAGCTAAATTAAATATATAAAAGCATCATCATAAATATTTTATATAAGCATTTAGTAATATACATATATCTACATTAAAAACTAAATTTATTTTTGTATTCCATTAAACTCGATTCAAATTTTGTGTGTTTTGATATTCCTACAATATCCGTTAAAGGTAAAGAATTTGTTTCTAAAAACATTAACAGTTTAACAATTTATTTGAGATCTACATTTTTAAATGAGTTTGTTTATCAGATTTAAAATAATATTATAAAATATTATACATATGTTTTAGGTGATACAATGTATTATAGTACTTTCATCGTTGTACACCAATGATGAACTATTGAGACGAACTAATCTGTACATGAGACGGCATATTTATCCTAATTAGTTAAGGATCTATCAACGTTATTTTTTTTTACCATGGAGAATTTGAGCTTAACAAAAAAAATGTCAATTTATAATAATTTATATAAAAATTATCCATGAAACAAATAAATCTTTTACACAAGGAACTCGAACAAACAGGCGGTCAAAAAAATAATAGGTTTTTTTGATTTAGTATCCTATATTTCACAGTTTCGCAATTCATAGGCGTGGATTTGACATTTGAGATAAAAATTTGTTGATATAATATTTTGCCTGTATTAAAATAATCATACTCGATTTATCAATTTCTGTCAGACGTTAAAAAATATTTGGGTGTGAATTAAAAAATTAAAGAGTAGGTAAAAGAGGTACCAGATGATGGAAAGCATGATGATGAGCAATCACCCTTATAAAATTGTCTCAAGACATCGACAGTATATATACTTTATACTCTTAAACATTCTAAGTTACACTTAACCGAATCAAGATTCCTTCCTTGACCTGAGTTACCATACGAATGTAATCGCTGCAGTAATATTAATTATTTTACTACCAGCACTCTGATCAATAGGGATGTTGATTATTTTTGGGTAAGTATGTAAACCAATGCACAAGTGCCATTTTATTTTTGTAATATAACTAATAGTTTTATTTTCCCCAATACTGGTCACGTGATTTGTTAAGAAGTGACGTAATGTGCTTTGATCACGTCGATAGCGAGACAATAAGATTTTGATAATTAAATAAAAAATAACTTTCTTGAAAATTAAGAAACATTGTGTTTTAGGATGTCTGCAATGGAAACTATTGTTTTGTGGCAAATAGTGTGTTTTAAAATTGAATACAGATAACAGCCCTATTGGCAAAATTTTGTCGTGTTAAAATTATATACTACTATACTCAACTGATATTTACTATGTGGACAGTTAGAACTTTTACTTAGCTAAGATCCGCGACAAGCAAACAAAAATAGAAAATTAATAATGTGTGTTTTTCTGCTGGATGACGTGGATTTACAGGGAACTTACACTAAATCTTACCGAAAAATGGCCGTCCGCAACTCTACACCTACCAACCACTATCCACAACACTAAACACAAACTACCACTTTTCCACCTTGCAAACGACACGTGTTTCGCCTCAACAACGAAGCATCATCAAGTATAGTAGATTCTACGGAAGACAACCGTTTAGTTGTCTTCCGTAGTAATGGTTCCGTTGCCCGTTTCCGTCCTGAATACTAGAATTTGCCATACTTCTATCTTTCACCATCTACTCAATAGTATTTTTTTAATGTACATTAAAATTTTCGAGGAGTATATATATTCATTAAAAATGCTTTTATTATAATAAGTCAGTAAGGATCCCGTTTCATTGTTTTTCCAACAGCCCATATATGTCCCACTGCTGAGCACGGACCTCTTTATTTCTGGAGGAACAGACGTTAACCCACTACGTTTGTCCAATGCGGATTGGCGGGGATATCAGACTCGGACTAAATATTTGTAGTCCATACATATATTTATTCCGATGCGGGAATCGAACCCGTGACCGTTGACTCCCCGAGCAGAGGGCCCCACCACTGAGCAAATTTGTCGTCGTTTTATTTATTCATAATGATTCATTAATCATTTCAAGGAGCCACTTAATTATTTTTATTGTGAAAAGAGTAAGTATTTTTCATAGCTACAGAAGTAAACTAACGGACGAAACGTCAGTTTCATAATATCCCCAATAATTTATTTAAAGTCTAAACGAAACTCGTAGATGACTGGCTGGACAAATTACACTATATTATTAAAGCTGTATTTTATTTTAACGAAGGCTTCAGTATCCTCTTGTAAGAAGACTCCTTTCTTGCCATTATTTATAACGAGCTTTTTTAAGGATGTTTAGTAATTTATATTTATTATTTTTAAAATATTTAAAAGTGCCTATGTAATTATAACTTATGATTATTTTATGAATATATTTGTGTTATAATTAACAAAAAATATTTAAAGTATGCAGAGCTTAATTCCATAAAGCAACTGTTATGTTCGCATTATTCCATTACGAAACAGATACGAGTATATACATATATATATATATATATATATATATATATATATATATATATATATATATATATATATATATATATATATATATATATATATATATATATATAAAATGTAACTCATTGACTTGTCCCGTTTTCAGGCCGTAAAGTAAACGACAAGGTCATTTGACTAGAATTACCTTAATTTTTATATCAAGAATGCTACATACATTGAACCATTATGTACAAATCTATAGTTTACGGCGCTTTTATTTTGTAAGTTCAATTTGTTACGGTATATATTCGTAAAGTATTTTATTTAGCTAAGCAAAATGTACTAACAACTACTGAACGGTAGTTACATGGGATTTAAATTTTATGTATAAATAATATCTTCAGAAGCATTTAAGCTGTATACTTTGTTTGCAGGTAAAAATCTCAATCATCGAGTGTTCCATGATTTTCAGAGTGTAATTGCATGTATAAATGAAATGCTATAAAAATTTTGTACAACATTTTTTTTAAACTGTTAAAATGATTATATTTCTCTTTAGGCATCATTCGCAAATTTGGCTCGTCAACTTTGTAGAAAAAGGCTCGATTGCCAAGTGGGAGGAAGCTGCACTTGGTTATTATCCATTTTACTTGGCAATACGTTTCGCTATTCCACTGCAGCCAAAAAATGTGTATTTACACATTATCCTAAATTGTTTTAGCTTGACCTGTATTTGTGATTTACGTCTGTCTGCTATGGTTGTACCAAAAGTAAATCTCTAGACATGTACAATTTAGTACCATTTTAAACATTATTTTTTCACAAATTTTGTCTTTTTCTTAAACTTATGTCAGCAAATATATATGCAAAATGTACCATTATGTCATTTGGCACCACCAAATGACATAACGGTACATTTTGCATGTGATAGTCCCTCATTTTATTCTTGTAAACGGCATTAATATTTATATGGTCTACGTATAATATGCATTATATTAAAAGTCTAAGGAATCTAAAATTTAAAAAAGACGCCAGAATTAATCTTTACTTTTCGTGAATATTACGTCAAAATTCCAAAAATAGTCACGGCAATTTAATAACATAACTACAACTAAAACAAATAACAGATTTTCAATTACCTTATATTAAATGTATTGGTGTTATTATAATGGTACCCTTGATATAAGAAATTTTAGCTGTAAAGTATATTATTATTTTAATTTTAGGTTTAGTTTAAGTAAATAAATAGGTTTAATTGTTTTTACTATTTATTTCTTACTTATTTAGAAAAATATATCTTTTTTATAATCATTTTATTATTGTATAATTACGTATTCACTGTTAGATTCTGTATAACCGTCGTATTGCTCCCTAAATATTTTACTTCAAAACCGCAGAAATACACACTATTAATGTTTTTTATTATATAATACATATATTCTACGTGAAATTTGATGCTACTCACTGTACTTCACCTCGCTGTTTTACCACAAACAGTCATCTTATGTTACATATATCTAAGGTTCTTTTCTGTTTTTCCCTCCACATCGTATATTATTACTATTTTCGTCTTTTTCGTGGTTGGCAATACTATTTATATTACTAAAATTATTGTTAAATACATAAAATATGCTTAAATTTATTTTGGTGAAATAAATTCTGCCATTTTTTATAGAATTGGGCATACGAGTTACTGTATCGCGCGATGATGAGTGTTTACCGCCACCTATGAACTTCTGAACTGATGTCAGAATTGACAAAATTGAACTAAGGAGTTGGGCCTTTGGCCTTCGGCTTTCAAAGGAATTGGGCCTTTAGCTTTCAATGCAGAAGTCGGTTTTCTGAAAGTGTGCTACTTCCTCAGATTTTCACAGCCCATACACATATGTTTCACTGCTGAGCACGGGCCTTCAAATGCAATGTCAAATGCGAATTGGCGGGGTTACCAAACTCGAAATATATATCTGTAGAGTACGCCATATAAGATTATATATTTATGCCGATGCGGAGATCGAAGCTGCGACCGTTGACTCCGTGGGCTGGGGGCCCCGCCAATGAGCCAATTAGTCGCTTACTTCCCCAGATGACTCAACCTATTTATCAACTCAACCACAGGCAATAATCAGCCAAAACGTTTTTCGACATTTTGTAATCTCAAAAAGGAATAATCTTTTAATGCCAAAAAGAAATAATGCGTAATCTTTAGAGAAATGTTATGTACATAAAATATACATGCGTATCTTTCAATCCCTGAAGAGCAATGTGTATACTTTAGATAAACGACTTTTGTGAAAAACAAACTCTTATTGTTGCACAATATAAAGTAAGTTGAGACGTAGAAGTGTAGGTGTGTCTGGAAAGCCGATATCACTTAGAGTTCGAGAATCTGTAAAGAAAAATCTATTCTATGAGTATTTCAAGTTATATCATACCAATTCATAGCTGAATTTATTTATGGAAAGTTTTATTTCCTGGAAAGCTATTATTGTTATAATCGTAAGACGGTACTATTCTATATTCACAAACATGAACTAAATAAACAAAGTATTTAGTTCACAAAATTAGTATGTTGAATTTATACTTTGTCTAACAAATTTTATATTTTCGACACAGGTAATTTCCGAGTCCGCAAAGTAGGTGCTACATGTAAGTACATTTTATTGTTATTTTAAATCTTCTTGAATCGAAGGAACTTCATTAGTCCACCGCAGTTCATTGTTGTAGGCCTCTCCCATGGCTCGCCAGTTAGCCCGAACTTCGGCTACCCGCATACAGCCTCTATCAACCGCCTAGCATAGATCGTTGCTCCATCTGGAGTGGTTCTCACACTACGTTTGCCGAAACCTGATTTCCAGCTCAGCATTCTTCTACTCCAACGTATAATTTAGTTGACTACGTACAATTTTTTCATTTACACACATCGTATCCGTACAAATTTATTGTAATCTAAATTATATTTTACTAGCTTTTGCCCGCGGCTTCGCCCGCGTGGAATTTGGTGTGGCACATTAAGTTTCATCATTCTAAATAAATATATTTTTTTACTTAATTTATGGTTCACAATTTTGGTCATAGTGGCTTCGACATAAAAGGTATACAAAGGTATAGACAGATATATGCTGTCGCGGACTTTTATTTAGAGAACTATTCAAGACAAATAATCCTACGGTACATCATCTTTGTGTAACTTCAATGGTTTAGGCAGCGTACGCCAAGATAGCTCTCAAAGGCCAGATTTTTTTCCGACTTAATTGACATGTATCGTTATATTACGACCAAAATTACATAAAAAAATACATAAAATTATTACTAATTGTAGTCTTTATGTTATTCCTATCTATAACCTATATTACTGTAAAGTTTTATCCAAATTTTTTCGTGAAAGAGTAACAAACATACACACTCACAAACTTTCGCATTTATAATATTAAGTAGGACTAATAAGTCAAAATGTAATTCTTTATCTTGTCCTTTAAAAGCGTTTGGTAATGGCAGTAGGTACTACGTCTGCGCACGTGAATCACGTGGCTTCTCGCAGAGCAGACACGTTTGTGCGTAATGCGTTCTCAATGCACTTGTGTTCCACCACACCACACCACATCACATACATCACCTACACTGGCGTACACGTGCGCTCGTATTTACGCTCCACTGTTTACTGAACACGACGACATTGAAATACAAGGATTATCTCATGCAAACCATTTGTATTTATCATACATTGAATACGCATTATATATATTATCGCACGTTTAGAATTTAGAATAAAACAATGCTAAAAGTTTTTCCGTTCTAATATAACTAACTTATGAATAATATTTCTAACCAAAGAACGGGTAGTTGATTGTGAATCAATATATTACTTAAAGTATTTTTGGTAAGTACACAGATTTGGTTGATATTATAGTTTCACAAGTACTTTGTATGTTTACGCTACAAAAAGATTAAAGCATTAAATAAAATTAAAAAGGAGAATTAATTTCAACATTTTGTAATATAAATTTACGAAAATATAAAGCATTACATATAATTTATATGAAACAAAGTATTGTAAGAAGGAAAAAGTTATTTTAATATATTGTAATGTTAATTTAGTCAATGAATTATTCCAATATATTATGATATATATGACCTTGAAAGATTTTAGATTCAACAGTAATGCAAAAAAAAATTGACCAAGTCGAATATATATTAAATAGGGTTACTTAGTTTGTGTTACAATTGTTGAGAATAATAGTTATGAAATAACTAGATAGATAAAAGGATATTTTACTTCTGAGCTAGAGAAATATTTGTTATGTACGTAATGTTTCAACATTCAGTATAAACATTCAACATTGAATCTAATTCATCATCGTTTCTTGCGTGAAGTAAAAATCTACTAGTCGTATTATTTTTGAACTGAATGTTGTACATGATGGCCCACTGTACATTTCTAGTATCGACAGTGTTATTCAATACAATTATTTATCTCGCATTTCATATGTTTAAATAAACGAACTAGATTTACTTTAATTAAATATAAAATATACGAAGTGGGGCTAACTTAACGTGTAGCTACAATTTACTTGTAATTATTTTTTTTTGTTATCTTACTAGGTGAAGCTTAGAACTCTTCATAGAGTCGCTGATGAGGTTATTCCTAAAACCATCGATGTCCAACAAGCTCCTGTCTCTATTACGTCCAACACTTGACTGCGTGTGCATATCAGCATAGCGGAGACTGTGTATAAGTACAATTGCATTGTGTGTTGTGTTTTAAGCTGTTTATCAGTTTCGAGTCGCGTGTGTGTGATGTAGTGGGTCGTGTGATCAGTGTAAGCGCTTCTTGTTTGTGTGCGTAGATGCGCGTGTGTGTTGTTCCTGCGAGGCGCGGCGGCGGCGGCGGTCCGTGGCGCACGGTCGGTCGGAATTGGTGCCGCCAGTCGAGTTCCGATCGTTGCAGGGCTGCCGCGCTATTGCTGCGTTGGGCCCAACTCTCGCGATTCCAACTTTGGACACTGGAAACTTTCAACGCAATTTTTGTACCAATCCCATAGTCGCGCTCATCAAGTCACGCTATGTTTCGAGTCGCGTCGTGAACAACCGCATGCGAGAGCGATCGTAAATGCACCGCAGCGCGTGTTTAAGAATCAGTCGGTCTATTTTTGAATATTCACTAAACGCTCCGAGGCAAAGTTTTCGAAACGCAACCCGCCGGTGCCGGGTTAACGGCCCCAGTGTGCAGTACGCCTGCACCACATCTCTTGTGTTTTTGTTGACGGATAACATTTGTGTTGTTAACCTCATCGGTTGAATCCTAGGAGCGTTATCTGTAAGTATGACCCCGGCACATTACGATATACGTAGCTATATTTCTCATGAAATTTGTAGAATAATTCTAATAGAGTAATTGCTTTATACCTTTGATTATCCAACATGTCTGATATACGCATATGAATTTTAAAGATATATAAAAGTAGGCTTTATTCGTTTATTGATGACTGATACTCGCGGTTAGGAGAACACAAACATCCAAGTATATCTACTACATGTGTGTACCCTATCGCATGTACGCAGTTCTGTTTTTCTTGTATTGACTATAGTCAATGTCGGTACATCGACTGCCATTTTATTACTTGTATTCATTATATGACTTGAATTATACTGGGCGACGTCGAATAATTTGATACAATGACAACGGTGTGTTAGAGTGACGAAATCTGATAGCTATTTTAGTAATAACTAGGTAGGTACTTGAAAATTGCATTATACAAAGAAAAGAAATATTAATAAATATTTTTTATAGTGCAAGTTATTGCCTAATTAAATACGAAATAAAATATACAAAAAAATAATTATGATTTAAGAAGTGAGAACTCAATATTTTTCGCAATTAAAAATGCCCTTGTAATGCCTTTGGTGCTGAATTTTGTAAATAAAATAGAAACTCAAAAATTGAAAAATAGAGTCGGCACGGCAGAGTTTATGGTATGTCAATCACTTCGAAAGTATTTTCCAGCATGTAAGTTTTCTCGCGATGTTTTTCGTCATCGCATAGGAAGATCAAATTTCATGATTTAATTGAAAATAAATGACAGTTTGAAAGGAATTGGCAATCGGAATAAGCGTGTTTATATCGCGTTCCACGAAACGTAAATTAACGCATAGAGCGGCTAAGCTAACCACGCCACAAACTTTAATTATGTCGTGCAAAACATTGAAGTTCGTTTTAAATTAATAGACAAGGCGAGAACTGTTATTAGTCTAATTTAGGTCTCTTCTATTAGAATGTTAAGACTGTAAGATAAGCCTTGAAGCAAAATTTTCATAAAGATCCATATCCAATTAATAGATCGTTAATTGGATATGGATGGGTAGACCTCTTCATCGTATTATTAAGATTTGCTGAAGTAAATGTACATTAGGAGAATGTCTTGAGAGGAGTAGATTAACTTATCAAATCACATACATTTACCTTATATAAAAACAAAAGATAGGGATATATATACATTTAAGAAAAATGCCAAAACGAAACAGTTTATTAAATAATTAGGCATTATCAGTTATTATTCATATTTGTCGGTCAAGATTAAAGCTTAGCATGGTTGACTAGTTATCAAAATCACAGCTAAAAGAAATTAATTACCGAATCGCTACAAGTTGCGATTTGATAAATTTTTATCAAATATAGATATGGCTTGAGCTTAAAGTGAACCCGTTGAATATTTTATTTTTAGGAGATAGAAAGGTGCAGCACCAGAAAGAGCAAGCAGAGCGAAAGAACGAGCAAGCGTGTCGCCTGATGAGAAGTAGTAACTATGGAAAGCAATTTACCCCCTCTACAGCAGGCCTTTGAAATAATTATTAATCATCATTAGCATCCGTATTTTAAAGATGGAATTAAAAACAAACTATTTTGCAGATAGAATGATTTCGGGGGATAATGAGAAGGAAAATGCATATTGGATTAACATCGACTGGTTATTGATTTCTAAACATAGCTCTTTTCCAAGGACGAAGATTTGTTAGTATCCGTTAGTTTACCCTTAACACCACTGGTCATTACCGGCTTGTGACTATTCATAGGTATAATTGTTTTTAAAATGATTATCAGTCAGTCGAAAGTTTCCTATGTTGTATCCTGCTTAACATAAGAATCACATGGCTGTATCAAAAGTTTTATGCCTAGTTTTATGATCTCCAATCCATTTGTCCTGTGAAGTAACTAGGAAACACCAGCCACGTTGGACAATAAAAGCTAACGATAAGCATGGCAATGAAGCTAACAATCTCAAAAAAAAATAATAATGTTCCTTATTAGATATTTACAGTGTTTTCTTTTTTAAGTTTTGTAAGGTTATATATCCTACGAGGGGCGCCATAAAATTTTTCGGAATCAATAAAAAAAATTCATACAGCTAAACCAAAACAAATACACCACTCCTCCCTGGTATATGTTACCAGGGAGGAGTGGTGTATTTGTTTTGGTTTCAGAGGGTATTTCATACGCTCCGACAGCCTCTTCTGAAGATGAAAATCATTGCCTACGTAATTGGTTGTTAATTTTGAGAAACCAAGTCAAAAGTCATAAAATGCCAGGTCGGGACTGAATGTACGATGGCTCATAACTTTTACGTTTTTCACCTTCAAAATTTCGTTCGTCTCTGCCTCGTGAGAGCTGGCATTCTCATGGTGCAAGATGATACGGCGTTTATGGTTAATGGTTATATTTACGGAAATTTGTGAATGACTTCTGGCAAACAAACGTTCCTGTACCAATCATTATTCTCGGTACGACAGAAGGCACATGTTTGGTTTTACGAAAAAAAGAACGGTCGATTGCTGCTTTTTTTGAATTCTGCAAACCCGTTCCATATAGTTGTCTTGCATGCTGTTTCATCGCCAAAATCAGGTTAAGGTTGCCCTGAACCTGCAAAAAAGTTAATTAAATATTACATTCAAAATCATACTACGAAAATTTTCACGACTTAAATCCAGGGTGATATAGACACGCATTTTTTTAAAATGACGCCACAATGTAAAGAAGTATCAGTAACTAAAAAATTTTAACTATTTAAAAAGTTAACCCATCATCACTTTCTAGCGAATATAATTAAAAAGTCTAATAATATTTAAGTATAATCACACTCAGAATATACTTTTAGTGTAGAGCTCTACAAATTGTTCCTGGCGGTTGCCAGTCAAACAAATTGGTAAACAAGAGTCGATAAACAATGCTTAAGTTCTGGAATGGATGTGTTGGAGTTAGGTCCTCTGTAAACACTGCGTAATTGATTTTATTTAAAGTGGAATAGCTTTCACTGACAGGGGCAATAATGGAACCCTTGCCGTTTTTGTATATTTATATATTTTTTGTACAAGGATTTATCTTAAATAATACGATTTTGAAAAGGTTTGTTCCTTGTCTAGTTAATTATTTTCACGACCGATTTCGAAATATTGCTAAATTGTCTTTAAATAAAATTTAATCTGCTTTATTATTTGTAAAGAAAAAAATATTTTTGTTCTTAAAATATAGCAAATATACCGATCCACTTAGAGTAGCAATTGAGTCAAATAATCAATTAGCCTTTTTAGAAGCAAATTTTTCGAATAATAAACTTTAAACGTTTCTATTTTGTGTATTATCGTCAAATTATTAATTAGTTTTCCTTGAAATGGCATTTTCATGTGTTGTTCATCTACATGTTTTATCATTCTTTTGTAAGTATTGGAATATTAACACTTATCTCAATTCTATTATCGAAAGAATAAAATATCTCACACCTCAGTAAATGAGAATTGTGAAGCAGACAGTTCAGGTCATTAGTACTGAAAAATGGTGCCGCCATTTTAACATCGCTTGAGTAGTTCGTCTTTTGAAAAATCGTTGCATTTATTAAATTTTATCTAACAGGAATAAAAATAGCATATCTTAGAAGTTATAATATTACATTGTCTTTATAATTCTTTTATTTAATAAATTACGAACTAGTCTTTTAATTGCGTTAAAATTAGTTTAAAAATATATTATGATTTATGCCGGTGATCGATAATTTATATTCAATTTTTCCTTAAGTTTATTTAGTTTCTTTTGTTCCATTACTATTTAAAAACGAATTAATTCTTTTTTTAAATGTCTAAATCTGTCTTATGACTGGAGTACATACAACATTGCACAACAGCTACAGCAACATATATGAAGCAGAATTAGAATAGTTACTATAATTTTACTAATTGCGTCATAATATTACGCATTTTTATGAATCGATTCCCTACTGTTAGACTATTCTCCAAAAATAAATATTATTAATTTAACTATTAAAATAACAATATCCTGCAAATTAAAGTTCCATGTGTAAACCCGCTTAATATCATTATCCAAATATTTGTACAATCTAACACAAACATTTCTGTATATAACGCTAAGTAATTTGTGTTTCATTATTATTTTGAACAACATTCAGCGGAATGCACGCAAACATGTATGGATGCTTGTGTGTTACATGTTTACACAGTGCAGACCTGCTTCCGTACGAGGTCGCTATTATCGGAGGTTTTGCACAGCCTATGTATCAATGAAATATAGTAAGGATTTATGTAGACCGCACTTCATATTTAAATAAAAGTAGACACCATAACTTTCATCAGGTAAGCCTCAGACATGCATTAATTTTTTTCAGGTTTTATTACGTTTGACCGCCTTTTCTCCATTGCTTCTAATCGGCGGAGAATGGTAGAATAACGTCGTGACACTTAGCGCGGTAAATGCGTCTGTGATCATGTTTTTTGTACTCATTTTTAAATGTGAACAAGAAACATTTTTGAATAAAGAGTAGATTTTTTTGGAGTCATCCAAAGGTTTCTCGGGCTATCCGTCAATAGTGACTGCTCATTTACCGATCTCGATGTCACACCTCCAGGTATAGAAGTTGTAAATGACATGATATGCCTGTTGTTGCGCCGATGTGCGACGGAGAATAGGAATGGCGAAAAATGCTATGACCCGGTTGCAACCAATCTGGAAAGACAGGGTGATAGCAAAGAAAACGAATACCTATTTAGTTCGTGCCTTAATGTTTCCTATATTTCTATATAGTGCAAAAACGTGAAGGATTAGAGAGGAGGAAAGGAAGAAAATAGACGCAAATAAATTCAAATTGTGGTGTTCGCGACGCATGGTCCGAAGAACATGGAAAGCGTTTCGATTAGTGCGAAAAGCTATCCTTAAAAAACTTGCAATCAAAGACCGTCTATCCACGATGTGCCGACGCTATATCCTCAGTTATTTTACACACATTATACGCCGCCAAGATGAAAACTTGGCGAAATTAATCATCTGTGTAAAAGTTTAGCGGAAAAGATACAGGGGTGATCTCCCCGATGAAATGGTCAGACCAACTGAAGCTTATTCTAAGTCCTCCAGTTTCGTGAAAGTGGTCCGATTGGCTGTTGACCCCAATAAATGGAAAAACCTAAAGAACCGCTGGGTGAAGTCTGGACCAAAGAGAGAGTCATAGCTCTATTCCGTTTTGGCAAACAAACAAAAACTGTGTATGTGCCACATTAATCCTTTAATAAGTGCAATTATAAATTATATAAATATTAATTGATTTATATTTATTATATTAATCCATGTATTATAATCGATTTTCTATTAATACTTTTTTCCAGAAATATTCCCATTGTTTCGATATAAAACACTATATCGAATCAATGGAATAATGAGTAAAAATAATATATTCAATAGCAACACATTTTCCTCTCTCTATAATAATAAATATAATCGAATAAGTGACATTAAAATCAATTAGTTTGAAGAAATTCGTAGGCAGAAGGAATTTATCATTGATTCGTCTCATTTTCATATCAATACGGATTAATCATGGTTTGGGTCATGCGTTTGGAACGTAATCAAGTATATTGTAGGGATTCCCTTTGGGTAATTTCAAATCGATGAGGTCATAATTAAATGTTATTCAAAATTATTACATACAGTACGTTTATTGAAAATTTAGCCTTATACGCGTGATTATTTAAACGAAAAATAATAAATATTTAAATAAAAAAAATGAAATATAGATAGCTATTATAAATATGATACGAAATGTCATTCCAAGCAACATTAATAATTTGACGATAACGCTCAAATATAAACGTTCAAAATTTATTATACTAAATCCAATTTTGTAAACATGATATTGTAAGTTATTCATGCTTTACCAGTAAAAAATGACGTGGAAGACTGTTTGATAATCCCTAAGCGAGTTTTGATGACCTCGGAACTAGTTAAGATGTACTTACACATTTTTTGAAACGGTTCTTCACACGTAACCATTAACGATTGGATTCGAAGATGTTAATGCTGGTAGCCTATTGGCTTTAACAGCTTTATCGTATTCTGGGCCCGCGGGCTGAAAGCCCGCGGGCAAGTAAAATATAATTGGGAATCTGCGCAAATCGCAGACTCCATCGGCCTGACGCCGTGTCGGAGGTACACATATGTGTGTGTGCTGATTTTGTAACCATTAACGTGACTAAAGAACGCAATCGCCAATTCATTGGCGTGACTGCTGTCTAGTCGTCCCTCTTTCTTGTATGACTGTCTACGTTTTTCTTTCTTGTAAGACTTTTGTATTACAGAGGAAGTTTTCTCATTTAAATCCCGAGGCTGTTTGAGTAAAAATTTTGACATAAAGTAGCAGTGAACGTGAATGATCGACCTATTTGTCTCAACGGCGGAACTACCGTTTTCGTAGTCAGTGGCCGTGGGAAATCCCGCAGCGGGATAAATATATGTATGGCTTAACAAGTATGAATTCCGAATCTATGTCCCACCAAGCCGACTTGGATCAACGTAGTGAGTTAATAACCATTCCTTTAGAAATGAAAGGCCTATGCCTAGCATTGGAATATATTTCATATATAAAAAAAAAGAACACGGATATACATTCAACTTCCCCTGTATAGAAATGTTATCAAATCAAAGTTGATGTTTACAGTATTCAAGTTTCCTTTATTACTGAACGAGCTTCTGTTGTTGACATACATTTTCTACTTAATAACGCGGAAAAGCGTATCATGGTGATATGCCTACTGTTATGTCCGTTCAAACAAATGTATGTATTAATGTCAGTCGTCACGCGAACTCGTGTGGTTCTTAACAATGCCTTGTAGTAAATTTTCCACTACAAGAAAATATATTTATTTACTCGTGAATAAGTAGTTATCTGTTTCTCCAAGTGGTGAAGTTAGATAAGAACTACTTCATTAATCAAAAGTAGTTTTCATGAAACATCAAATCAAATCCAAATTAGTTTACTTCATTTTAGTTGAATGTAAAGAAAATTCAAAATATAACTGTGTACTTACTATCTTGTTATATTTATAATATCGCGCTTTTATTTTAAATGAATGAATAAACAGTTACACCAAACTTGATGTTTGATCAAATTTCTAGGTTTTTCTTAAATGCCCATAATTTTCAAATTGCATGGGATAGACTTTTTTCTGATTTTTCTCATGATGGTAACAATCATTTCTGTATATACAGTTACATGGAGGTTACACTGTATATATACACACATACACACACACACACACACATATATATATATATATATATATATATATATATATATATATATATATATATATATATATATATATATATATATATATATATATATATATAACACTTATACAGGAAACTAACATCGAGCTTTATTCAATATTAAGTAATTTTCTATTTAATTATTATTTAAATATATTTATATGAAGTTAAGGCGTGAAAAGTAACCAATTTTATTTATTTAATTTTATTTATGGCATAGGAAAGAAAATGAGTAATTATCGGCTGATAGAAAATAATCAACGCCGTCCATCGTACATTTGTAACACCATAGGCCATGCAGAAATATTTTTAGCCATTTAGAAATGTGTAGGCCGGTAAGTCTTTTATGACACACTGCGATACAGTTATAATATAGAGCAATATCATTATTATATATAAGATTAAAACAGCCGTAGCAATCCACTGCTGGACATTGATCTCCCTTACCAATGAGAGGTCAATGTCTAGCAGTGGACTTGCCATAATCCGCACGCTTGGTAGGTACTACTACCAAAATCGACGTTGCTGGTTGGAAATTTAAATATAGTAATATTTGTTGTCAATTATAATACTATGGTGTGTTGTTGAAATGTCAATTAACACCTTCCAATATGGGCGTTAAAATACTTTTACAAACAAACATAACTGCTACATATACAATATATACATATGAAATATATATTTTATTTGATATTAAAGAATACAAATACAATATTAATTATGTATGTACATATGTATGTTAATACCGAAACTAAAAAACCTAAATGGCTATAATAACTGTAGTTATTGTATACGATTTTCTCTCTAATAGTGTCGAGACCACAGCTTCTATTCCTTGACTAGACTACTCGCTATCTCATCCATGGCGTATATCTGGCGCCTCTTAATTGCCTCAGACTAATAATTATTATCAGTTCGCGTGCGCGCCGCCCCGCCCCGCCCTCCCTATCCGACAGCTTAGATACGCAATAACTACTACAGACCAAGATGACACACACATTCAAATTTTAGCACGTGCTCTTAATGTCCACTTCACTAACGGATACGTTGATAATGTCAAAAGTATTATTTAAAAACTAAACATTTAAATAGTTGTTTCTTTCAAAAGAATGTAGATTCCGTTTATTGATGCAATTAAATTTATACGTCTCTTTAAATTGTTCTGGATTTTTAAAGGTTAACAAGGCAAACGAGCAAGCGTATTGTACGAATTGGAAAAGCTATAGGTACTGCAATTCGTTGCAGGTCTTAGAGAAATACGCAGGCTCCTTTTTAAAGGTTTTAGTGCCGGGTCGGTTTGGAAATATCGCTGAAAGTTCCTAGATCCACAGAGTGGTGGTGCTTTGAAAGAATCAAATCACCACTCAGGAAAATTCAGCTGCAACAATTATTCTGCTGCAACAATCCTTGGAGTACTTCCTTTTGTAATGCCAAAGAATCGAGCCGTTCGGTGAAAGATAAAAAAGTATTGAATGAATTGCGATATAACTATTGCCAGTGACGACAAAAAAAAAACAGGTTTTACCATCTATTTTAGTGTTATTTACGTGAAGAAGTAAAATCGATGATTAAACACAACAAAAGCATTAGTGAGACACGCTATTAATTCTTTTAGGTGAACAACCTCGTCTACACTCGAAGACGCCCTGTGCGGAATAACAATTATTGCTATGCGAGACTTGACTGTGTTGTTACCTTTAAACTTTTTAGTAACGAATTCTAAACACTGCTACAATGGAATATTTTTATGATAATAGAATGCTTTAAGAAAATTAAGCTTGCCTTAGGTTGGTCGGGGCTGAGGGACGGGCCCTACTAAGGATTAGGACTTGGCCACATCTAGGGACGACGTTTAGTCATCAAAAGGCGCCAAACCTGGGCACTCCCAAAGCTGTGTTAGCGATCACGACTCCGCCACCTTTTTCAAAGGACGGCAACGTTTCTTAAAATTCTAGTGTCGTAGATAGTAGCTCGTTTGCCTTTCCTGTTCTATAAAAACAAAAATCTTTTATTAAGCCTTTCCACCCTAAAAACTGCAGTAGAATAACCATCAGAACTCAAATCTATTATTTCACGTTCAGCATGTTACGTCTGTGTTATGCAGTATGTTTAAGATTTTAAGCCATATTAAAAATTGTGTGAAAGAGAGCGTTCAGAGTCAAGTACAGTAGGTAAATCATATTCATGAATACAGTGGCATTACTGTGCGTCGATACTGTTTTATTGGATGTTTGACCTCGCGTTATCGCGGCAAGCCTCCTCCGTCATCGTGCTGTACCTACCTACCTAATCATCTCTTATCGCAGTTTTGCAATGACGTGTCTGAACGGCAGCCATTTCGTTTTATGTTTTTTATGAATTTCGTTTGTAATTGGCACAATTATTTTTTAAATCTTTTATGTTGGAATAATGTTCATCTATATAATATTGATATCATCTATCAAATACTCTCAAACAAAAGTAGCCACAAATATCATTCAAAAACCGATAATAACAAATCATTCACCTTCAGAATATGTCAAAATCTGTGTTTATTTAGGAAAACAAATATCTTTTAAAAATTATTAGCACTGATTATTAGAAAAATGGTTAAATTAACAAATAAAAATTAACAAACATTTAAAGTAAATATTCAAAAATTATCAAAAAAATATTTGTGAAAAGTAGGTAAGATAAGCACGTTCGTTATGGTATTCTTTTATTCTTCAATACCCATGACTTATGATTTTTTGACACATAAAGGAAAATAGGACTTTATTGTGAATTCACTCTCATAATTATATTACCTTCTTTTTTTTCGAAGTTTTCAATAAACGATATTTTCATTTAGATGTGTCGTAAATAGCGCATAACTGAAGAAGTGGCAGTTATTTCGAAATCAGAAATTGACACTTCGATTTCGTTTATATGTGTGTACCTGTTGATGTATTGATTTGAATTTTATCTACAATAACTAACGCTTATTATAGTATGAAAAAAAACGCGAGAATTGTAGTAATCGTTGCGGCAACACTTATTATTTCGCAGACTATTAACTCTTTTAATTATTCTTCAATTTGTAAATTATCTAAGTTGTATTATTAACTAACATACCTATAATGTTTTTATAGCGGATGTATCGTTTGCACAAGGCGCCTAATGAATTTTGCTGTCAACTAACGCTCATGTTATCTTTTAACCTATAGATATATTATAGCGACGATAACCGCTGACAAATTATGTTGTGAAATATCTTCCATTCATGTTGTTTGTTAGGGAAATCTACAGCGCGGCCCTTATCTTACTTACGTACAGCTGTTCTCAGTAAATGTAGATAGCATAATTAGATCTTGGACTTAGACTAAAGAAATAAGTATTAAAATTTATTACTATAGCAATAACTTCTTTATTTTCTTATTACCTATTAATTTTCTGTTTTGCCCATTGGTTGACTGGGACTCTTTTATTAAGTATGTATGTACATAAAATGGACATTTATTAGTAAACCTCGCACTCGTGGGACTTGCTTTTCTTTGATTAGATCCACCTTTCAGTGCAGTCAATTTAAACCATTAACCCGTTATATGGTTACCATTTGTCATGGAAGACTAAATTTCCTCAAAAAGAGTGGCAATAAATGGTTAAGGTTTCCATCAGAAAGAGCTGCTACCCATTTATTTCGTGGAACTCCTGACACAAGTTGTTAACTACCAAAAACTGTGGACTATTACTGTGTGCAAGGGCAGGGAATGACAACTGTATAGCAAGCCACCACCCAAAGTGAAAAATGCGCAAGCGATAAATAAGAAGAAATAATAAATCGATATAATACCAATCAGAAATATTTTTTGAGAAACAAGATAATTTGCAATTCATATGAAGTTTATTAAAACAATGGTTTATTTTTTATTAAAATGTAAATATTCCCTTCACACAAGAAGTAAATATCAGATATCGATCCTCAACAGGGGTTCGTTACCTTGACAGCTCCATTTCCTTGAGAGTCTCCGGGGATTTGGTGGGATTTGACGCTTTCAGTGCTGTGGCAAGGAAGACGCGAAAAGCTTTGTAATGGTTTGTAGTATCTTAATGTTACTTAGCTCCTTAATTTATGTGTTTGCCTCCATTTTTTGCGCCGTATATTCATTCATATCGACGCGTTTGCGTTATAGAAGTTTGATTATATTCTGAGTAGTAAAGATAAGGCTTCCTGTAATCTTAGCTTAATTATTGATTTAATAAAAAAACGTTTGACGCGCATAAAAATTTTACTGTGGACACCATTATAAACATATAAAATTACAAGGACAAACACCCAGACACAAATATTAATACGGATAGGCTATACAAATAATTGTCGTTATATAGGAATGCGACCCACAACTCGAACGGACTCTTGGTCGTTGGCTGAACGATCAAATGTTCCGTCCGAATGGTGGTCGGTTCGGGGTTCGGGTCGTTATAAAGGTTTATTAAAGGAATCTTTTTTCTTTTAATCTATCTTTCAGATCAACCTGCATATTTTTAATATTTTAGTAAACGGTCCTATATTTTAAAGTAATTCTAAATAGCCAAACCATATTTTAGTTTTAAGTATACCTAATTTCGTTTCTACTGTTACTTAAGTTTGATTTCCACAATTGGTTTTAATTTACGTTCTACACGTATTTATTTAGAGTCTGGGTGATCCGTAATCCGCCCTGGCTAAACATGGTATAATATTTATTTCTCCAAAAATCGCAATTGGTTTTAACTTACGGTCTACAATTATTTATTCAGAGTCCGACTGATCCGTAATCCGCCCTGGCTAAGCATGGTATAATATTTACTTCTCCAAAAAAATAGAGAGTCCTATGGCGTGTCTGCCGTACTTCTTACGGCGACACACGGGATTTTTTATTTATTTGAAGAAACCCCCTATTTCTTCAAATAAATAGAATTCTTCAAAAATATATTAATTTATTCTTGATTTTCATTGTACATTTATATAATATCTTATATTTTATTAAGACTTTTCAGTTTGCGTTTTTATTTCTCAATATATATATTATAATATCAATGTTTTGTGCCGGTCGGGTGACATGTCTATACAAAAGACGTCAATCGGACTAATGCATTTTGTTTTATAACAATTATTTTTTTCATTTTAAATTTAAATATTACGATTGTCTAAAAATGTAATATAATATAAAAGGTTTTAATGCATTAGTGATACATTTATGAATGTATCACTACAGTCCCTATGCCCATCAGTGGGACATGTAGACTGTAAAAAAGTACCTAAATCTAATAATTATTTTCAATATCTTTCGACCCGTAAAAGTGCCGTTTCGCATTAAGCTCTGTAACATTACATAATGTGTATGCATATACATACTTATCGAAAACGATCTCGCACTATTGTTCCAAATTCATAAAGTGGCCATAAAACGTCCTTAAAATGATAATCTACCCGTTTGCAATCCCAGCCGCGCTTCTACACGCGGACCACACGTGCGCCCACATCACATTAATTCAATCGATACGCCCTCACTAAAACATAATGTTACAAACACTATCTCGCATTACTTTATTGCTGTATAAACCTGGTGAACTCAAGCGCTTGTTTCGTTTTCGATGTTTGTTGTTACAACAATCTTTATTAGTTTAAAAAATTACATTTAGTAAAAGATATTCAAAACGTCGAGGTAAATCGTTGAGATTGTGTCTTGATGTTAATAAATTTTGTTTTCTTTTCTACTCATATTTGCTACATATTAATTGTATGAAAACTAATTTCCATTGGTAGATATGATAGAAATGTACGAGTACAAGAACGTCATAATCGGTATTTTGGTACTTGAGTAAAATTTGTGTGAGGCATGGCTCTTTTGCGTTCTTCTGAATGTACATTACATTGTTTTTTTTATATTTTTGCTTATTTACTCTACATGGTGTATTTATGGATATAATAGGTTGGGGGAAAAGTTTCTTCGCACTTTGTATGAAAACTAAAGACATTTCTTTCAAAGTTTATTTATATTTTTGACACCGTTGCTATAGAAATTTTAGGAATTCTGATAAAAAAACGCGACAATTAGTTTTGGCAGTCCTCTCTTGATGTTAATCTGACACTGCCCGAAGAATTCTGCAGAGACCGAAACAGGTGGAAATCTGAAGGTCAGGGCTCTATGGCGGATGCTTTTGGATTGGAGGATTAACACCTTAACACAGTCAAACTCTTTTAATTTTTGTTGAGTTGCTAAGCCTGTGTGAGTCTAGCATTATCGTGATGAAAGACTTTCTGTTGATCAGTTCCGGCCTCCTTCTCTCAATTTTTTGATTTAATCAAATCAGTTGTTGGCAGTAGAGATGCGAATCGATGGTTCTGCCCCGAAGTAAAAGCTCATAACGATTAACGCCCTCTAGTCCCACTATATACACATCATCACCTTATTGCGATTATTATACCTGCTTTTGCCACAGTTTGTGGAGCCTGGCCGATTTTTGCCCACGACCTTTTCGCACATTCTTGTCGTATGTGATCCACTTTTCATTTCACCAATTATTATTCTCTTTAAAAGCGGTTCGGTTTTATTACATCTCAGTAAAGAATGGTAAATGAGTACACGGTTTATTAGGTTTCTTTCAGTGAGCTTGTGTGGCCAAATATCGAGCTTTTTTCAAATGGGTCAAAACTGTTTTGTGATCAATTTCCAATTATAACTACTAATATGCCGATCTTGCTCCACATTTTTTAAAAAAAATGCGTCTTTTTTATTCGTAACAGGGCGAGCAGAGTGAGGCACATCTTTGATATCAAATTACCCGGATTAAGATAATAAAATTTTAAAATGTATCAAATGCCTTCATTACATTCACTCATTTTGACACAAAGAAAAACTAATGAAAATAACTGGAAACAACAATTTACTAACTTTTTTAAAAATTAACTTTTTTAATGACACCAAAACCAGCCAGTTCCATAGAGCCAAAGAAATTTTATTGCAAGTTTATACATACTATATGCGAAAAAGGCTTTTCTGTCATCTAATATATTTTAATAATTTTTTATTTATTTAGCAGAAAAATAAACGTTTATCCACTTTGTCTTATCAATATACTATTCCTAGAAAACTCCGTCAAAACATTTTTGTCCACAACGGTATTCTTCGATCTCTTTGCAATGATACGTTTTTCTTTGTGTTCAAGATTCAAAGAAATGTTATTAAAAGGATTAATAGGGTGAAGAAGGGTAAGCTCTACAAAGATAAACTTTTGTGCGAAAGGTCGTTTTGATATTCACGAAGTTTTTGTCACCATTTTCTTTCCCAACTCTAACCGCGGGGGCATGACCTCGTGTGTGATGTCACGCCTTGAATGAACGAACATTCACTCCCCCTAAGCCCCCCTAGTTGCACTAACAATCACTTTTATACATATGTATACGCGATGGATATCTGATCAGCGTCTGTTAACTTTTTCTCTTTATTATTGTTTTAAAAACAATTGTTTGTAGGTTTTGCAACTAAGACGGTAGCTATAAAAAGTATTTTGTTTGGTGGAAAAGGTGGAATTATATATTCAGGACACATTAATGAATAGGTTATCACTGTATATAAACTTAAGCGATATAATGTTAAGGATTTAAGATAAAAGACTATTTTTATAGATAAATATATCGATATTGTAACTCTTAAATCATCAATATTGTATCTCTTAACTCGTAATGTTACCGTCATTAAAACGAAATATATTTCAAACTATAGCCAACCAACCACTATTTCTTTCGACAAATTTTCTTTCTTACTCTATGAACTAAAACCGATATTTTCAGGAACCGGTTCGATTGACCTTGCAGCAGAACCGGTCCCTGACTTGATACCTGTATCAGTTAGACAGGTATTTATAGTGATGTCTATTATAATGATTATATTAAAATTTATAATATTGTTATTGTGAAAGTGTAATAAGGGAATAAATAGCGGTACTTATATCTATAAAAACACACAATTGTGTTTTAGTATGCAGCTAGTATAGAAAAGAGACGAAGGCTCACGCATAGGAATGTTAGCAATAGTACAGAAAGAATCAAAAGTGAAAGTTAATAAATTTGATGTGTGTGTGATGTAATTAGCAACGAGAACTGGATGACCGAAAAAGTTGAGGATTTTCAAGGGTGTTATTTCTATAATAAGACATATATTATTATTTATTCTACCGGGTTGAAGCGGTAAAGATATGATGTAATAACCGGAATAGAAAAAAATAGGGGTTTTTAAACTAGGTAGTCCCAAACAAACGCAAGAGGAAGTTCATTTTTTATTATATGGGGAAGGGTGCTTTTTCAAATAAAAAAAATATTGTTAGAATGCTAACGTCAATATCAATTCGAGTTGAATTGATATTGGCGTAAGTATACTTATAATATTTTTTGTGACTATTAATTGTGACAAAGTGACTATTACGCCAATATCAATTCAACTTGAGTTGATATTGGCGTAATAGTCACTTTTACTATTATATCCCTAAACTCGAGTGTATCGACTGCAACACTCGTATATTTAGTAATTCAGAATAGTTGCAAGAAACTAACAAGCGTGAGTAAAAAATATGTTTGTGCAATTAATAACTCGAGTCCGGTTCCCTTTCTCGATGTAGTATGCCTAAGGGTCGTCAACAGGTTCCATATTTGGTTTGGTGAGTCACCGTTGAACGTGCTCGTAAAAGGACTTGATTTAATATGGTGCTCCAATGGCTATCCTCCCCATCATTAAATATAAAATCAACAAAGGTCTTTGCGTCAAACTCAAAATTGTCTGGAAAATATTTCGGTTCTCTGTTTAGCAAATATTTGGTCATTTCATTTTAACGGTTAACAAGAAGTAAATTTTTTGCATCCATCTATTTTTTTTAAGAATGCTAGCAATCATTTTAATGTTACTAGAACTTTTGTTAGGTCTCTCCCTAGGTCGGACACGCCTGACGAATTAGGCTATTGCCGCTTTCAGTATGAAGATAATACATACATTTTAGTTCTTGCATATATATAAGACTCGTGGTTCGAGGGAAAGTTGAGGGAAAACGATCACGGGGCCGCTTCCCAATTAGATAGACTAACTTTTCTGGGCTGACGTAGAAGTTCGTCACTCACACTTTCATCCATAAATCCTCACAAGAGGCCAGGAACAAAGAGAAATGGAGGCGCGCGCGATCGGCTCGTGACTACGACCACTCTGCCAAGAGTGACCGACTAAGAAGAAGATTATATATAATGAACATATAATAAAAGAAAAGAGAAAGAAATCATATTTCTACATTATTGTTATTGTTAATGCCGAAATAAAAAAAATTTGGGTTTTTTTAAGTTTTTCGTTTACTTAGCAAAAATCACCGTCAGGACGGATTTTGTTCAAATATAGTGATTAGTCTTTATTCTAATATCAGTTACAAGTTTTTAACATTAATCTAAAATTGTCTCATATTGTCAATACTTCATGCTGTCAGTCTCTTTTATAAAGGTTGTAAAAGAGCGGTGGAGCTTTCTTTGTTATTGAATACTATACGCAGGTTTATACATGTGTTGTGTTCTAATGTAAGTAGTAACACCTTGACCTTCCGTAGCCGGTCTACGACCGCATGCTAACAAGTCCAATGCTTCCCTAATCATATTCGAAGGTGTCAAACAACCTTAACGTTTACGTTCGTGTATCGGTTTAATGATAACAATGTCAAACCTTAGAATTTTATATATATATATATATATATATATATATATATATATATATATATATATATATATATATATATATATATATATATATATATATATATATATATATATATATATACTATATACACTCTTCTTTTAGTGTCTAATCGGACTAGCGAAGGTTGCTAGCTAATTCAACAATTATCTCCATCAATCCGTATATTATACATATAAACGTAACCAAAATATTTTTTATATTCCATATACTGCTTTATCTTTAAAACCATGTGTCTTATTCACCGCTTACACTTTAATTCTTTTATTTATTTATTTATTTATTACAATGTGGCAATAAAACGTAATTACTGGTTGTATAATAATTATAATATCGACCGCACCCATAATTTTTGACATTTGCAATGTGGCGACTTCAAAATTTTTCAGCTTTTCAGATGAAATGTTAATATTCCTTATAAATACCCTGTATTTTCTGGTGAAAGACAAAACAAACTGATATTATTTAAAAAAAAAGAAAATTGTATTATATTCTAATTTAGATCGTGCAAATAAGCATATGAAATTGAGAAAAGGCAAATATTATTCACTACATACAAACAATTTTGTATGTATTAGTTATTCTGATTTGAAGCATGAAGAACATTTACAAAGCCACTTCTAATACTTCGGTTATCATTAAATAATTTTTACTTTCTGTTTTGATTACATTTTCGTCGATTATAATTTGTGAAGTGTAATGGCTTATAGTCGTAGTGTAATCATATTTTATACGAAATTATTAGTCTATTTGAAGACATATATTGACCGATTTAGCTATGCTACATTAGCCGGCATCTTTTTCAGTTCGCTGAATTGTTATTACCTTTTAGTATTTGGCTATATTTGCAGTATGAATGAGCAAATGTTGGTTAAAGTTGATCATGTCTGCACGAAGGTGACACATTAACACAGACTTCCACTTTCATATTGTAACGGCACTTCGCAAAAAGGCTGTAGATGTTTTTTGTTTCGTTCTTTCGTACAGAGAGGCAGTGGAAACGTAGATTATATAGCTTTGAACAAGAACTGTTCAACGGCTTCGTCCTACTTAGTGCAGTCAGTCTAATTACCAGTCTCTTTTATCTTTGTTTTGCGTTTGAGGAGGGGCTTATACTACATTTTTTTATTTTCTTTTCTTTGCAGTTACGTTTGTGCGGGGCTACGCCCGTGTAGTCTTTGGCTGGAAATGTGACGACTGCGGGTGACGTTCATTTCGTGGTCTTTGTGATTCGTGCTAGTGAGTCTTTGGCAGTGCCAGCGTTAATTGCTGTGACCGACAAATGTGCGAGTTTTGTGTAGTTACCAACTAAGCGGTGTCAGTGATGTAACAGTCTATGGAAATACCAGGGTGTACTCGGAATGTTTACGAAGCACATCAAGGCCCCTGAGCGGTGCCAGCATCTCCATTCGCATAGGAGTAGTAAGAAGAAAAAACCGCCTTCGCACACACCCTGGAAGTACTTGATGAATTGCCCACTTGTTAGAAAATGTTTCGGTATAGTATTTTATTTTATTTTTATTGCTATTTTAGTTTGATAATAGTCTTTGATTATGTTTTTCCGTTATATTGGTATTTGGTATTTTAGATCAATTTACTGCAGCAACGAAAATCAGTTAACCGAAATAGTTACGGTTTTTTAAGGGTGCTATTTTAAGGTGCATAAACTAACTTTGATACTAGCATGCGTTAGCAGTACAACTTACAAACAAATAAAAATCAAGTTAAACTCAAGTTTTTGGGTTGTTTATAAACAATTAATGATAAAGTTTTATATCTATCTATGTGTACAATATATCTATGTGTACAGTATACTACTGTAGTGATACATTTATCAATGTATCACTACAGTAGTAAAGTTTAGAAATGAGGACTAACTGCGTTAAATTATCGACACTAAAATAAAATTACATATCTTACTTTGATTGACTACTTCTCAAGAATGATTAATATGGATATAAATTATGGAAGCACGATTTTAAAATTAAAAAACAAATTGAACAGCTTTTGTCCATTTTTAAAGTTTTTTGAAATAATTTCTATGTATATTATTAAGTTGCGTTTATGAATATTATTTATTATTGAATATTATAAACAAGCATGCTGATACTCAGTAGTGGTCACCGCCGCCCATAGATTTCTGGAGGGCCGAAGACTTTACAAATGCGATGCTGGCATTTCGTTATCACATACGCACTCCTCTTGTATACCCATATGTCGTACTAGTTTGGGAACTCCGCAAGTGGTAGATTGTTCCGCATTTGCACCGTTCGTGGCAGATATTTGCAATTGAATCGCATCGTGGTGTACTACCAACCATCAGAAAGAATTTATTATTTCTTTATTTATATTATAATTGGGGCTAATGAATTAGCTTAACAAAATTATATTCATTACTCATTTAAAATCCTTTTTACAATTTCGTTTCATCAGTACTTGCTTATTGGTGGGTTCGTAACGATAATGACACAAAATGTTACAATTTAATATTATGATGTTCCTAATGTTATCCATTTGTATCTCTTCTTCTTCCTTTCTTGTGAGTTTTGATCTGTAGTATAAATAGCGAAAATAAGTTCGTACACCCATCTCATGAGTCGCTGGATCGGCAGACCGTGAAGGTTTTTCGCTACATTAATTCTAGACATTCACTTTGCAATTATTACTATGTCGAAAGCTAAGAATGTAAGTGATAAGTATAGTGTGAAAATCTCGGTCGATCCTGGGCCGATGAACGTTCCCGACCTTGGACGGCATTCCTTTGCATCCCGACAGCTCTGCCGATCTCCACACCTACTAGTTGTATAATTTGCGACCAAACTGACTTTGCGTGTTAATGTTCGTAAGGACTCTCATACTATTGTAAATATATTTTGTCTATATTTTCATGACTTTCTGCTTATCAGGGTTCCATATAAACTTAATTAGATTAATTTGTTCTCTCGAGACCGACACACCGTGTCGAGTGAATGTCAATCTTGTTGTTGAAGAATGCAAATTATATCAATTTTCTTATTGTGCAAATAACTCAATATATAGTCTTAAGATAAATCTTGCAAACTGAAGTTTTGTAAAACGTTGAAAGGCCCGTAATCGCTATAAGTTGCTAAACAGACAAAGCAAGATAACCTGATCATTTATCTAATTTTATTAACGACAAACATAGCAAAATTTTTAGTCTGTGAAGGTACTGATACTGAGTTATCCTTCAAATATGGCTACCATTGTTCATTGTCTTCGTAAATTGTATTGACAATGACATCATTTGGTTTAGGTCGCCTCACAGAGAGAATTTAAGAACGACTTCGTGTGGAGTTCACCTTAGATACAAAACAGTCTATTGTCTAATATATAGCCTTCATCGAAAGGTTGTGCGGTTAATAAAAAACGACGAGAAAGTATCCTGTTCAGACGGTATGAGTCATGGGGTGTTTTTACTAATTGTTAAGATAAAGTTCAGTTCAGTCGTGTCGTTCACTGTTGCCAGTGATTTATCATACGTTCCGACCAATCAGTTTTGTAGATAAGTCTAGCGATTAGTTTAGTGAACTCACTTGTTGCGCTTTGGGCAATGACTGCCGGCGCGTCCATCTCGTGAGCTCTCAATTGTTTCATTACGTTACATTAAACACAGACTTGCTGGTCTGTGACTCTAACTACTAGGTGCGGGGGCACTGTCAATACTGGATAACTTTTTAAAGGCTTGATGTAAAATTAATTACGTATGACTGCCGAGTAACTTCTCAACCTTGGGCTCTTTGTTCTTCACTCTATTCATATAAATTGTGTCTTTAGCAGTAATAAGACTATTGAACGCACACAGGTATTATAATTTAAACACAATTATAAATTCGGACAATTCTGAATTCGATTATGTTTGTAATGGTGGCAGAAAATCAGTTTCTCTACTCAATGAGTGAAAGTTTTGACTGAACCATCGCCCATTATGAGTTTGCGGTATATGTATGTGTGCGTGTGTGTGTGTGGGGGGGGGGGGATTTGTCTGTGGCGTGTATACACCGGTATTAAATCAGTTGTGTATTATAATTTAATATGTTTAGTATATTTATTATGTACCGTAAAATGATACGCAATGTGTTATTAGAGAATGACATCTGAAATAATGAGAAACGTTGGGCTGGAAAGAACTACAGAGTTGATAATATATTGCCCTAACCTGTTATCGTATCCTTTTTAAAAACGTTTACTGATAAACAGATTTGGGACTAATGACTGAATGAATTTTAACTATCTTAAAATTAAAATCAGGATAAAACTATTATAGATGCAAGTTGCAAGATACTTGTACTTTGCACTGCGGTTGCTAACCCGCATGTTAAGAATGAGAAGAGACTAGATAGGATCTATAGGTCATTGTCCTTGAGACTCAATTGTAACTGACTATCGTAAGTTGTTTCTAGGTTCAAATTCTAGTCAATACTACAATGTTTTTATAAAAATGTTTTTTGTATTTACGAGTACATTCGATTTATTCTCCCTCTGATGGTATTTGTTTATGGAATAGGATCGGATATAACATACATAATGTGTTTGTGTATATCTTGGGAGTTTCTGGGATTACTCAGAAGATTACTTCCATTAAATTGCTTCTGTATGGTTGGTACTGATAACACAAACAAATCGACTTCGTTGTTTGGTAAAGCCCAAGTATATTATGATGATATCATCATTATTAATAGTGTTTGAGCAGTTATTAATTATGGGTTTAGACAAGCGCGTTTGTAATGACGTTCTTGATAAATGGGTGATCTAGTACTGTATCGCAGTATTATCTGAATATTTGTTGAACGTGAAACGACGTTGATTCTATTCCTTTTGAACCTCTGATATGTCTTTTGCACATAACATTGGTGAATCTGTTTAAGAATAATACCACATAATATCACCTTATGTTGCTTACGGCTTGGCCACTGTTATGTTGCTTATGGCTGTCACGATGAAACAGCAAGCCTAGTACAACATAAAATAAAAAATTAGTACATTTCTCAATTCCCTGAGTATATTTCATATCATACACATATCTATGTAAACTGGTTTCACAAATGGTTTATCCAAGTACCTACTTATACAAATACCTTCCATTTCAATTATTTGAACACAATTTGTGTGAGTAGGTAAATTAATACTTTGCCTGTGTTATCTCTCTTATCAGTAAAAATAAAAAGCATTGTGGTATCAATTGTGATAGCCATACAAAAATAAGTACGTATTTTTGTATGACTATGTTTTTGTTAATATTAGATGCGCGGCGCGTATAGCTGGCGGGAAGACCATGATTTTTCCCAGATGAATAAATTACAGTTACTTAGTATTCCTTGCTAGCACCTAAGATTGCGTTACCTTGTCGCCTCAAGGGACTTATTGCATATTGCAGTGTTTGCGAAAGCATCTTTATAAGTCTTATTACAGGTTCAAGAATTAAAATACTAATCATTGAAAATTCCACATTTTTAAAAAAGTTTAAATATTGTTTTATAGTTGTGATGTTTCTAAATTATGGCACACATGTCCAAGGTAGAATATTAGCATTTATTCTAAAATAATTGTAATGAATTTACGCCCAGATTGTGACGTTCTAATTTAGCTGACTACTCAACTACAATAATATAATATAGGTGTTAACATATTGTAGGATTATAATAATATGAGTGTTGCAAAAATTAAAAAAATATAATCGTGTTTAGGCTACCGTTTTTCTGATAAGTGACAATTATTCGAGTAAGTTGGATTGGTGACTACGGTAAGGCAATTGAAGTGTGGGACGACCTCCGGCGCTATGTAGGCCTGCTAGTAATAATTGGAAGAAAAACCGAGTTCATTTGTTCAAGAGCGGTTAACCGTTAGTAAATGTAACGACGATGATTTATGATTTATTGGTTCTTTAAAATAATTTAGTATAGCCTTCTATAATACAAATAAAAGTGTAGTTGTTATAATTTGACCCGCCTGCTGACATATTTTATCGTTGACTTGTCTAAATAATGAAGTTACTGTAATTTTTTTTGTAATATCAAATGAATCTTTATTGCAAATGTATTACAGTTCAGATTACAAAAAAACCAATAACAAACAGTGGTAAAATATATTAAATACTGCTGATAATGCTTATCATTTATAAAAATTGTATACTGTTTGCAAATGATAATTGTAGAGAATTTCACATTTTCAATATAAGGTCGGATGAATAATTTAACCCCTCCATTTAAATGTAAATAAATTATGTGTGTTAAATGGATGAAAAAAGATAAAAATATATATTGGTTCCAGAGTTTTTGCTGATTCTTCGATATTAACATGTTCTGTTTCGAACAGAGGCAGTTTTTGAAATCATTAAGAATTATGAATCAAATTTTGTACTAATTTTCCTTATTTTACTCTATCTTTTTATTTCTTATTCTTATTTATATTTGATTCTATACTACTTCTATTACAACTTTGAATTTTGATTCTAATAATATTTTCTCATCGTTTTTTATTTTACATAAGAGCACTCGACACAACTGCGCTAAAAATTGTAAATGCGCTAATGTCTCATTCTTTTTATAATTGTTTCAATTGTAAATAAAATATGTCATAAATTGTATACTACTATATAATGTGAATATACAATCCTACATTGAAACTAAATCCCACAATAGAAACCCTGCCAAAGCGAAATGTATGGCTGTGTAGGTCGATACGGTCATGGCTGTTGTGCCCTCTAAAGCAGCCATTAATTACAATTTGTAGTGTGATTGCTTTAAATGCTAGCTTACAGTTTTGCCCACGCGCATAACGTGTTCTTGATATCCTTAAATATTTCGGCGAAGTAACATTATTGACAAAGTAACATTAACATTACAGAATTATATCTAAAAATTAGGCTCCCCCAAAAATTAGGCTCGGGTGTTGCCGTAATTTCCATACTTGCAGGCGAATTAGGGATATATATATATATATATATATATATATATATATATATATATATATATAATATAATATATATAAAATGAGGGATATATGGATTGAATGGTTATGGTCTTTTGGTTTAGTATTAAATTTAAATTTATTACTGTTTCTGATTTGAAACACTAAGTCCATAAGTTACTTTGTAAGAAAGTAATGAACAAAGACGTTAATTTTGTATTAATTTGTCAAAATCTAACATAAACATTTTCAATGTTAAAGAAAAGTTAGGTCCCGATGGGAGTCAATATATTTGCTCAGATGCTGTATCTTTTCTTATGTAGGTACATAAAATTAAACTTGTAAATTTCCCTGGTGTAAATTATAAATTTCGATTCGGCTATTTCGGCTTGTCATCGGCGTATCTAATTATATCAGGTGTCAAATGTCGTGAGAAGACGAATAAGAGTACTTTCGCTTTTAGTTACTGTAATGAGTGCGTTCAGCACTCTTCTTTATGTAATTATAACTTTTTAATGAGATTTTTTGGCCTGGACTATGAAAGCTTTTAAAAATATAATAATTTTAATAATAATAAATTATTTTAGTTTTAATAATGATTTCTTTTAATTCCTGAACACAAATCATTACAACATGTTTTAGTCAATGTCTATAACATACATACAAATAAATAAGTATATATAATATTTGTGATGTCGCAATATTTCCCTTATCTCGGTTGCATTCATTTACTAATATTATATATTAGTAAATGAATGCAACCGGGAAATATTTTGTAATTTTAACATAAGGAAATATTTTATTAATTTCTTTTAACTATTTTCATATATTATATAAAAATAGTTAAAATAAATTAATGCTATTTACGTTATTTAAATTCATGTTAACTATTACCAATTTTGTGTGAGAAATGTTATGCTAGGTTACAGATACACTCAGGAGACAAATGGTGTGATGGAAGCCACGATATTATCTTATAAGCGTAGTCACTGATTAAGCTATTTCCGCTGAATAGTTTTACTTTCTAAGTTTTTTTATATTTGATATCTGCTCGGCTTAGCGACGACAACTAGTTTTTGAGCAAGAATAGCGGGGAGGTATTGATCGACAATGATTCACTACTACTTTCATTCATGAATGCCGTTCGACGCTTGTACCTATGACGATTAATCAATGCCATCCGATGTTTCGTATGCCACTATGCGCTGTCATTTGTATCGACATTATCCTCTGTTCTTTTCGTTCTAGCAATTTATCAAACAAGCTTATAAAGGTCTTTATTATAATGTCCACTTGTTTTGTTACTCGGACATAGGAAATGGAATTCAACGTTGATAAACCCTATTGTATGTGTTGAGATTATTTGTCTTATCATATATATTATATATTTAATATATCCTTTATATTATATACTTTATATATATTATATACTTTATATATCCTTTAAATATATCTTTAGTTGTTAAAGTAGAGTCGCGGGTTCAATTTTTGTATGGCATAAATACTTTTTACGTATATTCAATGTCCGAATGTCCTCCCAATCCGCCTTGAACAAAGAGCGTGGTGGATTAACGTCCGTTTTCCCAGAAATAGGGAGGCCTTGTGCCCAATAGTGGGACATATGGGCTGTTAAAAACTAATAATGTATGATTGTGGCTATATATACAAGTCATCAGTCAATATTACAGTGATATCCTCTATATCAGGGGTAGCCAACCAGTCGATTTATCGCGACTTTTAGTCCAGTCGATCATGGCAAGGCAAAAAAAAAAAATATAATCTTCAATTTTGTTGTGTTTTCTTTCTTAATTATATAAAAACATACTACTTGCATACTGTTATTTGGCTGATCACCCCTATCGTTCGAAAATGGGGACGTTCGGCCCGATTAAAATATGACGGGATGTCATTGACTCTACCGCTATTTTAAACAAACTATTAAGCATGCATTAAACATGCTTAAAATCATATTATTTTTAAACAAAATTGTACATCAAAAGAAAAAGGAAGAAAATAGAATTTCTTTTTTTATAAAAGTATCATCTTGCTACTATTTAAATCAAAGAAGTGCAATATTGTAATGAGCATTACGGAATCTAGGTTACAAGTAGTTGTTTAGTCTGTAGAAGCAGAAGCCATCAGTTATGCACAATTTAATCTTCTTAAAAGCAGTGCCATTTGATGTTTATATTAATATGTTGCTGTTTGTACGATTCTATACTATTTTTTTAATTTAAAAGTTGGAATGGTAATATTTTTTTTATGGGATAGGAAGGCAAATGAGCAGGTGTGTCACCTGATGGGAAACAATCATCTCTCCCATAGACATTCGCAGTGTTATAGGCAGTGCAGAAGCATTGCCGTCCTTTAATATTCGCCAAAACATAGCTGTTGGTAGTATAGAAATAACGTAGACGGCTGCATCTGAGAACATTCATGGGGATCGATTGCTAAACTTTAACAAGTAGTTTCAAATGCATGTGTTATTTTTTATATTACGACATCTGAATGTTTATGGAATTAAATGTAGGCTTTACATATATTCCTAAGATTCTAATATGAACCTATAATTATTGTATGAAATATTCAGTATTCTATAAACACAGTATATAGCCGCCATCTACATCAACAAAGAATATTTATTCATTAATTTTTCCGATATTCCAATTAATTCAAAATGTTTTTTATAAACAAACACAAGTCACAGTAAGCTTTGATTCATAAAGCTGAGGAAATTTTTTCATCAGAAAAATAAATTATTAAATTATCCTGGGCAAAGTTAGCGGGATATTGTAAAGATCTAAATATCAATTTGAAATTTTCCGTTTATTATCAGCAGTTAGTTCCGTTTATTATGCGCTATAGTTACGTTTTACGTATACGTATTTAGAGATAAGGCGTATTCTGTATTCAAACACACAAAGCAAAGACTGAAATTAATAAGTACAAAGAGTAATTGATTTGTTGTGTGATATTTAAAATTTATAACTAAAATTAAGTACATGGATTAATTTTAAAACAATGCTTAAATAAGACGAATTAAGAATGAATATAAGTAGACAACTATATAACTAATTGTAGTTTTGACAATCGTGCAAAAATAATTTTTTATTTCTTTACGATAAGACCAATTATGTCGTTCTCAAGTTTCGAAGAAGTAGATATAGATGTTGTTTTTGTTATTTTCTCTTGGTGCCCTAGTTTTCATATTATTAACGCATGCCGTGAAACATTTGGAAAATCAACAGGTATAAATAGTGCTTTACTCATAATTAGCCGGTGTCATATTTAATACTTTGTGAAATAAAAATGTAAACGTGATAGGTCACAACGAGTGAAAAGCTGGTGAAGTGCAAATGAGTTGTTTATAAGAGGTGTGGAAATGTAGAAGATTGGCGGCGCCTTCTGTTGGCGCGCTGATGGAGACTAGAGCAAGGTAGCGCCCGTATGGGGCAAACGGCGAGTATGTGTCGCCTCCACGGATCATGTCTCCACCACAAGAAAAGTACGTATGCATGCTATCTTGCTTTTATCACGTTATTATTACTTGACTCTGGTTTCGCAAATGTTAATGAACGGTATTGGTTTTTAATGGTTTTACATCTCTGGGTTCAGGCCCTTTTGAGCCCGTCTTGTAAGTTTATATAGTCTGCTTGTCACGTTACGACTTGATAAAATGGTGGCCATTCTACCAAAATCATATATGCACTTTTGTAGTCAACTTAAAAAAATCACGATTCATGTATTTATTTCATAACTGCACTTATTCGTCGTAATCGAACTATACTGTGCAATACGCCACCCCAATTAAACAATATAACGAATAATAACATAAGATTATGAAAATTAAATAAAAACAACGTAGGTGGCGGGAAAACTCCGAATGAGGGTTTGTTGATTGCTTTTTTGTTACCCTGTTAAAAATATTACCTACAAAGGTGTAAAACGACACATGCGTTTGGAAATTATTTGCCTTTTGACAACATGGTTTCGAGGGAATTCGGAAATATTGGGGGCAACTGTCTGATGATTGATATATATTTATCTATATTCTGAATGATAAATATATATATAGATATTTATCATTCAGAAGTAAACAAACCATTATCTTTTTATTTCATTGTCAGTCTTCATTGTTTGTTTTCATTTAAATTTATTATTAAAAGGCTATATAATAACATTTTTTGCCATTTAAATATTACTATAACTATTAAAAATTTAGATGTTCAGGAATGTGGTCGACAGGGAAATCGGCGGACTATACAGGCAGGAGCAAAAACAATCGTCTTTTCTTGCTTGGATTCGTCCTCGAATAACCTTAATTACATTAGGTGTTGTACGAGACTAATTAAGCCGATTGTAAATAGTACTACCAGGATAATTAAGGTATCTATATAGTATACCATTTGTGGTAGTTGCTCTGACGTATCCTCTTCTTCTATATCGTTGGTTAGCCATCATCTGTTTACTATTTTCTATCCTCGGTCGTTTGGAACCTTATCAAGAGTCTTCTGCCGGGACAATAATGATTTTTATTTTTGTCGGACAAGATTTTTTTTCAGTTCAAGTAATAATAATTAGTAAGTATTAAAGACCCAATTATTGACAAGCTCTTAAAATACATTCAAAGGTTTCAGTGATTGAATGTTATTGGATTAATTGATTTTTAGAAAGAAATATGATTGCTTCACCAAATTCTTCTGATAATCATTTTTAAATTAAAGTATTAATTGGAAATGGGATCGAGGAACGCCTCGTATGCGAAACACGCTTTTCCAATCTATTCTCCATAAAATGTTATTATTTATTTTTACATTTTAAAAACACTTTTCTTTTAACCTTTCACTACCAGGGCCTCAGGAGATTTTTTTTCTAATTTTAATTAAATGGGTTGATAAATACAACAGTTCGTCACATGTATGTGATGCTGGTGGCGAAAGGGTTAATGCAAAGTGGCAATTGCAGCTATATTTAAAAAAGGATGAAGTGATAGAAATAAAATTTTGATGTCAAAGTGGATTTTAATATTTTCTAACCTATTTCTATTTTATTTATAAGTAGTAATTTCAAATTTTATTTAAAGTAAAACACTGTTAGAAAAATTGATTTTTGCAAATTTTCAATTAATATTAATATAATTATAAATTAGGTAAAAATCGCAAATGATATATACATATCAATTTTGTGATTAGCATAATTTGCCAAATAAGTAGCATACTAATACACAAATAATTGACTCTTTTCGTTAGCTTGTCATCTTATCCCTGAATAAATTAATAAATCATTGTTTAATGGTTTGGTCTTGAGTTTTTTGTTAATCAATCTATTATATTTTAGAACTGTTTAATCTTATGTTAATAAGAAAGTTCGCCAAAGCTTTATTTGCTGATATATATTTTGCTAATTTTGTTTTGAATCATGCTTCTCTAGTTCCACTTAAATTAATGGGTGGAAAACAATATAAAAGCTTTTTATACAATTTTTATTTTATGGTAAATTAAATTTCAACTTTTTACTTTATCCTGGGGAAATAACTAGAAACTAAAAGATTATGTCTAATTACAATAACATGTGAGGAAATTTGTGAAATAATTTTAATGAATAGTTTAAAATATTAAAA